>CM055899.1:13083816-13629603 GCA_029582155.1 Panopea generosa | reverse complement strand
TATCTTAGTTATTGTAGTAGGGTTGATAACTGGGAAGACTTGTGTAAAGTTTCAATCAAACACATTGTGTTATTGGTGGGATACGCACTTGATGGTACTTGCACGCAAAACTTTAACATAATTTCTAAGTAAAACAAGGGCAATAATTTGTATTATATTCATGCAAGAGTTATCTAACTTAGTTATTGTAGTAGGGTTGATGACAGGGAAGGCTTGTGTAAAGTTTCAATTAAATACATTATAGTTTTGTTTCAATAATGTTCAATAGATACACGACACGGTATCCACTTCTGTGTTGAAAATAAATAGATTAGAATCTATAAAATCATGGTGAATTTTCGAGTATGAGTTTTTACTGTTTATTAGAATATTTTTGCTAATATATATTAACTAAAGTATATTAAAATATTTTTTTGTAATGGACAGTATGTAATATATAAAATATACAATTGACATGTTTGTATCTTCGATGTTTGATCTGTAATGATGAGCTGGGTCCAGTTAACTCAGTCGGTAGCGCGTCTGTCTATCAACCCAGGGGTCGTGAGTTCAAATCACCGCCCAACCACATTCTCCGTGATGGTATATATACAATATTGCGTTTCATAAACAATTGTCTCTCACCGCCGATTCAAGCGAGAAAGGTATCAGTTAACCTGATACATTAAGTCGAAAAAGGGCCATAACTCTGCCAAAATGCAATCCAGAGTTATAGTTCTTGTCTGTGTGTATGCCATGATGATGGTGAAGTCACATGCGAAGTTATATTCATATCCAATGAGTCGTTGCAAAGATATCTAACCTGATAAAAAACTTTAACCTGAAAAATTAAGTCGAAAAAGGGCCAGAACTCTGCCAAAATGCAATCCAAATTATAGTTCTTGACTGTGTGTGTTCCATTGATGATGGTGAACACACATGCGGAGTTATATTCGTATCCAATGAGTGGTAGAATAGATATCTTGAACTTAAACTCAACTAAACGTACAAGTTTAACATGGGTGTCTAAGTCCAAAAAGGGCCATAACTGTGCCAAAATGCAATCCAGAGTTGTGGTTCTTGTCTCTGTGTGTTCCATTGATAGTGGTGAACACACATGCGAAGTTTCATTCACATCCAATGAGTGGTTGCATAGATATCTTAAACTTAAACGCAAAAGTTTAACCTAGGTGTCTAGTACCGTCTACAGACGACGCCGACGACGAAGTCTGGGTCATGGCAATAGCTCTCCTTCGACTTCGTCCCGGCGAGCTAATAAAAATAAAGACTCAAACACGTCATCAGGTTTTTTTTTCGTACGTTTAAAGGTCACTTTCATCCGAAAGCTAACTTGTTATAAAACAACAATCACAAACTTTTATTTCTTAAGTAGTTTGAAACCATTAGGAAGTGGGAGTATATGAAATAAATATGTTCAATATACAACTGATCATCCTAAAGAGTCGTAAGAAGGTCTGGTGGGTATAGATAATGGATATAGATATTTGCCTTCCTTTGAATAGTTTCTAATTTTGTACTCTTAGACTCTTAGTTTTTGACATTTTGAACGATATTTCACGAGTAATTGTATTTAAAGATTTTTTCAAACTGCCTATCAGCAGAGCAATTTTGCCAGTTAACAGAATACCACAAAGAATGTGTGAGAAAATGCATCAAGTTTATATGCGAAGCTCATAAGCCACTTAAATACCCTCATTTACATTAAAATAGAAAATATAAATAGGATGTTTAGTATTCCATAAAGCTTATATAAATATATGTACATATACCTGCATATATATATGACATATGTTGAGAGAGAGAGAGAGAGAGAGAGAGAGGGGATCTCTACATTCTCTTTTGCCTAATGAACATTCATTGTTTACTTATAAATACAGACATTTTTGTGATAAACATATGTTTAAAAGGGTAAATATCCTTTTTGACAATACAACAGTTGCCATGAACTTGCAAGGAAATCGAAACAATCTACTTACTCCTCTTGTAGGTCCTCAGCCATGCCTAGCAATGGTACAATGGCATAATGCATAACCCGTCCTGCAACCATTTCCTGTGTAACGAATATTAATTAAATTGTATATTTCATTAACGTCTTCAGACAAAATTGTCCAAGGATGATACAAAAAATTAGTTGTATTGCAATCAGGCTTTATTATATTAGAAAGATTTATTATGTTTAGTATAAAATTTCCTCCCCTGATTTGACCTATTACTTCTTTGCAAATTTTGAATGAGCTTTAATGGACTATTTATGCGAAATATAAACAATTTAAGATATTTTTCTTTTTAATTTCACAGTACCAACCAAACGTTGTCTCACTATGGTGAACATTTGTGGCACGTTACAAGATATGAAGCGGACACGAAACTCTTTATGTATTAAGATAATTATTATTGACAAGATCATTCCCGATATACCGTAACATACACATTCTACAACTGTAAATATTTCCTACACTATTTGTTAATGTGGCGCTTCTTTGTCGCTTCCATATATTATTATAATTTAGAGGTTTTACGAAATGTATTTTATCTGATGATATGGGAGCAGTTTCAATTCTATCAATACATACAGAAATAAATCGATCTGTAAAATTCGTACTTGTTAAAATGGAATGATTTTTACATATAGTATATCATAGGAAAATTGAATTTACAAAGAGGGAGAACATTTTATCAATTTTTACTTGATAAATAACTATTGATTCGGACCTCATATTAGTGATGTAGATTTGTCATAGAAGTGAGCACCTTTGACAAAAACACCAAACTTGGACGGCATACTTATAAACAAGACTATTCTCAGAAAAAAAACGACTATGAACCCATTTTCAAACTAGCCGCCATTTTTGAAGTAATATCTTTAAGTTTAATGTTTTTATTTTACAGTTTATATATCTTACGAAAATTCAATTAACAAACCATTGGAAGACAACAGTTAATCAATTTTCAGTCGATAAATAACAATTGATTCAGACCTCATATATGTAGATCTATTTGTCGTTTTAGTAATTTATAGACTTTATTGCGCATTGCAAAGATATTCAGACATAGTACGGATGGTTAATTGTCGTTTCACAATTATTGAATAAATGTATACATACATTTATGGCTGATTTTCTTTTGTCTGGGGCACCCTTGTACTCAATCTTCTTAAATACAACTTGCATATCCAGGTTTGAAGATTTACCTAAAATATGAAACAGTTTCTACAATTCGCTTTTCTAAGCGATCAGGAATCCCCATGTCAACTCTACTTGTATTAATATGCCTTGGTTAAATGAACAAGAACACCAATCAGATTATATCTTTTCAAAATAAAAGTATGGAGCTCACGCCTACTAAACTCACTCACGGTCAAGTAATTTGAAGCAAAAGTTAACAACGGACGGATATTTGACGGGCGACGGACACGGGCATTCATAAAAATCACCTTCGGTTCAGGTGAGCTTAAAACAAACAACATCAAACCTGTTAACTGTTACCTACTTCTTGTCAGATTGACTTTATATTGACTCTGATGAGAAAAGAATTCAAAACCAAATGCAAAACTACATAAGATATTATAACTTCTGGTTTGATAGCTACATGGTTTATATATCATAATCATTGGTATTACCGAATGCAAAAAAAAAGTATATGCCCATGGGCCACAATATCGACGCCGCCAGTACAGATATGTGATCTACATTGTCTCATTATGGTGAAGATTTATGGCCCGTTACAAGATGTGGAGCGGACACTAACGCTTCTGACATTTAACCTCTATGTGTGACCTTAACCTTTGACTTACAGAAATGTGTCTTGCGTGTGACATATCATCTGGTTAAAGGGGAACATATGTGCCATGTTATTTTAAAAAAATGTCATGTGGTTTACTATGAAGCGGACGCGGAAATTTGAACGTATTTCGACCTTTAACCTCTAAATGTGACATTGATCTTTGAGCTACGAATCCAGTCTTGCGCACGACTCATCGTCTGTTTATGGTGAGCAATTGTGTCATGTTATTTTATCTATTTCTGATCTTCAGCTTCTAAGTGAGATTTTGACATACACCGAACCGCAATTGTGAAACCTATGTCGAGCTCACCGCAAGCGGGCTCGACAAAACAATCAATATGACCTATTTTTATTCACATAATGAAGAAATGGCTGTCGGTCCAATGACATTTTCATTTTTTCATTCAACATTGTCTCATTAAAATTCAATAAACAAGATGCGAATTTGTTTATCAATTTACGCATAATGCAAATTTTCATAAAAATATACTCTTAATTTCTTTATGGAGATGAAGGCTTTTATACACAACCACTGATTCTAACACACCGCTCGGCACTCACTTGTATTGTTTCTTCTGTAAGCTTGTAACACTATTTCATAATAACATATACTGGAGTATGGTTGTGATAGAAGGATCTTAATTATTGATAAGCAACACCGACACAACACAGAAACAAAAAGAACACACGGTTCTTAAATAACACAACAATATCATGCAGACGTTGAACGGTTGAACGTTTATCATACAAACAAATTTATTATAGAACATATGTATGTATTTGCAATGCCAATCCAAACAGACATCTCTTATGCGAAAATTTAATTAAAGTTCCAAAGAAAAATGTTTGCATTTTACGTATTGTGTTTACAAAAAAAACAACATATATTGACAACTTACCTGACACTGGGAGGATTAAAGAAAACACATAAACAATTATAAACTCCAATACACAAGTTAAGGTCCATGACCTTTATAAATTCTACTGGACTAAAATTCAAACTTTTCTGTCAATATATACAGAAAAGGTAGCTGAAAATAAAGGATTTTCTGAACTTTGCTGAGTTAACCTAGCTTTAACTAATTCTTTAAATAAGTATGTATTATGTTCAACACTCAAAACCAAAAAAAGTTGCATGTATTCGAGTTATAAATATATTACATACAAATACAAATACATTTGTATAGCGCAAAAATGTATCGTAAGCACAATACTCTGATGCGCTTCACACGGTTGCATAATATTTATTATATACACAGTCCTACAATAATTATGCACATAAAAACTTCAGTCATATCATTTAGTTATAAAACATATTAAACAATGAGTTTTCAGTTTTTTCCTAAATATACTTTTACTGGTTACACATTTCAGATCTTTTGGAAGTCCATTCCACCACTTTGGGCCAACTACAGTAAATGATCTGTCTGCCATTTTAATTCTTGTTCTTGGCACTATAAAGTTAATTTCATCAGATGATCTTAATCTATATTTTCCCTGAACACATTTGAGTAAAACCTTCAAATAAGATAAAGCTGTTCCCTGCACAATTCGAAAGACAAGAACAAGTATTTTGAACATGATTCTTGCCCTTACAGGCAGCCAGTAGAGAGAATTTAGAATTTCACTACTAGGTTGGTCATACAGAGCACATGTGACAACCTTGGCCGCACGATTTTGGATTATTTGAAGTCTCTCAATCTGATAGGCAGGTATATTAGTGAAAAGTCCATTGCAGAAGTCAATGTGTTAATGAATAAGTCCATGCACTAAGATTTCTGTTGACTTTTGTGTAAAGTGTTTGCGAATACCTTTCAGATAAGCTGGGCATGTGCAATCTAACATTTCTTTCTAATATGAAGGTCAAAATTTAAAGTATTCTCCATATATACTCCAAGATCTCTCACATGATCAACACACTTTACTTCACATCCACCAACATTTGCACTCGAGATGTTAATCTTTGCTAAATGACGCCTAGTCCCATACATAATAATTTCAGTTTTTAGTTATTCATTTTCAACTTGAATTTTGTCATCCACACGATTAACATCATTAAGACATCACTAAACTGTTGAAGCACAATTGCCTCGTTTTGCACATTTCCAGCCTGAATTCTGAAAGCGATTTACGAGGGGGGTCAGTTAGTTTGTAGACTTTTGCAATTACTTTTTTATTTATTATTGTTTTTTAATTAATATCAGAGAGCACGTGCCGCTATATATTTGGAGTAATTTTGCGAAATATTAATGATTTTCTTTTGATTAGTTTATATTCTATTGTAACTATGAAACGTCAATTTACATAGTCGAAACAGTTTTTGCTTTTTTCTACCTCTACTATTCAAACAAGCGTAACGGTGCCAAAAGGAGTTCTATTTTTAAATATAAACGACCAAGGTGTATTGTATCAAATGCTTGTTCACACCCTTTAAGAAAATGGCACCAATTCTGCACATCTTAAAATAAGCTCCCTATATATCTTAACCCCTTAATATGTACAAATTATAATCTCTACTCATAGGGATGATTTATACCAAATATCAACATGGTGTATCAGCGAAATTATAAGAACATCTGGTTTAGACCACATTCTTCTTTTAAATGTTGTATAAACAATGCACACAAAGTCTGATTATTATTGGGAATGAATGATCATGAAAATGTATAGCAAGGCCGTTTCTGAAACGTTATTTTAAAGTCATAATTATATGTGTGAAAATAATGTTTGTGGGTAATAATTATAATCCGCCTCCGATTTACATAAAATTGGGGAGTACGGGTGAAGGGGAAAGGGTGAGGGTAAAATAGCATTTTTGCCAGTATTACGAAGTTAAGTATTGACAATGGATTTGCCAATTAAGAATTACATGCTTTTGAGCTCATTAAACTAAACTCTTCTGTACAGTCTCACATACATATAAACCATTTATGTGACTTCTAAGTACAACTGCCCTAGAGATGCCAGAGGGCAACAGACAATGCACCAGTGAATCTCTTCTGACCATTTGCCAGTAAAGCTAAAATGAAGTTACAATTAAATTAAGTCAAAGCATTGGTATATCAACAAGAAAATAATGGGGGGCGATGTGAGTAATGATTTTACCTTTTATTTTCAATTTCTCTATTCATAGGCAATTGACTTTGAATGACTATTAAGTATTCAAATAATATTAAAGATGTCTCACCTACTATTCTAGTGCCGATATTTTTCGATCGTAGCAGTAAAACTGCACATTATCAAACATCATATATTATGGATATTGTGTTCAATAACTTATATTGTATTTTGTTTCTGTACTAAGTGTAAAATTTTTTTAAAATTTTGTTGACCACAATACTTAATCGCGACCCTCGATAAAGTCACTCGTTTACCAGTATCGGGTTATGCTAAAGCATCGATGAACAAAATAGAAAATGCCAATAGTTTACCGAATTTCTCATAAATAAGATAAACTACAAAGACGGAACCAACCATTAATTTTGAATGGAACCTTCCACTTTGTGATTCCCCGAGTTGAAAAGTCATCTGAGCGTATGATTGCAAAGATGTTTGTTAGGGAATCTTAGTGGCTATAATCTCGACTGTAATTTGTGGATAAATAAGAAACATAATATATGGTTTATAATGAAAGTATTATCAAGTGATTATTTACCTCTATATATCGTTCCATATCCTCCACTATTAAATGTGAGTTTCTTCTTTAAATTTGTTTTAACATCCTCTAGATCCAACTGCCAAATTCGCCCGTCGTGGGGACAAACGTTTACATCTATTGATCTTGTAATGCCTGGTATTTTTTCTGAATCAAGAACTGTCACTGTAGAAGCTAAACTAGAAGTATTCACACCAGTAGTTGTTTCTGTTTTTTTAACAAATGCGTCAACTTCAGTAGGTTGAGCAGCATTATCATTCACGAGTGGAACTGTTGGTGGTAAGTCTGTAGGATTGCGGTGTGAATTCATGACTTTTATTTTTTCTAATTCAGTTTCTATGTTGTGTATAGCTTGATGCATAGGTTCAGTAGTTGTTTGAATTTCTGGAACGTTTTCAGTTCCCGTCTGAATCCCTGAATAGTTTAGTCGTACCGCATCAACAGAATCATGGTCAGGGTTATCCAAATCTATTGACATGCCTGGGTGCTGAGAAGGTTGTGCTGTCATTTGAGTATTATTATTTGTGGTGTAATTGGATGCGGTATTATGACTCTGTGCACTCTCCAAATTAGGATTACTCATTGTTGGCTGACCATGACCACTTGCAGGAGCTTGACTCCGATCACTCGTCGTATGTTGACCCTGACCACTTGCAGGAGCTTGACTCCGATCACTCGGTGTATGCTGACCCTGACCACTTGCAGGAGCTTGATTCCGATCACTAGGTGTATGCTGATACTGGCGATTCGCAGGAGGCTGACCTAGACCACTTGCAGGAGCTTGACTCCAATCACTCGTCGTATGCTGACCCTGACCACTTGCAGGAGCTTGACTCCGATCACTCGGTGTATGCTGATACTGGCGATTCGCAGGAGGCTGACCCTGACCACTTGCAGGAGCTTGAATCCAATATCTCGATGTATGCTGACCCTGACCACTTACAGGAGCTTGACTCCGATCACTCGTCGTATGCTGACCCTGACCACTCGCAGGATATCGACTCTGACCACTTGAATGACCTTGGCCACTAATGGTTTGTTGAAACTGATCGATTCTAAGAGTCTGACTCTGACTACTTGTGGTAGTGGGATACTGAGAACCAACAGGAAGCTGAACTTGACTACTTGTGGGCAACTGACCATAAGGATTTGCTTGGACTTGACTCTGGCCACTTGTGGCAAGTTGACCAGGACCAGTTCCATGATTATGGCTTTGACTATTATCATCAGTCAAAGTTAATTGCGATAACTGCTGAACCGGACTGGGGTCAGTTTCTTGTACAATATTGCTCACCATAGAAGTAGAATCATATGCTGTATGTTGATTTTGATTAATCACAGGAGGTTGACCCTGACTATTTATTGTTTGTTGACCATGACCACTTGTGAGTGATTGGCCCCGATTCCTTCTAGTTTGTTGATCTTGACCACTTGCAAGGTGTTGGCCATGACTACTTGTGGAGGGTGCATCTTGAATACTCGCTGAAAGTTGTTCACCATAATTAGTCGAGGCCAACCGTGAGAAATCAACTTGCCCATGCTGAGCCAGACTGGAAGATGGGTCTTGTATACATGTTTTTCCTAAAGCAGCATTTGAGCTGGCTGGTTGATTATCAGGTGTTACAATGTTTTCCTCGGTGTTAGTATACGACTGGTCAGAATCTCGTTTTCTTTTAGATAAATCAGTCATGCTTGCTGCATAGGATAGAGGTTCAGTATCAGACACCATTGTATTCAACTGCATATCCCTGTTGCTAGAGGGAGGAGTGAATTTTGATTTGAAAACCTTTATTTCCTTGATTTATAATTTCTGTTTCAGGATTAGACATACTTTCTATGCTCACTGACGGTTTTTTCGTTCGGTCTATGTCCACCATATCTGAGGGTAGATCACCTTTACTGAATTTGGGAATTTCTTTGGACCTACAAAACATAGTTAAATACTACATAGTCAAATACAATAGTAAAGCAGAAATAATACATACAATTCCATGTCGGGAAGAAATGGATTCACAACGTGTTGCGAAATTGGTGAGAATTGACCGATTTTAAGACGAGGTGAAATCAAACAGTGACATTTTACTGATCTGTTTATACCACCATATCTGTTATCTTTACGATGCCCACTCGTTCTGATACAACCTTATTCAGTATCCGACCATTTGTTTACATGAAAATGTTGACACGCTCTTCTCAACGAATAAAACGTGATTAGATACAATTAATGTCTCCAAAAATAAACCTACATGCTCACTCGACACCCGTCATTTATTGGACCAAGTTTGAAGACTGAAATGACATTGGCTACATCATCTTTTAATTTATAGTAAAATCATCAACCTCCCACCAATTTCACAACGCGTTGTAATAACATTATATATTAAATCACATAGTATTAGTTAAGCGTGTAACTTTTGTTGCATAATATAATCATGATATATCATTAAATCATAATTTTGATATTATGGTCACCCGTTGTATGAACTCAATTGGGAATATCAACCCATGAATATATAGATTGATGACTATTCAAGATCTAGCTATATAGGAAATACTTTTTAAACAAAGAGGTCTGAATGACCCGCTGCATTATTGGATGCTGGTGGAAATCGCTTCCACAAAGCATTGTTTATTCTGGAGCAATTCAACTGTCCCATAACTATAAGTAAGTTAAATCTTAACAAGCGATTTTGAAAGACAGCCTTATCAATGGATCGCCGGATACCCACGGGTTTCAATTCCGATTCTCTCCATCCATCACCCGTGTGAAATTACGCTAGCCCTGCGTAGTTTTATTTGAACAGAACAACATACAGCTAACGTTAACAACGTCTTATCATAACGGCGTTTTTATGAAACTAGCGTTGCGATTGGATAACGATTCCTTCTTGAAGTCGTAAAGCAACTAACCAAATGGTTGTATTGTGGCTTGGTAAAAACGACGCTAAGCTAGCGTAATATACCACGGGTGATAAATGGAGAGTATCGGAATGGATTACACGTGGGTATCCGACGATGTATCCAGGCAGCACAGAGTTTAACTTGTGACGTGATCTTAATGGCTACCAGTCATTAAATGATATTCTGTATGATATTGTTTTATTTTGAAATGAATAAAGTTTTCAGAAGAAAGATTTGTATATCGTCTTGATGAAGTGAATATTTGATGAAAATTTCATGACAATCCTTCAATGGGTTAGAGAGAGAGAGAGAGAGAGAGAGAGAGAGAGAGAGAGAGGGAGGGAGGGAGAGAGAGAGAGAGAGCAGACATTTGACGACCTTAATTTGCAACCTGGAATATTTGTTCTGTACACTTTCTCAATGAGGTGGGTACTCGACTCAAGTTTCATGAAAAGCGTCACACACCAAACAAGAAATCGTGGATAAATCAAGGCTGAAAATATTTGACCTTAAACTGTTACCTTTACCTTGAATAAGAATGATTGATATTTGGTATTCTGCACATTTTCTTGAGGTTGAACAACTGAACCAAGTTTCATGAAAATCCTTCAGGGGGTGACTACAGAGCAGACACGAAATCATGGCTAAATTAAAGCTGAAAGCATTGTGCCTTGAACTGTGTCGACCTTAAACCAACATGGTTTGAATGTGGGTTTTGTTTGTTGTCGCGAAGAAGTTAACATCTAAACAAAGTTTCCCGAAAAACTTACAAGAGGTTTGAGAGATTCAGAGAGTACAAAAGATAGCTTTCTAAAATTGAAATATCTTACACATACCTTAGTTTTTCTTTGCCTTTTCCCAACCAATCTGTAAAATAAAACATAAGAACATTCCATAACTGATTAGAACAATGTCAAATTCATAAATTACAAACCTGCTATTTACTTTTCTTGGTACATTTTGTTCTTTTATCAGATGTTATAGTAACTAACCAAAAGTGTTTGAGTTAAGAAGTATAGCGATTTTTTGCACCTTATTTACCTCTGTTGTGATAATGTCATATTTCTTTTTGGAAATTAATATTTATCAAGCATTTTTTACTTAAACTAAACTTTAAAGATATCATTGTACATGTAAAAATATGATCAATGCATCATATTGATCAAAAGAATTTGTGTCAATACCTAATGGCAATTTTTTAATTTAAGTGCAATGCAAAAATGAACAAGACCACACAGTCGCCAATATCCCTCTTAATGCGGTAATTTTTTTAGATATTTTGAGCTATAAAGCTTGAAAATGAGAACTCCTTTACAGCAAATGACATAACTCGATCGCTAGATTTGAAACTGTGCACCGGAAAAGTGGATTTTGTTTGTAATTTTTGCTAATTATTTCAATAGTAATATACCTAATGAACAAATACTGAACAAGACAACTCCTCGTAGCAAAATGATAATAGACCACTAGGTCGTACATGTGTGCAAAATTTCATTCAGTTACTAGTATCTGAACAGTTTGGAGTTTTTGCTTTTTTTCCATGAACAGATAAATACATTGACAATGAAAACTCTCTCATACAAAAAAAAACAACTTGACCATAAGGTTAGTAATGTTACTTGAAACGGTTTTGTTGTTATGATCCGGAAACTGCAAGTTTTGTAATTATGACTTTGTTTCCATGGTAAAAGAAAAAAAACAAGAAATTTAATACATAAATCCCCTACCGGTTTACAGGTAGGACTTTGTTAACATACATGTAGTTAGTGTTTTGAAGGATTTATTTCTGTAAATAGTGACATAAGATTTGTAATGCCATTAGAAAAATGTGGTTGTTGCCATAGCAGCCACAATTTCTTGTCCGCTGAAAAAAAAATAAAGGATTTACATGCTTTCCTTATTTCTTTCTATGCACATGCAAAGTTTCACAAAAGTAGCTTGGATACTTTTTGTGTTTTCACAGGCTCCATGTTGTATCTGTTATTTTACATATTTTGTTGCCATAACAACCCCAATATTTGTCCGTCTGAATAAATGAATGACCTACATTATTCTTATTTCCATCTATCCACATGATATTTTTAGTAACCTTTCCGGACGAACGAACGCTAAACCTAATAATTCCCTCCAATGAAACCGGTAGGGGACTAAAATGAAAATGAAAACTCCATAAATAACGCGGGCATTTGTACAAAAATATATTACATTCCTTCACAGGCTTTAGAAGATAATGAGCGGGTGAGCAATTGTGCATCTGTGCCAGGTTTTAGAAATTATTTGAAGATAATACGTTACGGACGGACTAACTGATGGACGAAGATCATTCCGACATATCCCTTCCGCTACGCAGCGGGTGATAATAAGCAGAAACATAACCAATTTATAGCGACTACACAATTATTTTGGCTTATGCACGTGTTAGATGAGCTAAAATGGCAAATAAAAGAATAGCATGTAAACACTTCATTCAACAACCTACCCTGATATTGCTGTTTAACTTTCTGTGCCAAATCTCTCCGACCTACTTCTTCTAAAGCTGCTGCCAGTTCTTGCATCATATCAAAAGGGTTCTGTGTGTTATTGTTGTTCCTCCATCTGAAGTAAAAAATATATATACCTTAAACAAGAACCATCATGATGATGGACCTACCATCCCAGAAATCCCACTTTCTGCTCGTGCATTTGCTCTCTATGTCCTTTTCTCCTATCCATGCATTGCATCACTGGAAACAATGACATCGCTCCCACCTCCCCAATATTAAGGCCTTTCATTTTTTTCTTACAAATAGAAATGACACTGACCTTCACAAAAGTGACATAACAATCAAAGTGTCATGATGTGGAATGTCATTATCATGCACAGTATAAAAAAGGGTTACATTGGCTTACCAGTTACATAAGAGATCGTGAAAGATAATGTGATTTTGCATAATCAAAGGGATGTATATTTATTTATTTTAAGCATAAAGATATTATGGTATTTAATAACTACTTCATAAGCCTGGTGAAGATTCAGTGTTAAGGGGAATATACCAGGCTTTTCCAAATTTAATATTGGCTAAAAACAGTTTTTCCAATACATTGTATATACTCGCTACTCCGCATTGCCATATAGATATCTATTTAAACATTCCAAAATAAAATACAAACAATAGCTCTTCGTTATTTTTTTTCAAACAGACGAGCTAAAAACGGATTCCTCAATTGGGCTACGGGCCTAGGTTAGACTAAAAAAATCAGTTTAAAGCTGCAACATTTTTTGTGATGTCACATAAACAAGAAGCTCAAGAGGGCCTGAATCGCTATACTGGCAACAAATGGACAGACAAATATTTCATGTTTTGCATAAAATAAGCTTATAAGTGCGGGGGCATTTGTGGTCGAATGACGCTGGTTCAAGAACTCATCTGAGATCTTATGGCTATATAACTGCTGTGCAAGTTTGGTTAAGATTCAATGAAAAACTAGACCTATCACTGAAGGTGATGAATACCCCCGAACGCCGCCATGACAGAAAATGGTTAACCATTGTATGAAGTTTTATTAAATTATATCCAATAGTTTTAAAGTTATGCTCCAGACAAAAAAAATTCTTAATAAAAGAGAATGTTATGGATTGAGTTTTTTGTATTGTTAATTTTTTATGGTTTTGTTAAAATTAAAAATGGTCTTTTTAATTATTGTGCAGTGTACAAGCTTTCATGGCAATCAATAAATGTTATACTTTTTCGAGTTATGTTGAGGGACAACAACTTTATGGATAAGAATAGAGTTATATTTCCTGTACACTGCACTTCCTGTCATTATATTCTATCATTGTATGAAGTTTGATGAAATTCCATCCAGTACTTTAAAAGTAATGCTCCGGACAAGGGAAATATATCAAAGGGCAATAACTCTGTAATTAGCAAGAATAGAGTTATGTTTCTTGTACACTGCACTGCCTCTCATTATATTCTACCATTGTATGTAGCTTGATGAAATTCCATCAGGTACTTTTCAAGTTATGCTCCGGACAAGAAAAAATATCAAAGGGCAATAACTCTGTAATTAGCAATAATAGAGTTATGTTTCTTGTACACTGCACTTCCTCTCATTATATTCTACCATTGTATGAAGTTTGATGAAATTCCATCCAGTACTTTAAAAGTAATGCTCCAGACAAGGGAAATATATCAAAGGGCAATAACGACCTCAGGGTGACTCCAATATACCCCCTCAAAACTTCGTTTGTCGGGGGTATAATAAAGGTGCTATCGCGTGTAAAAGGAAAAGGTTAACACCTAAAAATCACACAAAAAAAAAGAAACATCGAAGAACTGCGTTAACTCGACTATTCTAGCCTTGTCACAGAACAGTATACATGTATTTTAATGTACCATCAGAAAAACAGATCTATCTGTATGAATAAAATCATCTTTCATATAAGCAAAATAGTAGATACATGTTTGTGCAGGTAGGACTATTAGGGCAGAATATACAATATGCACATGTCTATGTCTGGCATTGGCTAGCAGCCAGTAATTCAGTTGGAATGTATTTAATTTAATATATTTTTTTGAAAAATCTGGGTGTGGATGAAGGGAAGGGGTGGTGGTGTATGTGCAAAAGTTTAATAAACAGGGCTGTGCAGTTTTAATACAATAAAAACAAGAAATGTAACTGTTTAATGGGGCAGACTATTTGATTTAATACAAAACAAAGTTTAAAAAAAATATATATATATCAAAATTGGCAGCTGGGTGGGGGTCTTGGTTGGGCTCCGGCAAGTAGATAAGGGACAATAGACCTGGCATATTCAAACAAAGGCACAAAGTATTTCGTATCAGTGAATCTGTGGTCTATTTATCAATCTGGATATTTACATGTACAATAATTCATATAAATACCTAACAACAGTTATCGGCTCATAAAACATTAAACCAGATAATGCAAGTATAAACCAAGTCCATTAAAACGGTCAAGTTCAGTGATGTAAACTTTTTTTTAGTTGATGGTGATCAGTTTACAGAATCAATAGTATTACTGAAATATAAAATTGATTTAAAAAAAAAAAAACTAAACATAAAACCTAAGTATGGAAATGTAGGTAAGTTAGCTATATACATTGTTTCTATAACATAATATGAATGTGTTTATGAAGTTAAGTCACCATAACATGAGAAGTTTGTTCAGAAACTCAGAAACTCAGAAACACGAGAAAAAGCTGAGCTAAACATAAAACTTTAACCGGCAGACGACGATGACAACGACGATGCCAGGGTCATGAAATAGCTCTTTGTTTATTTTGTTTTTTTCAAGAAGACGAACTAAAAATGAAGGTGCTAGTGCGTCTACAAGAACGGACAACGACGGACGACAGACAATTAATCTTAGGCCAGTAGAGCTGAAAATTAGTCGAATGGTTCCTTTTTGATTTCGTTTTGATCCGTTTAATCTGACTTGCATGATGTAGAATTTGTTTCATCCAAGAAAAGGTCGAAAATAATTTTATTTTTCAAAAAACATTTAAAGAGTTAATGCCTAATATACTACTTTTATAGCACATATAACATAATCAAATCAGTACCATATCGATCCATTTTGTAAAAAAAATCACTACTAAAATTTACCAATCAGTATTACATGAAATCGCTGTTTGCTATATAATTGACTTATTGACTAGTCAGAATAGTTCCAGCAAACACCAAGATAGAACACAAACTTAGCGTTTTAAGAATGTTAAGTTTGCTATAGAACATACTTCTATCAAATAAATTATACACTTTTTTGTATTTTAATGTTAAGTAATAAAATAATGAACAGTATTCTAGGAACAGATTACATATTGATAAAAACACATTAACTCTGGTTGTACATATTTTACTCACCTAACAAGTATAGTTACTATTTGCAGAGTTATATTGTTTGGGTAGTTCGACATTATTTGTTGTATAGAGGCATTAGTCAGGTTCAGGTTGATCGCTAGTGAATACCACTCTGTACCGAGATCTTTAGATAACGCAAGCAAACGCTTCTCAGACAGGAACTCTGAAATAACAATTCGTGAAAGGTTTGACAATATAATTTGATATCAAAAGTCCTTTGAGCAGTGTAAACTTATATTTTGATTTAATGGTAAAACTTTTATTATATATTGGTTTATGAGTTTTTTGTACTCCAAGTTCATATATAATTTGTATATATCGAAGCCAAATGTAATACCATGTATGTCATCATATTGAACAAGCTAATATAATTTATGGTGTATGTGTTAAACAAGCTATATATAATAACATGTAAGTTGTCATCTAGAACAAGTTAATAATGTATGTCATCATATTGAACCAGCTGATATAATCATAGTGTATGTCTGAGATAAGCTACATGCAATACCATCGGCATGTATGCATGTCATAATATTGAACAAGCTAATATAATTTATGGTGTATGTGTTAGACAAGCTATATATACTAACATGTAAGTTGTCATCTAGAACAAGTTAATAATGTATGTCATCATATTGAACCAGCTGATATAATCAATAGTGTATGTCTGAGATAAGCTACATGCAATACCATGTATGTCATAATATTGAACAAGCTAACATAATCAATAGTGTATGTGTGAGATAAGCTACATGTCATATCATGTCTGTCATAACATTGAACAGGCTAACATAATCAATAATGTATGTGTGAGACAAACTACATATCATACAATGTATGTCATAATATTGAAGAAGCTAATATAATCAATAGTGTATGTGTGAGATAAGCTACATGTCATATCATGTCTGTCATAACATTGAACAGGCTAACATAATCAATAATGTATGTGTGAGACAAACTACATATCATACAATGTATGTCATAATATTGAAGAAGCTAATATAATCAATAGTGTATGTGTGAGATCGGCTACATGTTATACCATGTATGTCATCATATTGAACAAGCTAAAATAATCATTAGTGTATGTGTAAAATAAGCTACATGTCATACCATGTATGTCATCATCTCGAATAAGCTTATATAACCAATAGTTTATGTGTAAGATAATCTACATATCCAATCATGTATGTCATCATATTGAACAAGCTAATATAATCAATAGTAAGTGTACATGTATGTGTGAGACAAACAACATGTAATACCATGTATGTCATTATACTGAACAAGCTAATATAATCAATAGTGTATGTGTGAGACAAACTACATATCATATCATGTCTGTCATCATATTGAACAAGCTAATATAATCAATAGTAAGTGTATGTGTGAGACAAACTACATATCATACCATGTATGTCATCATATTGAACAAACTTATATAATCAATAGTAAGTGTATGTGTGAGACAAACTACATATCATACCATGTATGTCATCATATTGAACAAGCTAATATAATCAATATTGTATGTGTGAGATAAGCTACATATCATACCATGTATGTCATTATATTGAACAAGCTTATATAATCAATAGTAAGTGTATGTGTGAGACAAACTACATATCATACCATGTATGTCATCATATTGAACAAGCTTATATAATCAATAGTAAATGTATGTGTGAGACAAACTACATATCATACCATGTATGTCATAATACTGAACAAGCTTATATAATCAATAGTGTATGTGTGAGACAAACTACATATCATATCATGTATGTCAATTTACTGAACAAGCTAATATAATCAATAGTAAGTGTATGTGTGAAACAAACTACATATCATACCATGTATGTCATTATACTGAACAAGCTAATATAATCAATAGTAAGTGTATGTGTGAGACAAACTACATATCATACCATGTATGTCATCATATTGAACAAACTTATATAATCAATAGTAAGTGTATGTGTGAGACAAACTACATATCATACCATGTATGTCATCATATTGAACAAGCTAATATAATCAATATTGTATGTGTGAGATAAGCTACATATCATACCATGTATGTCATTATATTGAACAAGCTTATATAATCAATAGTAAGTGTATGTGTGAGACAAACTACATATCATACCATGTATGTCATCATATTGAACAAGCTTATATAATCAATAGTAAATGTATGTGTGAGACAAACTACATATCATACCATGTATGTCATAATACTGAACAAGCTTATATAATCAATAGTGTATGTGTGAGACAAACTACATATCATATCATGTATGTCAATTTACTGAACAAGCTAATATAATCAATAGTAAGTGTATGTGTGAAACAAACTACATATCATACCATGTATGTCATTATACTGAACAAGCTAATATAATCAATAGTAAGTGTATGTGTGAGACAAACTACATATCATACCATGTATGTCATCATATTGAACAAGCTTATATAATCAATAGTGTATGTGTGAGATAAGCTACATGTCATACCATGTATGTCATTATACTGAACAAGCTAATATAATCAATAGTGTATGTGTGTGTGTGAGACAAACTACATATCATACCATGTATGTCATTATACTGAACAAGCTTATATAATCAATAGTGTATGTGTGAGATAAGCTACATATCATACCATGTATGTCATTATACTGAACAAGCCAATATAACCAATAGGGTATGTGTGTGTGAGACAAACTACATATCATACCATGTATGTCATTATATTGCACAAGCTTATATAATCAATAGTAAGTGTATGTGTAAGACAAACTACATATCATACCGAGGGCTCAGCGCAAAACTATTGTAACTCTGTTCCAAAAATCGTTTTTTTTGCATAAATAACTATAGTTTTACAATGTGTATTTTGTGTTAAAATTTGGTCCAGATATTTTAAATAATTTTGAAGATATTCACTTTTGGTAAAAATATTGTATCTCAAACACACTAATTCTTTAGCGCAAAACTATTGTAACTTTTGCACCAAATAATATCTTGGAAACCTTTATTCATATTGGTGCAAAACTATTGTAACTTGAATTTAAATTTTATTAAACCCAGTTATCATGTATAACCACACTTTTATTTAGTCCAAGAATATTGCAATACAAGTTTCAAATGATAGTTCATGGAAAATCTTTCAAGGTTTTGAAGAAATACAGGTATAGAGACTTTTTTTTTTTTTTACTAAATTTTTTAAAACATTTTAATTTGATAAAAATGTAATTTTAGTCAGATGATTATGTTCAATGTTTTATTGATTTGGACATCAGTGACAATAAAATGGATGATAAATATAGTAATTGTGAAATAAAAGAACCATTTGTTGATATTTTGTTAAAAAATCTGATTATTAAAATTTGCAGTGAATGTTTTGGTTTGCATTTTATTTTAATAAAAAGGCCGTCCAATCTCACAATATCACTCAACACACTTTTAATTTATATCAATTATAACTTTACTAAACCAATATATCCCTTTTGAATACTTCCAGAATGAGATATGAACTGGTACACTCAGTATTATTCTTTTTAATATATCAGTACTAGAAGTCAACAGTACCTAATTATTTTAAAATGTCTGTTAACTTAGAACCAACACAATATATTTTAGAATTTTATTGATAAACCTTGGTTTCTCAGAGTTAACTTTTAATTATAACAATTGAATAAAGCACAATGCGAGTAGTGGGGTTTGTATGGGGTATGGTGGATACAGAGTGTACAGCGGATAGTTGAGATGGTGGAGTGGATCTAGAGGGTACAGCAGCTGCTGGTAGTGTAGTTGGTATGATGGGTCAGGAGGGTACATCAGGGTGCTGTAGTTGGTATGATGGATGCAGAGGGTACAGCTGGTACTGTAGTTGGTATTATGGGTGTAGAAGGTACAGCTGGTAGTATAGCGGGTATAATGGGTGTAGAGGGTACAACTGGTAGCATAGTTGGTATGGTGGGTGTTGAGGGTACAGCTGGTAGTGTAGTTGGTATGGTAGGTGAAGAGGGTATGACAGGTAACATAGTTGGTATGGTGGTTGTATAGGTTGTGGCTGGTAGCATAGTTGGTATAGTGGGAGTAGAAGTTACAGCTGGTAGCGTAGTTGGTATGATGGGTGTAGAGGGTATGGCTCGTAGCATAGTTGGTATAGTTGTAGTGGCTAGTACAACTGGTAGTAAAGTTGGTATGGTGGGTGTTGAGGGTACAGCTGGTAGTGTAGTTGGTATGGTGGGTGAAGAGGGTATGACAGGTAACATAGTTGGTATGGTGGGTGTTGAGGGTACAACCCAGGTAGCATAGTTGGTATGGTGGGTGTTGAGGGTACAGCTGGTAGTGTAGTTGGTATGATAGGTGAAGAGGGTATGACAGGTAACATAGTTGGTATGGTGGTTGTATAGGGTGTGGCTGGTAACATAGTTGGTATAGTGGGTGTAGAAGATAAAGCTGGTAGCATAGTTGGTATGATGGGTGTAGAGGGTATGGCTCGTAGCATAGTTGGTATAGTGGGTAGTGGATAGTACAACTGGTAGTAAAGTTGTTATGGTGGGTGTTGCGGGTACAGCTGGTAGTGTAGTTGGTATGATGGGTGAAGAGGTATGACAGGTAACAAAGTTGGTATGGTGGATGTGGATGGTACAACTGGTAGCATAGTTGGTATGGTGGGTGTTGAGGGTACAGCTGGTAATGTAGTTGGTATGTGTGTGTTGAGGGTACAACTGATAGTGTATTTGGTATGGTAGGTGAAGAGAGTACAGCTGGTAGTGTAGATGGTATCATGGGTGTAGACAGTACAGCTGGTAGTGTAGTCGATATTGTAGGTGTAGAGGGTACAGCTGGTAGTGTTGTTGGTATAGTTGGTGTAGAGGTTACAGTAGGTAGTATAGTTGGTATGTTGGGTGTAGTGGGTACAGCTGGTAGCGTTGTTGGTGTTGTGATTGTAGAAGGTACAGCAGGTAGTGCAGTTGCTATTGTGGATGAAGCGGGTACAGCTGGTAGTGCAGTTGGTATGGTGAGTAGCATAGATGGTATAGCCGGTGTGGATGGTACAACTGGAAGCATAGTTGGTATGGTGGGTGTCGAGGGTACAGCTGGTAGTGTTATTGTTTTGGTGGGTAAAGAGAGTACAGCTGGTAGTGTAGATGGTATCGTAGTTGTATATACAGTAAAGCTGGTAGTATAGTTGATATGGTGGGTGTAGAGGGTACAACTGGTAATGTTGTTGGTATAATGGGTGTAGATGTTACAGCTTGTAGCGTTGTTGGTGTTGTGAGTGTAGATGGTACAACTGGTAAATATTTGGTACTGTGGGTGCTAAGGGTACAGCAGGTAGTGTTGTTGGTAAAGTGGGTGTAGAGTATCGGACTGGTAATGTAGTTGATATTGTGGATGTAGAGGGTACAGCTGGTAATGTTGTTGTTATAGTGAGTGTAGAGTGTTTGGCTGGTAGTGTAGTTGCTATGGTGGGTGTAGAGGGTATGGCTGGTAGCATAATTATTATAGTGGGTGTAGATGGTACAAGTGGTAATGTAGTTGGTATTGTTGGTGAAGAGCGTACATCTGGTTGTGCAGATGATATCATGGGCATAAACAGTACAGCTGGTAGTATAGTTGGTATGGTGGGTGTTGAGGATACAGCTGGTAGTATAGTTAGTATGGTAAGTATAGAGGGTAGACTGGTAGCATAGTTAGTATGGTGGGTGAAGAAGGTACAGCTGGTAGTGTAGTTGGTATTGTGAGTATGGAGGGTATAGCTGGTAGTGCAGTTTGTATTCTGGGTGTAGAGGGTACAGCTAGTAGTGTAGTTGGTAATGTGAGTATAAAGGGTACAGCTGGTAGTGTAGTTGGTATTGTGAGTATAAAGGGTACAGCTGGTAGTGTAGTTGGTAATGTGAGTATAAAGGGTACAGCTTGTAGTTAGTTGGTATGGTGGGTATTGATATTAAAGCTAGTAGTGTAGTTGGTATGGATGTTGTATAGGGTACAGCTGGTAGTATAGTTGGTATTATGGGTGTAAAGGGAACAACAAGTGATTAAGATGGTTGATATGGTATAGTGGATGTAGAAAGTACAGTGAGTAGTTATAATGGTATGGTGGATGCAGAGTGGACATTGATTAGTGGTGTTGGTATAATGAATATAATGGTTACAACGGGTATTGATGTTGATATTCGGGGGGTAGTGAGTAGTGAAATTAGTAAAGAATTTTAGAGGATGTAGAAGGAAGAGTTGAGATGGTATGGTGTATGATTGTAGTGTCCATGAAACAGACGGTAGTAATGTTGGTATGATGAACGCAGTGAGTAAAGTGTTAAGTGATGTTGATAAAATGTTGATTGTGAGTAATGAAGTTTGTATGGTGATTGTTTAGGGCACAGGTAGTGCTGTTGGTATTGTTGATGTAGAAGGTACAGTGTAGTTGAATCTAAATTGGGGGTGTAGAGGGTACAGTAAGTAATGGGGTTCTGGTTGGTATTATAGATAATGGTTGGTAGAGAGAAAACAGTACCTATATAATAGAGTAATGTAAAGGAAGCAATGGAGTGAATGTAAATGTTACAGCGGATAATGGCACTGGATTGGTGGGTGTAATGGTTCAGTAGTTAATTAGGTTAGTATGATGGATGTAATAGATGCAATGGGTATAACGTGTTGGTACGCCGTAAAACCATATTCATTCATTCATTCATTCATTCATTATTGGTGGATGTTGAAGGTACAGTCACTGGGGATAGTTGAGTTAGGTTAAATCATAAATAATACAGCTTAATATACTTTTGTATGTTTTTCTTTGTTTCCAATACTTCTTATATGTTTGTGTTAACCTTTAATAGAATTAAAATAAGTTTTGGAGTAATAGCAACATAATTCTAAACAGTTTTATATTGAGTTACAATATTTTTAAACTTAGAAATTAATTTTTTATCTCATAAAACTTGGTGCAAAACTATTGTAACTTGAGTTACAATAGTTTTGCACCAAATATTAATTCAGTTTTATTGAATTTTCAACGCAACACTATTGTAACTCAAACTTTTACAAATAAATCAAGTTATATTGAAGCTTTAATTGATAACACTTGTTAATGTTGTAAGTAATGCAGTTTTCATTTGAATTTTGAAAAATATTAGCAAAAATATCTAAAGAAGAAAATAAAAAAACAGTTTTTTCCTCCTCCTGAACAATTTGCAAAAACCTAGTTACAATAGTTTTGCACCAAGCCCTCGATATTATGTATGTCATTATATTGAACAAGCTTATATAATCAATAGTGTATGTGTGAGATAAGCTACATGTCATATCATGTCTGCCATAACATTGAACAGGCTAACATAATCAATAGTGTATGTGTGAGACAAATTACATAAAATACCTTGTATGTCATAATATTGAACAAGCTAAAATAACCAATAGTGTACACTGTATGTGTGAGATAAACTACATGTCATACCATGTATCTCGTCATCTTGAATAGGCTAATATAATCGATAGTGTATGTGTGAGATAAGCTACATGTACATGTATTACCATATCTGTCATCATATTGAACAAGCAAATATAATTAATAGTGTATGTGTGTGATAAGCGACATGTCAAACCATGTATGTCGTCATCTAAAATGAGCTAATATAATCAATAGTGTATGAAAGAGATAAGCTACATGTCATACCATGTGTGTCATCATACTCAACAAGCTAATATAATCAATATTGTATGTGTGAGACAAACTACATATCATACCATATATGTCATTATATTGAACAAGCAAATATAATCAATAGTATATGTGTGAGACAAACTACATATCATACCATGTATGTCATTATATTGAAGAAGCTAATATAATCAATAATGTATGTGTGAGATCGGCTATATTTTATACCATGTCTGTCATCATATTGAACAAGCTAAAATAATCATTTGTGTATGTGTGAAATAAGCTACATGTCATACCATGTATGTCGTCATCTAGAATAAGCTTATATAACCAATAGTGTTTGTGTGAGACAAGCTACATATCCAATCATGTATGTCATCATATTGAACAAACTAATATAATCAATAGTGTATGTGTGAGACAAACTACATATCATACCATGTATGTCATTATACTGAACAAGCTAATATAATCAATAGTGTATGTGTGAGATAAGCTACATGGCATACCATGTATGTCATTATACTGAACAAGCTAATATAATCAATAGTAAGTGTGTGTGTGTGTGTGAAACAAACTACATATCATACCATGTATGTCATTATATTGAACAAGCTTATATAATCAATAGTGTATGTATGAGACAAATTACATATCATACCATGTACATGTATGTCATAATATAGAACAAGCTATAATAATCAATAGTGTACACTGTTTGTGTGAGATAAGCTACATGTCATACCATGTATGTCTACATCTCGAATACGCTAATATAATCGATAGTGTATGTGTGAGATAAGCTACATGTACATGTATTACCATATCTGTCATCATATTGAACAAGCAAATATAATTAATAGTGTATGTGTGAGATAAGCGACATGTCAAACCATGTATGTTGTCATCTAGAATACGCTAATATAATCGATAGTGTATGTGTGAGATAAGCTACATGTCATACCATGTGTGTCATCATACTGAACAAGCTAATATAATCAATATTGTATGTGTGAGACAAACTACATATCATACCATGTATGTCATTATATTGAACAAGATAATATAATCCATAGTATATGTGTGAGATAAGCTACATGTCATACCATGTATATTATAATATTGAACAAGCTAATATAATCCATAGTATATGTGTGAAATAAGCTACATGTCATACCATGTATATCGTAATATTGAACAAGCTAATATAATCAATAGTGTATGTGTGAGATCAGCAACATGTTATACCATGTCTGTCATCATATTGAACAAGCTAATATAATCAATAATGTATGTGTGAGACAAACTACATATCATACAATGTATGTCATTATTTTGAATCAGCTAATATAATCAATAGTGTATGTGAGATAAGCTAAATATCATACCATGTATATGGTCATATTGAACAAGCCAATATTATCAATAGTAGTGTATGTCTGTGATAAGCTACATGATATACCATGTATGTCATCATAATGAAATAGCTAATATAACCAATGGTGTATGTGTGAAATTGGTCAATATCATACCACGTATGTCATCATATTGAACAAACCAATAAAATCAATAGTGTATGTGTGAGATAAACTACAAGAAATACCATGTATGTCGTCATTTGGACCAAGCTAATATAACTTATATTGTATGTGTGTAATAAGATAAATGTAATACCATTGATGTTATCATATTGAACAAGCTAATATAATTAATAGTGTTTGTGTGAGATAAGCTACGTGTCATACCATGTATGTCGTCATCTGGAATAAGCTAATATAATCAATAGTGTTTGTGTGAGATAAGCTACATGTCATACCATGTATGTCGTCATAATGAACAAGCGTATATAATCAATAGTGTATTTGTGAGATAAGCTCCATGTAAAAATATATGTCATCATAATGAGCAAGCTAACGTATTCAATAGTGTATGTTTGGGATAGGCTACATGTAATACCATGTATGTCATCATATTGAGAAAGCTAATATATTCAATAGTGAATGTGTGGGATAGGCTACATGTAATACCATGTTTGTCGTCATAATGAACAATCTTATATAATCAATAGTGTATGTGTGAGATAAGCTACATATCAAAGTATGTCATCATATTGAACAAGCTTATATAATCAATAGTGTATGTGTAAGATTAGCTTCATGAATCACCATGTATGTCATAATATAGAACAAGCTTATATAATCAATAGTAGTGTATGTGTGAGATAAACTACATGTAATACCAGTGTGTCATCATATTGAACAAGTTAATATAATCAATAGAAGTGTATGTGTGAGATAAGATACATGTAATACCACGAATTTCATAACATTGAACAAGCTAATACAATTAATAGTGTATGTGTGAGATAAGCTACATGTAATACCATGTATGTTGTCATATTGAACAATCTAATATATAATTAATAGTGTATGTGTGAGATAAGCTACATATAATACCATGTATGTCGTCATATTGAACAAGCTAATATAATCAATAGTGTATGTGTGAGATAAACTACATGTAATATCATGTGTGTCATCATATTGAGCTCATCTTACATATACACTACTGATTAAATTGATTGTGTATATGTGAGATAAGCTACATGTCATACCAGTTATGTTGTCATATTGAACAAGCGTATATAATCAATAGTGTATGTGTGAGATATGTCGTCATTTAGACCAAGCTAAAAAAGCTGATATTGTATGTGTGAGATAAGCTAAATGTAATACCACTGAAGTCATCATATTTGACAAGCTAATATAATCAATAGTGTATAAAGTGAGTTAAGCTACATGTTATACCATGTATGTCATCATATTGAACAAGCGTATATAATCAATATTGTATGTGTGAGATCAGATAAATGTAATACCATTGATGTCATCATATTTAACAAGCTAATATAATCAATAGTGTATGAGTGAGATAAGCTAAATGTAATACCATGTGTCATCATATTGAAAATCTAAGACAATCAATAGTGTATGAGTGAGATAAGCTACATGTAATATCATGTATGTCATCATATTGAACAAGCTAATACAATCAATAGTGTATGTGTGAGATAAGCTACATGTAATACCATGTATGTCATATTATTTAACAAGCTAATACAATCCATAGTGTATTTGTGTAATAAGCTAAATGTAATACCATGTATGTCATCATATTGAACAAGCTAATATAATCAATAGTGTATGTGTGAGATAAGCTCAATGTAATACCATGTATGTCATTATATTGAACACGCTAATATAATCAATAGTGTATGTGTGAGATAAGATACATGTAATACCATATATGTCATAATATTGAGCAAGCTAATACAATCCATAGTGTATGTGTGAGATAAGCTACATACAATAGCATGTATGTCATCATATTGAACAAGCTAATATAATCAATAGTGTATGTGTGAGATAAGCTACATGTTATATTATGTATGTCATAATTTAGACCAAACTAATATAACTTATAGTGTATGTGTGAGATAAGCTAAATGTTATACCATTGATGTCATCATATTTAACCAGCTAATATAATCAATACTGTATGTGTGAGATAAGCTACATGTAATACCATGCTTTTCATCATATTGAACAAGCTAATATAATCAATATTTATGTGTGAGATAAGCTACATGTAATACCATGTATGTCATCATAATGAACAAGCTAATATAATCAATACTGTATGTGTGAGATAAGCTACATGTAATACCATGTATGTCATCATATTGAACAAGCTAATATAATCAATACTGTATGTGTGAGATAAGCTACATGTAATACCATGTATGTCATCATATTGAACAAGCTATAATAATCAATACTGTATGTGTGAGATAAGCTACATGTAATACCATGTATGTCATCATATTGAACATGCTAATATAATCAATACTGTATGTGTGAGATAAGCTACATGTAATACCATGTTTATCATCATATTTAACCAGCTAATATAATCAATACTGTATGTGTGAGATAAGCTACATGTAATACCATGCTTGTCATCATATTGAACAAGCTAATATAATCAATAGTTTATGTGTGAGATAAGCTACATGTAATACCATGTATGTCATCATATTGAACAAGCTAATATAATCAATACTGTATGTGTGAGATAAGCTACATGTAATACCATGTTTGTCATCATATTGAACATGCCAATATAATCAATACTGTATGTGTGAAATATGTTACATGTAATATTATGTATGTCATAGTATTTAACAAGCTTATATAATCGATTGTGTATGTGTGAGATAAGCTACATGTAATACCATGTATGTCGTCATATTAAACAAATTAATGTATAATTAATAGTGTATGTGTGAGATAAGCTACATGTCATACCATGTGTGTCATCATATTGAACAAGCTGATATAATCAATAGTGTATGTGTGTGATAAGCTACATGCCCTACCATGTATGTCGTCATAACGACAATAACTTCGTATTGGATGTATGGGATCAGTTAAAATGTAAATGAAGTTAGCTCACTTGTCTTCTTGAGTTCCCTTGACTTAGCACAATGTTGGCCATAATTCTGCCTAAAGTCAAACTATGGTTATCCCACTTGTTCCTTGATTCCCTTTGATGAAAGTGAACACGTACCTCTAGTTTTATTGATGTGTGTCAAGTTGTAACCGAGATATGAGCATGATTGAAAACTGCTAACTAAAATGAAAATGGAGTTAGTCCCTTGTCCTCTTGGGCTTCTTCACGTACGAAGTTGCATTGATGTACGGTATGGATAGCAACCCATGCTTAAAATATTTAACCTTTTTTATAGTACAAAGGGCTATAATTCTGCCTAAAATCAAAATAAAGTTATCCCACTAGGTCCCTTGGTTTTCTTTTCTCTTTGAGAGTGAATACACGTTTGATGTTTCATTGATGTACATGTAGTTGTTACCCTGATATGAGCACGGCTTGAATTTTAACCGAATTATGCTGTTAGTATAAAAGCCACCGTAAATCTACCTAAAATCAAAATGGAATTATACCACTTGGGCCCTTTATTCCACTTTATGGAAGTCAACACAAACATTATTTTAATTGATGTTTGTGAAGTGGTTACCGAGATATAAGCATGACTTAAAAATTTAAGTTAAAAGCAACCACCGAGGTCACCACCCACAGGGAATTAACTTAAAAGCCACCGCCAAAGTCACCACCCACACAGGGAGTTAACTTAAAAGCCACTGCCAAAGCCACCAACCATGCAGCGCTGAGTACAATAGCTCCCCCATTTTCAAAACACGAGTGACTACCTACCAACACATTTTCCATTGAAAGTGGATCGGGTTTGGGCAAATAAAATATTTATAAATTTGGCCTAAGTGCTTTGTGCACAGACTGTGGTTTCGTATCAGTGAGTTGAAAGAATGTTGCAGACACTATCTAAAGAAGTCTACTTTACCTGTTTCTCTCATTTCAGTATATATCGGATACTGATGTTCCCTTGTCGGTATAGGTTGTGTGGGTCGTCCCTCCATTGGTATATGTTGGATAGGTTGCCCCTCTGTTTGTATATGTTGAGTGGGTTGTCCTTTTATTTGTATAGGTTGGATGGGTTGTGCATATGTTGATTTTGGCCTGACAGGTTGTTGATATCTTGGCAAAGGTTGGTTGGAGTATTGATGTGAGACTGGTTGTGTCGCTACCACTGGGTACGGTGATCTGGCTTTGGGCCCAGTCTGACCACCAACTCTGGTAGCTGCACCTTGACAAAAGAAATAATGAATTGGTGTTACTATAATGTGTGCTTTATCAATGCTATCAATATTTAAACAACCTAATCATTACATATGTTCATTAATGTTCAATGATAGTATTTCCATATGTAATCTATTCAAAGGAATGATGTAGATCTAAACTGTAGATTTTAAATTTAGTATTCTGACCTAACATAAAACACATATCACTATAAACAAACCCTGATAGGGTAGTTATTGAAGTTGCAGCGCTTAATGTTGCTTAAGAAAACCTGATATTTGACGATTTACTAACTCTACGATTTTTTTCTACCGGATATGCATATTGATACTGTTACATAAAATCAATTGGTCCTTTGTACATAGGACAGGTCATTTTGACTGCAGAATCATAATTCAAAATTTAAGTTAAGTACTGCTAAAATTGATACTGTATGCATTCAAAATATCAAGTCGTTTACATGAGTGTGTACGAATATTTCATACAGCTGTTAAAATGATAACTAGAAAGTTCTTGGCGAGGAGAAATGTTAACAATTTCATCTCAGGTAGTTTGAGAGAAAAGCATATTTGTGATAGAATAAGCAATAACTCTGAGGAAAGAGAGGACGAATTTCGTGTAATAATTAATGAAAGGTGCGTATTATGATAACTTGAGAAATCAGTATCTATCCAAATTTTTTAAAATGGTTATCATTATGGATTAAATTTATTCTTTAAATTAGTGAGTTCACAAAACGATAATCTGTTAATAAAACTCTCCAAATGTGTACTAGAGATGTTCAATAGAAATACTTTAGTCATGTCCAAGCTGATATAAACTAAAATACACTACAATGTTCATAAGATTCAATTAACACTTACTAATACTGATATAACATTTTAGACACTGAGTCTCAATGTTTGTTAATTCATATGTGGGTTTTTCTTCTCTTTTTTATTCCTGATTTTGTCTTTATCCTTTTGGCACACTGTTGTATTACTATATTTTTTGTGTATATTTGTATTATGTGCCGGTGGCCTAAATTAATTGAATAAACTATTGTCATTGTCAAATAATGTGTTCAAACCCCATCAGATTTTCTTACCTCTTTATCATCACGGAGAAGAGAACTATAACTAATGCAGCTACTCAATAAGCAATATCCATTATCAAAAACCTTGCATAATCACAAAGTGTCAATGGTAAATGAGGCCTTTAGACAGAAAGACCTTAAGATATTAACGTTAGGATAGTGTTTCACAAGATTAGTTAAAGTACATTGTATAGCAATGTTATTTAGCGAGGAACAGAACAAAGTCTGTGTTGACGACAAACAAAAGGCCTTTAATACTCTATTGTTCAATTTGTTCTAATTTGACTGGTTCAATGATTTCCCTAAAAAACAATGAAAGCTTCATTTTCATATTAAATGGGACTTTCTTAAAGCAGCAGTTAAGATTTTTTGTTTCTCTTCTAATCTGTTTTCAACGAAGATGTAATCGACCGCTGACTTGGGAGCGTCATTAAAAGTCATATACACATTTTTAACAAAATATCTACTGAAAACTAAAGTTCTTGGGACAAAAATCTACATGAGTAACAGTGACACGTTTAAAATCATGTAAAGATCTGAACACCAAATTTCATTTAAATACTACAAATGAATTTGTTTACAGTGACCTTGACCATGACATCATTTATTTCAAAACCAATCCTAAACTAGGCAGTATTGGACCTATATACAAAATTTCATTTAAACATCTTTGAGAAAGTATTTCATTTTTTCTTCAAACTTTTCAAACATGTCACATCCATATATACTCCCGAGCTGATATTGTTTTAAGGATATACAATCATGCACATGTGTGTCTAAAATAATGTTTTGAAAAGGAACGTGACCTATGCTCCTTTATTGGATCAATATAGAGTTTCCAATTAGAAAGTTCAGCATATTTGGTGACAAAAACAGTGTGATACAAATATGTGTTTATAAAAGTGTGTGTACATAAAAAGTATAAGCTTAAAATATATTTTATTTTGTAATAATAATCTAACATTGTCATTAAATTGGTAATACTGACAATGCTAAGCATATTGCCAGGTAAATGTCAATTTGCGTGACCCGGTGCAGCTTACATTGTTTCAAAAATTGTCGTTATAAAGTATGTTGTAGTTTTAGTATTTCTTAAAACAATTATTTTAATCAGTATTTTTTATCAAAGTCATAATTCTGGTTCAAGAACTATTTCAAACTTTCATATTCTAGTCAAGATTGGTCATGATCCTACAAAAACTACAGATGCTACAATGTAAACAAATCAAATATAAGCTTTCAATGGAGTCGGTTTTAATGCTTGTCAAAGCCTTAATGATACTAACATTCTAACCACATTTGGTCTGGATGGCATCAGAATTAAAAGGAATACATAATTAACAAGTAAATAATAATCCTTTTTCATTGACTTAAAAGACACGACTCTACTGTGTTTGGTTCATTAAAACAAAAAATATTTAAGCAATAAACTATAATATCAAGTCGAAGTTAACACCAGGGAAATAACTCGTAACAGTATAGATTAGTAGCTCTCCCTTTTTTCTCAAGAAGACAAACTAAAAATGTTATCAAGCTCCTTTCTTTATGATTTTAAACATGTCCAAGATATTAACTTACGTGGTTTTTTAGATTCTTCTTGTTTTATCTTATTCTCCGCACCGTTGAGATGGTCAGCTAGATGACCCTGATGTGTATCATTCAAACACTTTTTAAAGGTTTTGTATCCATCAGGACCTTTGCTCATTACCTTTTCAATGATTGCCCTGTTCTTGTCCGAAGTCCTTCTTGTCTCCTACAAATGTGGTTTTAACAGTTAGGGAGATATTAAGGGCAATATTCAGAATATTCAGAATGTAAGAAATCAAATGTTGTGCAATTAAAAATTCTTATGAAATAATTGCTGAAATTTGCCAAATAATTCTGCACTTGTCTTCTGTTCAAAAGAATATTTCATTTTAAAAGTATTGTTCCGATTTCCCTCAAGCCCTCCTGTTTCTTAACAAGCACATGTTAATTTTTTATATCACATCAACAACAAAGTTATCAAAAACCCTTTGCAGCAGTATGGAAGAGATTGTATGAATACCCATTATCCCAATATCTCATATTCCGAGATGTGGTTAAAACCCCTTCAAGTGTATAATACATTACAATCTTACTTAAATATTCATAATTTTCTTTTACTGCAGTTAAAAACCTTACCTGCTTGCATAATATTACTACTATTAGAATTATTATAAGTAATTTACAATTTCATTTGACATCTAATCTACCAGATACAAAATCATGTATTTAAACACGGTTTATTTTATATTTCAGTAGAGCGTGAGGTCTAGTGAAAGAACATCGAACCCAGGATCAGAAGATTGTAGGTTATGTATGATATCCTTGAGCAAGACACTTTATCCGTATATGCTTAGTACTGGTTCTACCCAGGAACACTTTGAGCAATATTTGCCTAAACTGTAAAAACTTGTTTCACAATCGAAGTAAAATTAATAAATTTAAACTATATTTAAGTAATGAGATTTTGTTTGGAGCAGTGACTGGAGTAACCTTCTCCCCGCTTTTAAAAATAATGGGTATATTTACTTCCATTTTTTTAAAACTACGGGGTATTTAGCTAAACCATGAAGGTAAAATAACCCAAAATTAATATGCTTCTAATTCATATATTTTCTTACATACTAAACACTACTTACTATTATTTTAATTTAACATTTCATAAATATTCTGCCACAGTCTCTTTAAAGACATCATATATATAATATATCTTACACCATTGTTGTGATATATATTTTGTACATCAAAACATAGCATTTCAACATTTTTTATCTTTAGGGTGTATGATAGAAATATCCATACCCAGTTATACACATGGATATCATGTCCGGTATGCAAGAAGATGGTGACAGCTTTTAACATGAACTTTATTTTTTAAGAACAACATGCAACTGACTAATATGCTTTTATTTTTATGCAACATCTTGAAAACTGACTTAACCAGTACAGGTATCTAACTATATCTAAGATAAGACTAAACGAAATACTCAAAACACAACTTATATTTCAGTTCTCAACTGTAAAGGTTTTTATTAATTTTTTTTCATATATGCTCTAGAGAAAGAAAGACAATAGTGCCTTTAGAAGAAAAAGAATGAAAAGTAGAAACAGTTAAAAGTAGCATATAAAATCACTTCTTCTTGCTGAAGGTCTATACTATCAGTGTTATTGACAGTAATTTACAGTAGGCAGTACCTGTATGTCACGTATGACAGTGTAGGGAAGGAATCCTTTCTCGATGAATCTGTCTAGTATAGGCTGTGGATCTAAATCTTCCACCAATCTTGTAAAGGAGCGCCGCAATGCTGACTTATACAGATCTGCTGAAGATAAAATATTGCAGTATACATATACTAGTATGTGAACATGTATTTTTTTATATTATGTTTTCAATATTAAAACTACATATATTTATCAGTGAATTATTTTTGATAATGTCAATGTTTAAAGGTAGTATGTCAGGTTTCTTAAATTTTAGCCGAGCTTTATGACAAAATAATATCTCATGCTTGTGTAGGCGTGACCAAACTTTGCAGTCCTGATCACGGCCAAAATACTCATACGCAAGATGGGTAACTTTTTCCATTTTTTTCATGTATTTATATATGCAACAAATTAAACAATAAAAGTATATGGTGGACAATGTTTTATGTCATTATTAAAACTGTTGCATAAAATAAATCAAACTCTACAATAATAGCAATCAAATTAAGAAGGTGTATGAATATTTATAAAAGCCCAGCTACCAGTATTATTAGTAAAATGAACTTTTAGAGCTTGCTAAAATAATTTCATACTCTACAAGTCCTTTTTGCGAAAGGTTATCTACTAAAACATACCAAAATAATAAACTGAAAAGGGATTTTCAAATTTGGCGTATGCACCAAGGTCAGACTAACTGTCAAGCTAAAAACTACAATGTATTTTATGATGTATCCATTTTAGTCCTTACTTCGGTTTGGTTTTAAGTTTATCCTTCTTATTGGTTATATGTACCTGAATTACATTAATCTTAAAAAGAGCTGGAATGACAAGATGATAGTCATCAAGAAGCGCATGCGTAATATTTATTTTTAGAATTGTAATTTTATTTCGATATCACCACTCCGATTAAAATATTGTGCGTGTTTTTTTGGTCACGTCTAAGACGTTTTGTGAAATTTAAAATTTCATCATTTTTATTTAATCCATAAATGATAATTAGATACAGATACTTACTTTAAATAAATTTAGGCGGAATTCCCAACTGAAAGGGATAATTTATATCAACAATGCGGGATCAGTCTAACGTTTAACCCTTTTGCCCTTCTGGTCTAGTAAGGCATTTTAACCTTACTTGAACCAAATATTATTTGCCAGGACTAGATGATGTTTTAGGTCTCAAACTGATTAAAATAATACATATGAAACAAGAGCTGTCGATAACACAGTGGTCTTGACTATTAGAATATTTGTCACAAAAGTCGGATTTGACTGAGACCGACTACAAATCCAAGCAAACAATAGTTATCTAAGAGCGCGTGGTCCAGTGGTAGAGCACCGAACACATGATCAGAGGGTCGTGGGTTCGATCCTCCGCTTATGACTACAAAGCCGTACATAAAGTTTCAATCCATTGAGTGGTTGTTGTTATATGGACTTGATGGTACCTGCATGTAAAACTTTAACCAGAATTTCTAAGTCAAAGAAGAGCCATAATTTTCATTATATTCATGCAAGAGTTATTTCGCTTAGTTATTTTAGTAGGTTTGATGACTAGAATGTCTTGTATGAAGTTTTAATCAAATACATTGAATGCTTGGTGAGATATAGACTTGATGGTACTTGCATGCAAACATTTAACCAGATTTTCCAAGTCAAACAAGGGCAATAATTTGCAAGAGTTATCTAACTAAGTTATTGTAGGTTTGTTGACTGGGAAGTCTTGTGTAAAGTTTCAAGTCAATACATGTAATGGTTACTGAGATATGGACTTGTATGCAAAACCAAGGTGAGCAGAATAGCTTTTTATTCTTCAAATAATGAGAATGTAACATTTTATCATTGTGTCCCTATGTAAATCTCAGTCTCCTTACAAAGTCTTTATAAAATACTAGCCGCTTGATTTGTACAAAGTTGAAATCCCTTCTAATGTGTCTTGCTCAAGGACACCACACATAGCCATGGCAAAGAATCATATCAAAGACCTACCGATCCCGGTCCAATGCTCTACTGCCTAACCATGCATAAAATGATGTCAGTCTTCTCCTAATATTCAATGTATTCGACGTTATGAGAAACTGTTGCAGTAGCTGTTATTTGTGAATGCCCAGTTACAAACGTTTCGTTTTATTCGAAGATGTTCAATGGATGGTTAACAGACAAACATAGATGAGGGAATGCCTCGAGAATGAATAAACGAAATGCCTTACCTGGATTAGCCATTATTGCTGTTTTCAAGCATGAAGAAAGTCCACCTTCAACAACTTCATCATGGCAAGCAATCCATCCAGGATGTGTGTCATAATGAATGTGGATTTAAAAATCTGGAACCCAAAAAATGATATGATAAGACTTTTATATAATATGTTCATCAAATTTATATAATCTCCCAATCCCCACATGCTTTGTAATGTTATTATCATATATAGTGCTTGCCACTGAAGGAAAAGCTGAATACCGCCTGTCATAGTGAGAGAAGCATTGATACAGTTTGTCACAATGAGAGAAGCATACAGACAGTTTATCACAACGAGAGAAGCATAGAGACAGTCTGCCACAATAAGAGAAGCATACAGACAGTTTACCATTATGAGAGAAGCAATGAGACACTTTGTTACAATGAAAGAAGCAATGAGACAGTTTCTCACAATGAGAGAAGCACGGTCAATTTGTCATTATGAGAGAAGCAAAGAGACAGTTCGTCATTATGAGAGAAGTATAAAAACAGTGTGTCACTATGAGAGATGCATAGAGACAGTTTGTCACGATGAGAGAAGCATAGAGACACTTTGTCACAATGAGAGAAGCATAGAGACACTTTGTCACAATGAGAGAAGCACAGTCAGTTTGTCATTATGAGAGAAGCATAGAGACAGTTTGTCATTATGAGAGAAGTATAAAAACAGTGTGTCACTATGAGAGATGCATAGAGACAGATTGTCATGATGAGAGAAGCATAGAGACACTTTGTCACAATGAGAGAAGCATAGAGACAGTCTGTCACTATTAGAGAAGCATAGAGGCAGTTTGTCACAATGAGAGATGTATAGCTACAGTTTACCACAATGAGAGAAGCATAGAGACAGTTTGTCACAAAGGGAGGAGCATAGAAACAATTTGTCACTATTAGAGAAGCAAAGAGGCAGTTTGTCACAATGAGAGATGCATAGCTACAGTTAACCATTACAAGAGAGGCATAGAGACAGTTTCTCATAATAAGAGAAGCATAGAGACAGTTTGTCACTCTAAGAAAAGCATGCAGACAGTTTGTCATTATAGGAGAGAAGCATTGGGACAGTTTACCATTATGAGAGAAGCATAGACAGTTTGACACTATAGAAGTTCTAAGCATAGAGACCGTCTGCCATTATAAGAGAACCATACAGGCAATCTGCCACCATGAGAGAAGCATAAAGGCAGTCTGCCACTATGAGAGAAGCACAGAGATAGTTTGTCATTATGAGAGAAGCATAGAGACAGATTGTCATTATGAGAGATGCATTGAGACAGATTGTCATTATGAGAGAAGCATAGAGATATTTTGTCACAATGAGAGAAGCATAAAGGCAGTCTGCTACTATGAGAGAAGCACAGAGATAGTTTGTCATTACGAGAGAAGCATAGAGACAGATTGTCATTATAGGAGAGAAGCATTGGGGCAGTTTGCCATTGTATGATTGGGATAAAGACAGTTTGCCACTTTGAAAGAAGCATAAATAGCCAGTTTCCATTCGAGGAGAAGCATAGAGACAGTTTGCCATTATAGGAGAAACATATAATATGCTTGTGATTATAGGAGAAGCATACAACTTGTGAAGCATTATCGGCTACTCAGACGTGTTCATTTTTCTTAACCAACATTATGTTGACTCTATAAAAATGAAGTGGGTGGGGTACATTACTAACATGGTCAATATAAAAAGATATGCTTGAATTGGTGTAAAAATGTATGTAACAGTCAATCTGGACATTTTACATGGTGTAAACATGCCAACAAGGTTTAATCATGCAATTGTAGCCTTTCCATGAAGACAGAAGGTGACTCTTTGCTAGAATTTGAGTAACAATTGTTAACAGAAGCAATGACTATTTTTAGCCTTTCTGGAAACATCTGACAATTTGTCAATACCATTAACATTGCTAAGTTGGTAGAAACAAGGAAATGAGTCCCTAGTGCCTATTATCATACACTTATGTGCACTTCTTTTCACAGCATCACTGCTTGAAAAGCAAAACAACTGATTTATACAAATCCAATTTATTTTACTTATATTTTCATCAATATATGGCCATAATATTGTCAAATATTTGTCAAAGTCAACAGATTTCTCATGATATGGCACTGTTAAACACTCACATTCACTAAATTTACTGCATCTGAAAATATTCTGACCGAAAAACTGATCTGTGTCATTGCGGAATAGCAAGCGTTTGATAATAATATTCTTAAGGTCTCGCTACACAGTTGAATTTTGTTCTTTGTTCTATATAAAATAAGATCTAGAATTTCCATGAAAAAAAAAGAATTCCACATAGAATTTTGTTTAAGTATTTTTTAGTGAGATGTTAAAACAAATAATGCTTGTCATTATAGGAGAAGCATAGAGACAGTTTGTGATTATACCAAAAGCATAGAGACACTTTGCCTTTATAGGAATGACATAAAATATGCTTGAGATTATAGGAAAAGCATAGAGACAGTTTGTCATTATAGGAGAAACATAAAATATGCTTGTGAATATAGGAGAAGCATAGAGACAGTTTGTCATTATAGGAGAAACATAAAATATGCTTGCCATTATAGGAGAATCATAGGGACAGTTTGCCATTGTAGGAGAAACATAAAATATGCTTTCCAGTGTTTTCTCCAGAGCACGTTACTTGCATTTTTGATGCAATTAAATTTCATTTGACGCAGAAATTCAAATAACACTTGTGTTTACCTACAATTGGCAAGTTGCTTTCAGAGATATTTTTACAATGCTGGCTATTTTGACAGATCACATGGTATGATTCAGGGAAACCCCGGTCACACAGTTCTACAAAATTATGTAAACGCTTTAATTTATTATTTGCGCTATATCGATGCAATCGCATATATGATTACGATCTCATACATAATTTTCAGCGAAGCAATATTGTAGTTTGAAAAAAACATCTTTGAAAACAATGTCACCATGTGTATGTAACCTACTAGGATCTAGAAAAATATGCAGCCAGTTTAAGGACTCGAACCTGGGACCATTTGCTCACATGGCGAATGCTCTACTGACAGAGCTAACCTGACCACTTACAGATATTTCTCTCCTAGTAGGTTATGTACACACTGTGAGAAATTCTCTCAAAATTTTGGAATTTGTCCCGGAATTTCCATAGAAACCAGAGAATCACGTGAAGGTTTCTCGGAATATATATAAGTCACACTCTCATTGGGCACCAATATAACACAAGATAAATATCTATCTATCTATCTATCTATCTATCTATCTATCTATCTATCTATCTATCTATCTATCTTTCTTTCTTTAGTTCTTTCTTTCATTAATGCAAAACCTTTATTAGGGACTTAGACATGCGTTGTCATACCAACAAAGACTGCCAGTTTAAAAAAAATATTAAAAGAAAATTAAAAGAAACAGTGACGTTTCGGTTGATATTTAAAAATAAAAACATATCATCAGTTTATGATGAGCTGTGTTTAATTCTGCTGATTGTAGAACTGAACTGTTCTATGGTGGGTAATATACATAGAGATATCAGAAGCTAATGAATTATCTCCTATTCATTTACCAGTACAATATTAGTATGAATAATAATATAATTGAAATAATAACTTATTTATAGAATACATGTATTAAATAAGAACTTAATTATGAAATACAAGCCAATAGCTTATGTGTTTGGCAAAATCATAAATCCAGACAAGGCATTTTGATGCGTTTATGATACTCAACTGATTCTAACCTATGCAAACCCATACAAACCAATAATTTAATGAGGGGGTAAAGATATTGAGGGGTCAAAATGTCTTAAGGTAGTAGAGGTCGAAATATTGAGGATTGAGATGTCTAACAGACATTTTACCTACCATCCTACAGGTATAATTTTTTACTATTTCATATTTTTTAGAAATGGTCAACATTTTTTATCAGCATTACTTTGATACCAACGTTATAAATTTACATATTTTTGTCCTCAAAATTCGCTGAGAAACCTGTGTATTAATTAAAATAAATAAATAATATAGAAACTTTTCAAACTTTCATACTGAATACATGTTAATCTGCGGATTTACGTATTAAAGTTCCTAAACTGAAAACGAAATTGCACGTCAGGTGACAGTGCAGGTCGAACAGGAATCAGGATGCCATTTGATTTAATGAAATTGGCACATCTGTCAGGTAATCATGATCAATCATACAATTTAATACCACGTTACATGTGTTCGATTCGTAATAAATACTTTGTCAGGGTAACTTATCTGTAAATAGGTTTTACGAACATTTTTTGCTTGACCCTCTTCCGCCTGAGACGATCTTCTTCATCCAGACGCTTGCATTATGAAAAACTAAATCCGGTCCCGTTAATGATCCGGTCCCTGATTGAAACGACCTTGAAATATCCGGCCTCATTTAGCATGGGAAATCCGGCCCGCATAAATTTTAAAAATAATTATTCATTTAATATTTGGTATCTGTAATAAAACATTGAACTATTCAAAAGTTATTAGATAATTTCAAACGCACTCATTATCGCTATTTCTCAATAAAACGAGTCAATTGATGTTCCAAAGGGTATTTCCTTATCAGAAAGGTTTTATGTACCAATATGATTATTTTATTGTTGATGCCGATGTAGGCAACCTGGGACATGGTCTTTTAGTTTAATATGTTGTGTAATATTGACACACTGGTGCCTAAAATACTGTAAAACGTAACATACGTTACTGTCGCCACTTTAATTTTTCAACTTCAGAACTTTATGACATTAAATATTCGATTCTCATGGCCTTTTGCGTGCTTTTGATATGAATAAACTATATTTGATGAACATGTACGCTTAGCCATTATGCTGTTTTAGAACTTAACCGCGTTACTTTACTAAATTATCGGATGTCGCCAAACTTCTGTAAAAAGTGATTCTTCTTTTGGCATCAGTGTGAAGATTACACAGAAAGGTAAATTTCCGATGAATTCTGCTTCAAACAATAATTAATATATTGACATTTATGGAATTAACTTCAGATCTGGTACAATAAGTGCATATTTTTAGTATTTTCGATTTTGATTGAAAAAAATAGCGTCTACATTTAAGAATGAAACATACGTTACATGGGTTTTAAAGGTCACTGTTAGACCTATATATATATACTACTCTCAGATATTATTCTTCGAGACTAATATATTAACCATGTGCAATGGCTTTGCAAAGCACCTACTAAGTCATGTTTAACAGCATTGCAAAGTTGAAATGTAACATACGTTATGAAACATACGTAACCAAGAATACACCATCTGATGAAGTACGGATAATTTCCGGGTTAGACTGTATTGGATCCGAGTTTTATTGTACAATGACGACATCAAGAAAATGGCTACTGTGATTTCAAGGCGCTAACAATTTAATTTTTGAAGAGAAACGAAACTATTACGTAGAGATTTATCCTGTAATACCGTCATGTCAGGTAAGAATCTATATATTCACTATAATGATCGTTTTATGTGTAGTTATTTGTTTTTAAAGCTGTTGATGTATTTGTCTATGTAAGTAAACAATGCAAATTCGTACTCAAGACACTTCGTACAGAAAAAGGTTCGTCAAAGGTAATGAAACTTACGTTACTTTTGGTAAAGTATGTTTCAACATATAACTATCTCCTTCTGACTATAATAATTTTGATATTACAACAATATCAAGGGTTCGTATAATTGTTTTGTGTATACTTATTATATTTTATTGACTAAAAACTTACAAGAAACTTGTTGCCATTATTTTTATTGTGGAAAATGTACCATCATTGAAAACTTTGAGAGACTGTTAAAATATCAACATTTGTTTTTTTAATAATGATTATTAAGAACTAAAATCAAAATTATTCCATAGAATACATATTACTCATTAGTTGCATGCAATTTGCATAAGTATGAAACTGTGTTTCAAATATTTTATCTGGTATTACCCTTATCTAGTTTCGGTAACGTATGTTTCAGAATGCCGCTTTCACGAGCCGAGATACAGAGACGTTACCGAGAGCGCAAAAAGTCTTTAGACGGTGAGATGTTCCTCCAAATGGAACGCAGAAGGCAACAGAAGTACTATATACCAGCATCACAGTTGTCAACCTCAGAGAGAAAGAAGAATAATGAAAAGATAAAAGCACGTGTGCAGAAACATCGCCGATCTAAGAGGATAGAAAAAAACAATGAATTTGAATTCGATGATCAGATGGATGAGAGTACAGGTGGATATGGCACTCAAGAATCGCGTCGTCTAATTGTTAAATTTCCAAACAGAAGAAATGGACCTAGGAAAAGGTTGAGCAGAGCCCTTAGGACAGCAAATGTAAAGCTTAAGAAGGTCCTTCGAGATAATTTTGAAACAAACCTTACAAAGAAAATTACAAAGGCTTTCAAAGTCAAAATCTAACATTTTGACTCCAAGGAGAAAAACTGCAATGCTTATGTCGTCATCTGGCACTAAAAGGACACAAGTAAGAAAGCAGCTGTTGTTTGGAAATGTACTACTACATCACATGAAAATTGATTCAAAGAACGGCGACAAAAGACATAGAAATGGTATGTACGCTACGGTAGCTGGTGAAGTAATTAGAAAGTACCGCTGCATTTCAAAACTGGCCACAGAACTTAAAGTTAATAGACACAAACTATCCAATATTGTTAAAAATGGTGTTAATGTCACCAAAGTCAGGAGGCGGAGAACACATCTGAAACTTCAGGAAAGTGTTACCGAGTTTCTTGAAAGGGAAGATAACTATAGGATTCAGCCAGGTAAGAGAGATGCTACAAAATGCAAAGAAGGAAAGATTCAAACCTGTGTTCTCACTGATTACACAGCAAACCTTCACCAGAAGTATCTGGCTGAACATCAAGAACACAAATTGTCTTTGTCAACGTTTTGCAGAATGAGACCCAAGCACATTCAGTTGACTAGTTGCCTGAGTAAAAATGTGTGCAATGTGCACAAAACATCAGAATCTGGCACTAAAATTGCAAATGATGCGGAAATCAGGAATTGCATTCCACAAAATCCGGAAACGTTTATTCAAAGTGAATTGACAGTTGAAAAATCACAGTTCCAAGAAACAGTTGTCTATTCTAAATGGAAAAGAGTTACTCTTGAAAACAAAAAGAAAAAATGTATGCGAATCAGTAGACAGAGATAAATTATATGAAGATTGGCTGAAAGAGGTAGCTGCTTTTAAGGTGCACTACCATACCATGAAAATCCAGTACAAACAAACCAGGGTACTTAAAGAAGTCCTGCCAGAAAATGAAATAGTGATACATATAGATTTTGCAGAGAATTACTCTTGCAAACCTGCTGATGAGATCCAGTCGGCATACTGGAACTCATCACAAGTAACTCCGCATCCAATGGTGATTTACTTCCGGGGAGAAGATGAAAGTCTACAGCATAAAAGTTACGTCGCAGTCTCTGACAGTATGTCTCATTCCTCAAGTACAGTTTTGGCTATTGTCCAGAGACTGTTTGATAAAGAAATCAATTTGCCTTGCTGCGACGAAATACAGTATGTTCATTACTGGACGGACAGTCCAACGTCGCAATATCGAAATAGGTTCATTTTCAATGCGATTGTCAACCATGAGGGTGAGTATGGTTGTCACGCCACATGGAACTATTATGAAGCGGGGCACGGCAAAAATGTGTGTGATGGGCTCGGGGGTACCGTAAAGCGCCTAGCTGACGAAGCAGTGCGTTCAGGAAAGTGCACAATACAAGATGCAGAGGACTTCATGAATAGGGCAGCCACTTCAACCATGAAAGGTGTGAAGTTCTTCTTTGTCACAAAAGAATAATGCGAAGCCATGGCATTAAAATTGCAACAAGTAGAAATGGCACCAGTCAAGGGTACATTGCAGTTACATGCAGTCAGGCTTAATATTGACGAACACTTGTGTACACGCAAAACGTCGTGTTACTGCGATGAATGTATTAGCGATCGTATATGTGACTCGTGGATTGTACGTGACACACAGAAATCGAACAGTACAAATATTATAAAATCCAATTCAACAGTTACACCTTACAATACAGGAGACTACATTGCAGCTGTGTATGAAGGAGATTGGTATGTTGGCCAGATTGTAGAGATAGATCCCGATGTTGACGGTTTCGATTACAAGGTTACTTTCATGCAGAAAAAGAAAGCACTCTACCAGTGGCCTAACAATGAGGATGTTGTCTGGCGTAAGAAGTTGCACATTCTGTGTAAAACAAGTCGTCCAGTTGCCTCTGGAAAGTCAAAGCGAATGTACAAGTTACCAATGTCGGACATTGAGGAAATAGAAAGATGTTACTCAACAGTAGAAATGTAACACATTACGGCATTTACGCAAGCAGACACACCATAATGCGATTGTACAGCCCTTGTAATCATATAACATCTCAAATTGAAACATACGTTACTCTAAATAATAGTTACAAACATTTCATCAATAGTCTAGAAAGAGCTAACACCGCAATCTTACTACATTTAAATATTGACAAACATAAGCTAAGACTATGTTGTTGTGTACAACGTATCGTTTTCGTCGATATAATGTAAGTTATTCACTACAAGATACTTTAACAAGTAATAAATGATACAATACGACTATATAGACATCAATGTCATATCTTTAAACAAGATATTCTTCTAGAAGAAATTGATTTACTTGTTTTATAGCATATACATATGTCGATTATGTTTTACACATGTTTTCATTTCATTTCTTAATGTTTTCAGATAGTTAAGTGTTTTTTGAAACATACGTTACTGTTCAGATACCTCTCATTATCGATTATTGTTTGGGCAAGTTTGGCCCGATTTACTAATTTAGGAGTTGCTAACTCGAGATTGATGTTTAAATAATTAGTTGTTAAAAGTTTTGCTCTTATGTAACAGAATATCGTGAAGGTACACGATTTGAAAAGTTTAAACATAGTTTGTTTCCGTGAGTTTTGGTGTTTAAATAAAAGAGATATATTTTCAATTTGTTCCGTTTGGTTGTAAATGTGTGTATGTGGTCTTGAGAACACACAGTTGTATGGCTTAGGTTTATTCTCTAAAGTGACATTTGTGTGTTGGGTTTGTTCTATTAAAAGTGTATTTGTTTACTATAATGAACATTAATCGTGCTAATGAAACCTACGTTACTGATAAAATTATAGTGCCTTTACTTAAATGTATGTCATTCATAAACCAGAAGGAGATTGTTAAATTTATTTTGGAATAATATCTTAAAGACCCACAGCTTCAAGACGGGACATAATAAATTGAAAGTTAAAGAAGTTGATTTTTCGTTTTTTTCAAATCCCAAATGTTCTGTCTTATTGAGAAATAGCGTATGTCAAATACAGTTTACTACTTCTGTAAGATATTGCTCCTTACATTTATTACATTTTGTTGACAACTTCTGGTAGATACTGCTAAATATATCTTTATGGTATACTGCTGACTTTTTCTGTAAAAAAAATTATCACTACTTTTATAACATAGTGCTGACTACTTCTGTTAAAATCATCTGTTAGATACGACTCACTTCTTCTGTTAGATACTGCTCACTCATGATTTCTGTTAGATACTGCTCACTCATGATTTCTGTTAGATACTGCTCACTACTTCTGTTAGATACTGCTCACTACTTCTGTTAAATACTGCTCACTACTTCTGTTAGATACTGCTCACTCATGCTTTCTGTTAGATACTGCTGACTACTTCTGTTCGATTCTGCTCACTATTTCTGTGAGATACTGGTCACTGCTTATGTTAGATAGTGCTTACAACTTTTGTTCGATATTATTGATTACTTCTGGTCTCACACCACTATTACATTTCCCATAGGGCTCCATTATAACACTAATGGCCAAAACACAGTGAAAAAACAATATCTGCAGCATGTGTCTGGGCTCAAACTATTTACTGGTTCAAGATATGCAATTATAAAGGAAAACAAGCAAACCTTGACCAGGTTTTTTGTTAAGTTCAATGCTTTTGTGAGACCTATCAATTTATGTCAACTATTCGCCCACGATGCGGTTTGAATGAACAATTCTGAAATGACACAGTATTGTCTTAAAAATGGTACTAGAAGCTTCCTCGCTTGACGCTCAGCATTAAGAGGAAAGTTCTAGGTCTGGTCGGCCCGGTGTCAGTTTAATGTGACTGGGTGGGGTATCATACCATGTGTCTGCGGCATGAAACTCCAGTGTGACAGCGCTCAGAATACTGTCTCAAGTAGACATCGTCGCGATATGACAGAAAAATTGTTGAAAGCGACGCTAAACACCATACAACAACACAGTATTGTCCAGAAAGCTGGTATCAGCATAACATTTTCAGTGGTGATTTCTAGAATACTGACCATTTAACTCATGCAAGGAAAAAATAAATCACTGCAGTACAAAGCCCTGAAAAAAGAGAAAAAAAGAGAACTAAAGTTTTATTTCTACCTCCTTTATCTGTAGGTCCGAAATACTCAAGGGAGATAATAGTGGTTTGAGTCCTGAAGAGGACTTTTTTAATATTAAGATTCTACATTGACATATTATGTTATAATACTCAATACAAGTTCAATAAAGCTAAATGCATCCCATATCTCAACTAGTTCTGAAATAAAATTAGTTTTAGTGACACATGGTATCAGTCAAAATGCTTCTATTTCTTGTAAAAAAAGCAAGAATTCACAACCATACAGTCTAAGTTTTATAATGACTTGACCAATAACGTCTAAAAAGGTCTGTAACTATCACAACTACATGATAAAATGAAAAGGTGTCTGAAAATAGGAAGAAAAACAAACATACATTTTGATTACAAAAAATGATAAGTTTTATTTCTACCTCCTTCATCTGTAGGTCCGAAGTACTCAAGAGAGATAATAGTGGTGTGAGTCTTTCTAGCTGTTAAATACTGCTGACTACTTCTGTTCGATACTACTCAATACTTCTGCAAGCTACTGCTCACAAGGTCTTCTATTAGATACTACTCACTACTTATGTTCGATATTGCTCACTACTTCTATAAGATATTGCTCACTATTTCTGTTCGATACTACTTACTACTTCTGCTCGATATTGGTGACTACCTCAGTTCGATACTGCTGACTACTCCTGTATGATAGTACTCACTACTTTTGTTATATGTTGCTGTTAGAAACTATCAACTACTTCTGTGAGATACTGCTCACTACTTCTGATCGATACTGCTCAATTTTTCTATTAGATACAGCTCACTATTTTATTACATCTCGCTCATTGCTTCTTTTAGATATTGCTCACTACTTTGGTCGATACTGCTCATTACCTCTGTTCGATATTGCTGACTTCTTCTGTTAGATACTGCTCATTACTTTTGTAAGATACTGCTCACTGCTACTGTTCGATAATGCTGACTACTTCTGTAAGATACTGCTCACTACTTTTGTAAGATACTGCTCATTGCTTCTGCTCGATATTGCTGACAACTTCAGTAAGATGCTGCTCAATACTTCTATTAGATATTGCTGACAACTTTTGTTCGAAATTACTGACTACTTCTGTACGATACTGCTCACTACTTTTGTGAGGTACTGATTAATACTTCAGTTCGATATTCTCACTACTTCTGTTCAAAACATCTTGCTTCTTCTGATAGATACTGCTCATTACTTCTGTTCGAAATTGGTGATTACTTCTGTGAGATACTGCGGACTGATTCTGTTAGATACTGCTCACTTGTTCCATTAGATACTACTCAATACTTCTCTCAGAATCTGCTCACTACTTCTGTTCGATATTGCTGACTACTTCTGTAATATACTGCTCACTACTTCTGTGAGTAATGATTAATACTTTTGTTAAATACTGCTCACTACTTCTGTTCGATATTGCTGAATATTTCTGATACTGCTCACTACTTTTGTGAGATACTAATTTATACCTTTGTTCAGTATTGCTCATTACTTCTGTTCGAAACTTCCCACTACTTCTGTTAGATACTGCTCACAACTTTTGTTCGAAAGTTCTGACTACTTCTGATAAATACTACTTCAGTTCGATATTACTGGCTACTTTTGTAAGATACTACTCTCTTCTTCTGTTAGATACTGCTCACTACTTCTGTTCGATATTGCTGACAACTTTTGTTCGAAATTACTGACTACTTCTGTACGATACTGCTCACAACTTTTGTTCGAAAGTTCTGACTACTTCTGATAAATACTACTTCAGTTCGATATTACTGGCTGCTTTTGTAAGATAATACTCTCTTCTTCTGTTAGATACTGCTCACTACTTCTGTTCGATATTGCTGACAACTTTTGTTCGAAATTACTGACTACTTCTGTACGATACTGCTCACTACTTTTGTGAGGTACTGATTAATACTTCAGTTCGATATTCTCACTACTTCTGTTCAAAACATCTTGCTTCTTCTGATAGATACTGCTCATTACTTCTGTTCGAAATTGGTGATTACTTCTGTGAGATACTGCGGACTGATTCTGTTAGATACTGCTCACTTGTTCCATTAGATACTACTCAATACTTCTCTCAGAATCTGCTCACTACTTCTGTTCGATATTGCTGACTACTTCTGTAATATACTGCTCACTACTTCTGTGAGTAATGATTAATACTTTTGTTAAATACTGCTCACTACTTCTGTTCGATATTGCTGAATATTTCTGATACTGCTCAGTACTTTTGTGAGATACTAATTTATACCTTTGTTCAGTATTGCTCATTACTTCTGTTCGAAACTTCCCACTACTTCTGTTAGATACTGCTCACAACTTTTGTTCGAAAGTTCTGACTACTTCTGATAAATACTACTTCAGTTCGATATTACTGGCTACTTTTGTAAGATACTACTCTCTTCTTCTGTTAGATACTGCTCACTACTTCTGTTCGATATTGCTGATTACTTTTGTTAGATACTGCTCACTACTTCTGTTCGATACTGCGCACTATTTCTGTCAGATACTACTCACTATTTCTGTTCGATACTGCTGACTACTCCTGTATGATACTGCTCACTACTTTTGTTCGATATTACTGATTACTTCTGTTAGCAACTGTCCACTATGTTATCACATACCTTCAGTTCGATATTGCTTACTACTTCTGTTCAAAACTTCTCGCTGCTTCTGCTAGATACTGCTCATAACTTCTGTTCGAAATTGGTTATTACTTCTGTTCGATATTACTGATTAATTCTGTTAGACACTGCTCACTACTTTTATTACATACTGCTCACTACTTCTGTTCGATACTGCTCACTACTTTTGTTAGATACTTACCACTATTTCGGTTCGATATTGCTAATTCTTTATGACACTGTTCACTACTTCTGTTAGATATTGCTCACTACTTCTGTTTGATATTGCTAGCAACTTCTGTTCGATACTGCTGACTACTCCTGTATGATACTGCTCACTACTTCTGTTCGATATTGCTCACTACTTCTGTTAAACACTACTCGCTACTTTTATAACATACTGCTCTCTACTTCTATTACACAATACTCACCACTTCTGTTCATTAAATCTGTTTGATACTGCGGAATACTTCTGTTAGATAATATTCACTACATTTATTACATACTGTTCACTACTTCTGTAAGATACTGCTCACTACTTCTGTTAGATACTCCCACTACTTCTGTTCGATATGCTAACTGATTCTGTTAGATACCTCTTACTACTTCTGTTCGATACTGCTGACTACTTCTGTTCGATACTGCTGACTACTTCTGTTAAACACTACTCGCTACTTTTATAACATACTGCTCTCTACTTCTATTAGACAATACTCACCACTTCTGTTCATTAAATCTGTTTGATACTGCGGAATACTTCTGTTAGATAATATTCACTACATTTATTACATACTGTTCACTACTTCTGTAAGATACTGCTCACTACTTCTGTTAGATACTCCCACTACTTCTGTTCGATATGCTAACTGATTCTGTTAGATACCTCTTACTACTTCTGTTCGATACTGCTGACTACTTCTGTTCGATACTGCTGACTACTTCTGTTAGATACTGCCCACTACATTTATTACATACCGCTCACTATGTCTGTTCGATATTTCTGACAACTTCTGTAAGATTCTGATCACTACTTCTGTTAGATATTGCCCATTACTTCTGTTAGATATTGCCCATTACTTCTGTTAGATACTGCTCATTACTTCTGTTAGATACTGTTCACTACTTCTGCAAGATACTGCTCGTTACTTCTGTTAGATTCAGCTTACTACTTCTGTTAGATACTGCTCGTTACTTCTATTAGATACTGCTCGTTACTTCTGTTAGATACTGCTCACTACTCATTTGCGTGCTTTAATGATCATGTACGCAGAATAATAGACTTATTTTTATTTAGTTTACGACCTGATATAATGTTAAAAGTATCTACTTTACTTATTAAACTTGTAAGTGCTTTTTTCGAACCATCTACTATGGAAGTTGCATCATCAGCAAAAGCTGTATTTTTTATTTCCTTCTTATTCATTTTAATACTTTTTAATAGTTTTGTCGTTCTGGCTACTTCTGTATGATACTGCTCACTTTACTTAATTTTAGTTGCGGTATACTTAAGTTCTTCAACAATTTTAAACAAACTTTGATGGGAATATTCTCATTTTGTAGAGATTCCATTGTACTAAGAAATAATTTTAATTTGTGTTTCTGAGACGAACGGAAGTTAGGATATTTGAAAACGAGATTTAGCTGGATTTTGAGTGAATACGCGAGCGTTGATAACATATAAATCAGTTGCTTTACCTTCTCTATGTAAGTCCTTGGTTTGATCTTGACTCTTTTTAAAATTAGCTTGCTGGTTGAAACATGTATTTCAATAACATAAATACTCTCTTAAGATATGTCGTTTGTTTAAACACCAGCTTGTATCCTGTGCTGTGACGGTCCTGATGGGACACCGTATAAAACAGACACTGCCAGCATTAAAATAATGCAAGCGTATCGAACAAATTAACACACCTTCCAGCGTGTCAGTTTGACAATATAGCACAATATATTGTGAACTAAGACAGCAATAAAAATGTGTTGTTTTTTTTTAATATATAAATTGTGTATATGGAATTTGGATACTAACTATTTGGATATTAGCTATTAACTTAATACATAGGAGGTAGGTAAAAGAATTAAATTTTTCGTAATTAACATTTCTTTTATATATATTAGACAGAAAAAATGTACACATTGTTCTAAGGTTATATTATAATTGATAAACTCATACAGAGTTGGCAAATATAAGTAAACGCCAATATAAAAACAGTTTTCATCCGTATGCAAGCCCTTATAAATCCCCCATTGGTGCAAAGAGTAACCAACTACTTTCTTATTTCATATACATACACTTGGTACCTTATTGTACCAATGAGACGGAATTTAATACCTTTATTGATAAAGGATAGACACATTAATATAATAAGTTCATATTAGACAGTATGCAATGAAACAAGATATAAAAGGGGTCCTCTGTGATCTAATGGCTAAGATGCTGTCGTCAAGTGACCACCTACCTCTCACTGCCATGGCCGTGGGTTCGATCACAGCTCGGTTATTACACTTTACGTAGAACGTTTGCCTGATACTTGCGGAATATGGCATATCCATATTTTTATTGTGGAGAAAGGACTCAGAATGAAAGCAGGTTGAACCACCTTCATTCGCAAGTTTCTGGCAAACTATGTTACATAAAGCTGTAGGACCGAGCTGCGCCCAAATCTACGACCGGGGCCTCCGTGGAGAGAGGTAAGTGGTCACCAGACGACAGCAACTTAGACCACTCGGTCACGGAGGGTCAGCAGATTGGCATATAAAACTGAGTTGTTCGAGATGTATTATAGCGATGTTTCACAAAAAATGGTTCTTTCGACTATTCTAAATTAAAAATAAAAGTGTAATGAGTATATGCTTATATCAATGTTTCAATGCTTTCATGAATGTCTTATGCATGTATGATAATAACGATTGATTTGTGTTTGTCGACTATAAAGCTGTCACCATACCCAGACACTCTGTTACAGCAGTCGGGTGTAACATATGTTGTAGATATTACATTATCAGCCAATATTCTTCTGTTATCGGTGGGTTTATAACATCATGGGACGAATAATGTTACAATATCAGTTGATATTTTATTACAACTATCAGTGAAAATATGTTACAAAATCTATTAGAATTTATTTTATATTGCTGTTGTTATATTATACGTATTATACTGGTCATACCTATTATCGCGAGTCTACAATTTTGTCAACCATGTAAATAATGGCATCAATAATAAACAGTAATAAAGTCACTTAAGTGTGCTGAGTAATAAACAGTTCCTGGTACGAAATGTTAACAAATGCCGACGCTAACGGTAGTTGGAGCTTTGCGCATGTCTGGGATATTGTTATTATGCGGGCACTCGCGGTAATAGGTAAACAAGGGATATGTTACCTAATAAGTCGTATTACAGCAACCGTTTTATAAACGAGATAGATATCCGTGAATGGCAAAAAAATATTTAGTACAGTTCGATATGATAAAATATCAATAATAGGCATACCAAAATAATAGTATAGGAAATCAAAGTACAGATAACCAGGCTTTAATAAATATTCATACGCATTCATTTTGATTGATATAATTGTAAAGTTTGGTTCATTTTATGTAACATTTTTAAAAAAAATACGTAAAACGATACGCACAATATATTAGTATTATCTTATTTGTTTCTGCTGGCATAAATAAACTACCTGAAAAGAAAAGAAATTCAAGGAAAAGAAAGTAATCCCTGTCGCGTATGATTATTTTGGCGGTGATCAACACAGCAAAACTTGATCACGACGACATAAGCAGGCATTCGGAACTCTTCGGGCACTGATCGCACTATTTGTTGAATTCGGAGAATGGAGCGAGGTGTTCCGAATGATAAGCAGGTATAAAGCCCGGCTTAAAACAGGAAAGTAACTGCATAGGCTTTAACTGATATCAATTATATATAAATAGTAACTGCATAGGCTTTAACTGATATCCATTATATATAAATTGTAACTGCATTGGCTTTAACTGATATCAATTATATATGAATTGTAACTGCATAGGCTTTAACTGAAATCCATTATATATAAATAGTAACTGCATAGGCTTTAACTGATATCCATTATATATGAATTGTAACTGCATAGGCTTTAACGGATAGCCATTATATATAAATTGTAACTGCATAGGCTTTAACTGATAGCCATTATCTATAAATAGTAACTGCATAGGCTTTAACTGATATCCATTATCTATAAAAAGTAACTGCATAGGCTTTAACTGATATTCATTATATATAAATTGTAACTGCATAGGCTTTAACTGATATTCATTATATATAAATTGTAACTGCATAGGCTTTAACTGATATCCATTATATATAAATTGTAACTGCATAGGCTTTAACTGATATCCATAATATATACATTGTAACTGCATAGGCTTTAACTGATATCCATTACATATTAAGAGTAACTGCATAGGCTTTAACTGATATCCATTATATATATAAAAAGTAACTGCGTAGGCTTTAACTGATATCCATTATATATACATTGTAACTGCATAGACTTTAACTGATATCCATTATATATTTATAGTAACTGCATAGGCTTTAACTGATATCCATTATATATATAAAAAGTAACTGCGTAGGCTTTAACTGATATCCATTATATATAAATTGTAACTGCATAGGCTTTAACTGATAGCCATTATATATAAATTGTAACTGCATAGGCTTTAACTGATATCCATTATATATAAATTGTAACTGCATAGGCTTTAACTGATATCCATTATATATAAATTGTAACTGCATAGGCTTTAACTGATATCCATTATGCATAACTCAAACAAGCTGTTTATCTTTATAATATACGTCGGAGGCATGGGTTTGAATCACAACCGCGTCACTTTTGGATTTCTATTTGTTTGTAGATGTTTTAATTTATTATTTATAGTGTTTTATTAGAACCGAGCATGGTTTGGTAACATGTGATGGGGGATTTTTTTGCTGGGGGAAGTAATTATCTAATTGCGTCGTCGAAAATATAGTGAGTAGATAAATAAACAAGGAATTATATGGTATAAATATTATGTCATCATGGGCTTTTCTAAAGTGAAATACACCAGAAGTGCACACGACAGTCAAGTTTTGAATAAAATACATTTTTTAACATATTTAAGCCATCTCTGTTCCATGTAAAAGTAAGTTCCTTTCAATATACGAACCTACTGAACATGTATAAAGTGTTGGTCATAGACACAACAGAAGCATTTTGTTTAGCACTATAATATTAAATTAGATACAATATCGTTTGGTACAATATCGTTTGGTACAATATCGTTTTGTGCAATAAGGTTCCAAGTGTATATGTAAAATAAAGGCACTTGGTACCTTTTTGCACCAAATAGGTCGATTTATCTTAATTAGAAATATTATCAATAAACCGTTATTAAACGGCATATAGCAAATAATAATATTTATTTTTAAAACTTAAAGGCAATTATTGGATAAATAAATGAAATAGATAAAAAGAAACTTCGCAATCTTACCCAATTACCCAACAACTCATTGTGTAAACGCCTTTACTTAAACACAGCATTAAATGCCGCAGCTCAGTTTAGGTGTAAACGTCTTTACTTAAACACAGCATTAAATGCCGCAGCTCAATTTAGGTGTAAACGCCTTTACTTAAACACAGCATTAAATGCCGCAGCTCAGTTTATGTGTAAACGTCTTTACTTAAACACTTAAACACAGCATTAAACGCCGCAGCTCCATTTAGGTGTAAACGTCTTTACTTAAACACAGCATTAAACGCCGCAGCTCAATTTAGGTGTAAACGTCTTTACTTAAACACTTAAACACAGCACTAAACGCCGCAGCTCAATTCAGGTGTAAGCGCCTTTACTTAAATACTTAAACACAGCATTAAACGCCGCAGCTCAATTTAGGTGTAAGCGCCTTTACTTAAACACTTAAACACAGCATTAAACGCCGCAGCTCAATTTAGGTGTAAGCGCCTTTACTTAAATACTTAAACACAGCATTAAACGCCGCAGCTCAGTTTAGGATTTACTCTAGGTAATTGCAAGGTATTTCCTGTCATATACTCTACTTTCTATATACAGTCATACTTACATCAAAATCAAAACATCAATATTGTACAAAGTTTCTTATGTAATATACCATACATATCATATAAAACCATGTATGTATTAAAGCCGTCACACGGTACAAGATATCATTTTATTGTATTTAGGAGAATAATGTTAACTAGGGTCGTATTCACCAATCATTCTTAAGAATATTCTAAGACTTGAACTTGAAAATCCAAATTTCAACATTAGTATCTAGTTTACTATGACAAATATAATAATTCTGAGGGTTTATTTGACTATGTATTAGGTGTCCCTTAATGCTTGCAAATTTTGACCTTATAAAAGGGTCTCTAAGTGTGTTTATAAAATTTCTTTCTTGAGCTCAAGTCTAAGAACATTCTTAAGAATGGTTGGTGAATACCACCCCAGTTCACAACAAATCTGACTGGAGGTGATATAGGTTTTTTCTAGAACGTTTCCTAATTACACACACTATATTTTGCATCTCAGTTTTGTACAAGGTTTTTAAATAATTTTTAACTATACTGGTAATTTTATATTAAACCAGGCTCCTGTTTCACCAACATATACTTAAATACTTAAAAACTTAAATATAAGAAAAGCAGCCATGTGATCATGATTTTAGACTGGTTCCAGTAAAACTGCAGATGGTGTCATTGATATTGATTATATAATAGATAAATAACCAGTCAAAACTTAGTTAAGTTTTTAAGTATTTAAGTTAAATGTTGGTGAAACAGAAGCCAGGCGTATTTAATCGGTAAGACGTTAAAATCTTTAAACATTTTATTGTCAAAGTGCAAAACAGTTATTTTAAAACCAAAAACAACATGTCAGTCATTTGAAGCAATTGTGATTGTTATTTTGGTTTTTGCGATTGAAATATTGGGATTTGGTAAATCTGAACAAATCGAACGTATTTATTTATATTTTGGTAAAAACAGTGTTTGATCAAGGTTTACATGATTGTAATATAGGTTATACCAACTGGGTATCAAATGTAAGAAATTGGTTAAGCGATTATGGATATACATATGTATTTGAGTAAACTTATCGTGCAGACCCGAAACATTTCCATACATTTTCAAACAACGAGTAACTGATTGTTCAAAACAAGGTTGGCATATGTGTAATCTCAATAAAAAGAAAAGAAAAAATAAACTGACTTTAAATACGAATACTGTGTTGATTCGTAAGCTAGTAGTTTGAGAGTTTTTATTTTCGGGATGAGGTTATGTTTACATTTTCTGAGTATGCAAGTGGGTCGTTCCGCAAGAAACAAAATAAGAAGATATGAAAAATACTGTGACTTCCGTAATGCTTCTGACATAGAAGATGAATGTTGATCTACGATTACTGACCGGTGTTTGCATTGAATGTTGATCTACGATCACTGACAGGTGTTTACACTGAATGTTGATCTACGATCACTGACACGTGTCTGCATTGAATGTTGATCTGCGATTGCTGACCTGCGTCTGCTTTGGATGTTGAATTATGACCTAAACATTTTTTTAATGTTGAATAAAGATTGCTGATCTGGGTCTGCATTGTATTTTGATTTCAAACCTAAACATATGTGATTGCAGACCTAAGATTACAGACCTGGGTCTGCTTTGAATGTTGATTTCCGACCTAAACAGTTTTAATGTTGATCTACGATTGCTGACTTGCGTCTGCATTGTATGTTGACTTCCGACCTGAACGTGTTTGAACGTTGATTAACGATTGCTGACATGGATCTGTATTGAACGTTGATATTTCGACATTTTTTTCTGAATGTTGATCTTCAATTGCTGTCTGCGTCTGCATTGGATGGTTGTTTACGATCTAAATATTTTTATTGTTGATTAATGATTGCTGACCTGCGTCTGCATTGTATGTTGATTTCCGACCTAATCATTTGTGGATGTTGATCTACTGTTGATTACTTGGGTCTGTATTTTGTGTTGATTTCCGACCGAAACATTTTTTAATGTTGATCTACGATTACTAGCCTAGGTCTACGTCGTAATGCCGGTCTACGGTTGCCGATCTCCGAGTAAATCTAATGCATTGAACACATTTCATCTTTGGTATTATCCTTTGAGATGTACATCTACGTATCTAATTTCTTTATTAATTTTGTTAGTGACTCATAACTTAAACATGATAGCTGTAAAGAGTTGAACAGAAATACAAATATAATATCTATTTAAAATATCACGATAAGCTTATTGTGTGCTGTACATATTTACTGATTAGGATATACTACCAAAGGTTAAAGATAAAATTAGTACATCAACTTAACAGATGATCTAATTACGATATTCTAGCATAGGCTAAAGATAAATATAGGGCATCAATTTCACAGATTGGCTAATTAGGATATACCAGCATAGGTTAAAGATAAATATAGGATACCGACTTCGCATATTGTCTTATCAGGATATACCAGCATAGGTTAAAGATAAATATATGGCATTAATTTCACAGATTGGCTTATTAGGATATACCAGCATAGGTTAAAGATAAATATAGGATACCGACTTCACAGATTGGCTAATAAGGATATACCAGTATAGGTTAAAGATAAATATAGGATACCGACTTCGCATATTGTCTTATCAGGATATACCAGCATAGGTTAAAGATAAATATATGGCATTAATTTCACAGATTGGCTTATTAGGATATACCAGCATAGGTTAAAGATAAATATAGGGTACCGACTTCACAGATTGGCTAATATGTTTATACCAGCATAGGTTAAAGATAAATATAGGGCAACAACTTCACATATTGGCTTATTAGGATATTCTAGCATAGGTTAACGATAAATATTGGGCATCAGTTTCACAGATTGGCTAATTAGGATACACCAGTATAAGTTAAAGATAAATAGACGGCATCAACTTCACAGATTGGCTTATTAGGATATTCTAGCATAGGTTAACGATAAATACTGGGCATCAACTATTCAGATTGGCTAATTAAGATATACTAGCATAGGTTAAAGATAAATATAGTGCATCAACTTCACTGATTGGCTGATTAGTCTATACAAGCATAGGTTAAAGATTCATTTTCTGGTACTTGACATTGTATTTTTCATTGGTTTAAACGTAATTTTCAATGCGTTTTATGTGTTAATAAGACAAATTGCGCTACTCGTCAAACTTTAAATTGTTGTATAAAGACGCATAAATGATATATTTTAACATCTGCTAGCTCAGTCGGTAACTTTGCTCTGCGACAATGAGTTTTCCAACTATGAATATTTGAGGAAGTAGTCAAATATTTACATAGATAATGTGTCTAATGCTAGCTAACGGTATAGATACCAGGTACGAACGATGCTCAGATGCACTGATCATCGTTAAATAATTGAAACAGTATTGACAAAAAAAAATCACCAAAACCCCATAGAAACACACAAAACATTTGTTGAAGTACATGTGCTCATTTCAGGTTTTATTAAAAGAAATCGGAAGGATCATTTAAAGGGCAACTATAAAAGACAACGCTTCAACAATTCAGCATGGCAACAAGTGGACGCCTGTTCTTTCTTATTACTACCATTACAGTGTTCACCATAATCGTTGGTTTATTTACTATCTGTAAGTCGCAAATTGATTTTGAATGCTTTTGTCTGTTAAATAAAACATTATTGTGTGACGTGTTTGGGTAGCTAATGTGATAGTTGTGTATTCAATCAGCTTACCCCCGTGTCTAACAACATCTTTTAAACTTATAAAAATTGATCTTATTTATACGATATTCTCCCCGACTGGTCAATTTTCAAGTTTCTCAAACATACGATATTCTCGCCTCTTCTCCAATTGTCCGGCCTCTCATTTTCACCCCTTGTCCAGTTTTCCGGCCTCTCATACGCGCGATCATCTTCACCCCTTGTCAAATTTTCCGACCTCGCATACGCGCGATATCCTCGACCTTTGTCCAATTTTCAGGCCTCTTATACGCGCGATATCCTAGTTCCTTGTTCAAGTTGTCCGATCTCTCATATGCGCGATATCCTCACCCCTTGTCCAATTTTTCGACCTCGCATACGCGCGATGTCCTTGACCCTTATCCAATTTTTCGACCTCTCATACGCGCGATATCCTAGCCCCTTGTCCAATTTTCCGACCTCTCATACGCGCGATATCCTAGCCCCTTATCCAATTTTCTGACCTCTCTTAAGCGCGATATCCTAGCCCCTTATCCAATTTTCTGACCTCTCATACGCGCGATATCCTAGCCCCTTATCCAATTTTCCAATCTCTCATACGCACGATATCCTCGCCCCTTGTCCAATTGTCCGGCCTCTCATACGCGCGATATCTTCCTCCCTTGTCCAATATCAGACCTCTCATACGTGTGATATCCTCGCCCTCTGTTCAATGTTCCGACCCCTCATACGCGCGATAAACTCGCCCATTGTCAAATGTTCCGACCCTCATACGCGCGATATCTTCGCCCATTGTCCAATGTTCCGACACCTCATACGCACGATAAACTCGCCCATTGTCAAATGTTCCGACCCTCATACGCGCGATATCCTCGCCCATTGTCCAATGTTCCGACACCTCATACATGCAATATCCTCGCACTTTGTTTAGTTATCCGGCCACTCGTACACGCGATATCCTCGTCCCTTGTCCAATTATACGGTCACTCGTACACGCGATATCCTCGCTCCTTGTCCAGTTTTCCGGCCTCTCATACGCGCGATATCTTCCTCCCTTGTCCAGTATCAGGTCTCTCATACGCGCGATATCTTCCTCCCTTGTCCAGTATCAGGTCTCTCATACGCGCGATATCTTCGCGCATTGTCCAATGTTCCGACCTCTCATACATGCGATATCCTTGCCCATTGTCCTATTATCCGGCCACTCGTACATGCGATATCCTCGTCCCTTGTCCAATTTTCTGGCTTCTCATGTGCGATCTATTCAATGCAAGAAAAAAAAATCTTACATGGCTATTTTCGGTTCCGATAAAAAAAGTCTGTCCCTTGGGATAACTGTTTACTCGGGAATTCGGCCGAGCCTCGTTCCCATCAAAACCAGTTATCCTTAGCGTCTCACGCCACTATTACATTTCCCATAGGGCTCCATTGTAACATTTATGTCCAAAACAGAGTGAAAAATTAAATTCTGCAGCATGTGTCTGGGCTCAAATTCTTCATTGGTTCAAGATATGCAATTATAAAGAAAAAAAAGTATACCTTGACCAGGTTGGTTTTTTTTAAATTCAATGCTTTTGTGAGACCTATCAATTTCCAGAGTAACGATTTGTCAACTATTCGCCCTAGATGCGGTTCGAACCAACAATTCTGAAATGACACAGAATTGTCCAGAAAGCTGGTATCAGCATCAAATTTTTTAGTGGTGATTTCTAAAATACTGACCATTTAACTCATGCTAGCAAAAAACAAAACACTGCAGTACAAAGCCCTGAAAAAAGAAGAAAAAGAGAACTAAAGTTTTATTTCTACCTCCTTCATCTGTAGGTCCGGAGTACTCAAGGGAGATAATAGTGGTGTGAGTCCTGAAGAGGACTTTTTTTTTAAATTTAAGATTCTAAATTTTCATATTTTGTAACAATACTCAATACAAGTTCAATAAAACTAAATGCATCCCCATATCTGAACTAGTTCTGAAATAAAATAAGTTTTAGTGACACATGGTTTCAGTCAAAATGCTGCCATTTCATGTAAAAAAGCAAGAATTCACTACCCTACAGTCTAAATTTCATGATAACTTGACCAATTGTATCTAAAAAGGTCTGAAACTTTCACAACTACATGGTAAAATGAAAAGGTGTCTGAAAATGGGAAGAAAAACAGACATCTTGATTACAAAAAAAATGATATTGTGGAACAAAACTTATTAAACTTAACATATTTTAGATAAAATTTCAATATCAGAATGATATGGCAGCAGCACAAGCAAACAATTCAAGCTATTTTCATGCTAAAGTACTCCATTACCCTGTCTACACATCAATTCCAATATAACAAGGGCAACGCAGGCTCAATAGATAATGCATACATGACATTCAATGTAGAATTCTGCATATCTATAGCATTTTCTATAAAATTGGAGTACAAGCAAAAACTTCGCCAAATTCAATGATTCGACGCAGAATTTAATGCGACGACAACCGAAAACAACCGAAGTTAACCGTAAACTGGCCGCTTGGCAAGATTGCAACTACTGCCTTTTCATAATTAAACAATAAAAATTAGTACAAACTCCCAGTCCACTGTAAATATGCAATTTATTTCATTTTGCAAACAATTCTATTTTTGTATTCAGAAATAAGTGGGTGGGGTAATAAATTAATGTAAATATCAGCTTAAAATTCACAATCTGAGCAATAAGCATGCCCACTGGAATTCAGTGTGATCTTGCAGATACTTCAACCTGAATTAAGGGTTGGTAGTTCTACAGAAATATGGCAAAACCACACATGATGGAGAGAGTGTCACAAATGGGATCTGTCTATGAGGACAGGTGTTCATGAAATATGAGACTGGACACTGCTCATAAACCTAAACTTAGGGCAAGGAAACACCAAAATGACCATCTACAGAGTAAACCAGCATTCTGCCATGCATTAGACATGATGTATCTCTCTTTTTGTTTCCACATTTAACAGAATACTAAATCATACATGGATAACATGAATATCAAGAAATTGACATATACAAAGTTTGGTCAATGTGTGTAATCTTTATCATAAATGCATGGGAAAAAAATGCAAATCTGCACCATCAGTTATATTGAAATGTTTAAAAACTCAGATTGTGTTCAACTATTCATAACATGTCCAAATTATAGTTAAATACCTTCTATTTAAAGAAATCAGCATTCCTCAACACTGCAACATGCAGATCTGCCAGTTTCTGTTAACGTCTCACGCCACTATTACATTTCCCATAGGGCTCCATTGTAACATTAATGTCCAAAACAGAGTGAAAAATTAAATTCTGCAGCATGTGTCTGGGCTCAAATTCTTCATTGGTTCAAGATATGCAATTATAAAGAAAAAAAGTATACCTTGACCAGGTTGGTTTTTTTTTAAATTCAATGCTTTTGTGAGACCTATCAATTTCCAGAGTAACGATTTGTCAACTATTCGCCCTAGATGCGGTTCGAACCAACAATTCTGAAATGACACAGAATTGTCCAGAAAGCTGGTATCAGCATCAAATTTTTTAGTGGTGATTTCTAAAATACTGACCATTTAACTCATGCTAGCAAAAAACAAAACACTGCAGTACAAAGCCCTGAAAAAAGAAGAAAAAGAGAACTAAAGTTTTATTTCTACCTCCTTCATCTGTAGGTCCGGAGTACTCAAGGGAGATAATAGTGGTATGAGTCCTTAGGGACATTATTTTCTATCCGAATCTTCAACCCACGTACTATTCTTATGATCTCACCCTAGGGCCGAGATAAAATTCTCGCGCTGTACTACATGATGTGGAACCATCTGGATGACGTAACGCATTAAATATATGCCGTAAACTTAAACGTCTTAAAAACTAACAAATCTATAATGAAAATTAATTTTAAATATTTATTCAAAGTGTTCAAAATCATTACATTAGTTTGAGGTTCGGATAGAAAAATCCGTTCTGTGGGATATCTGTTTGACGGGAACTCGACAGAGCATCGATTCCGCCAAAACAGTTATCCCTCGGGGATGGAATTTTATGTCTGAACCTCATGTAAGAGTTTTATAGTAACCATATCACTCCAGTGTTCAGTCGATGAGTCGGACCCCGATTAGCTCAGTCGGTAATACGTATGACTATCAAGCAAGGAGTTTGATCCTCTCCCACAGCTATGTGTGGTGTCCTCGAGCAAGACTCTTTTTCCAATATGCTTACCACTGGTCCTACCAAGGAAGCGTGATTTGTCTAAGTTGTAAGAACCTGTTTCACAATCGAAGTAAAATAAATAAGTTTAAATTAATCTAGGGGTCGTGAGTTCGAATCCCCGTCCGGCTACAGTCTCCGTGACGACTGATATCGGCATTGCGTCTTATTGTGCCTCGTTGTCCTTCGTCTTTCGCCGCGGATTAAAGTGTAAAATTTATTAGTTACTTGCGGAGATAGGTTTGCTCGAGTACTGGTTAACCTTCCAGAATCGCAGGATAAAATGACGCTTAACATTAAAACAAAACAAATCAGCGATGAAATAGAAATGAAACCTCACTGAAGCCACCACTACTCTCTATATATCTGTTATATACTAGATTTAGTTTCGTATTAGTTTGAAACAGGTCTCACTATACAGTTGAATTTTGATCTTTGTTCTACATAAAATAAGGTATAGACGTTCCACGGTAAAATATTCCACAAATATTTATTATTATTACTCTTTTACAGCGGGAATGTTTCCACACATGAAAAACACAATAAGGTGTAGGTTGACAAGCTTGTTTTAAAAAGAAGACCTCAAATGCTCGTAAATATATACTTCTATTAAAAATCCTATACAATCCACTTTTATAACACCAGTGATGTCTTTATCTGTATATGCTTTGACCGCGTTTGCTGTACTCATCTGCAGAAAGAAATATCACAACCACTATAAACTATTTTGAAATATTTCAAACCAAATTACATAGGACATTTTTAAGCCCAAGAATCATGTTACCGTGACAAAGAAAGGAACGCAACTATGTTGACCATGAAACTTAAACATGAATAAAATTTATTTTCAGGGAAAAGGGATGTGACAATGACAAATATACGCAAACAGTTTAATGTTCTTGTTACCGATGACATCGACGTAAAAGAAAATGTCCGCAATGTTGCGATAAAATCAGTTCTGACTTCTCCTGTTTTGAATGACCACACGACATTGCCTTCGTCTACCAGTGGTAAACGGAACCAGACTCCACATGGAACAAATGCCTCGAGTAAGCGATTTAGATACCTAAAAAAATATTTAAAATGGAGAGTGTTTCTGTTGATTAAAGTCATGTGGGTTTAAATCATGTTATCAATAATGGCTTAATACTAAACGTATTGATGTACCCTTAATTCCTTAATGCATAAATATATATTCATATACTGAACGATACAGCTAACCCGCTATTTTTGTTTTTCTAATATCTTTGTCGATATACTGAGTAGAAAATAAATTTGGATACGACCCCAAAGGTTTGGCTTTTGTCATTTTATATAGCATGTTCTATCTTATTTAAGTCCAAATTTCAAGTAAATTGCGAAAATACATAAATTGCCAGGCATATAACATGTCAGGTGGCGGGTTAGCTGTTCCGTTCAGTATATATATAAATATAGTCATTGATCCTGTATAAAATTTTGGTCATGTAAACTGTATTCCTAATAGATTACGAAAGGATAAGACATCAAGAATATTTCAAAGAAATATAATTGGAAATGTATATATAGGAAACGGATACCCCAAATGTATGTTAGTTTCACCGATAAATAAGTAAACATAGGCGATAAATAATTAATAAATATATATAGGACCTTTCTAACAGTTAATACTTAGAAATCATTATTGTATAGAAAATTTAATAAAAAAAGTTGCCATTACTCGTGTAAAAAAATGAGTGACGTTGACAAATATCGAACTTAACCTGTATTTTATGACTAGACAGCGACCCACCAAATATTGATTAAATACATAGACCCCAAACTCCACGAACTGGTTCACTCTACTTCCGGTTCGGAGAAAGTGAACACTCCTGCATTTGACTGCCATTTTGTTTTTTTCTTACGGAGTAAATTAATTCCTGGTTTCCACCTTCGTGCCAATCTTACATCGAATGCCGGGTATAATACGCAGCCCAAATGCAATGTAAATCTGTGAACATTATAAAGGAATTCCGATTGCTTATCAACAACAGGAGAAGATTTCACGCTCAGTCCCATTTGGGCAGGTATTTCCTGCATCAGAATTTAACATTGTATATATATATGTATGGTATCAAAATGTTTGGTTAGACTTTAATGCTTATTTATGCATGTAAAGAGTTTACGCAAGACTGCGCTAACCTCTATCTTGAACGCCCGGATGTAACCAATGAAATTCATACAGGCTGAATTTCCGGCCCAAATATTGACATTCTTAAATAAATTACAATTTTTTTTTATTAAAGTAATTTTAAAAAATAAGACAAACATTAAAACTTTTTAAAAAAACGTGCTAAAAGATTAATACGTGCATCAAATAATATAATGTGCCCCAACGGAAATGGACGCCAATTGCAGCAGGAGTCAAAGTCAATGTACGTAGACTGGCTACTATATGAAGGTTACATAGATCCCTTAAGACCATTTCAAAAGTTGTTGATCTGAAACCATTAATTTACCAAACATTAAGCCACAAGGAGGCCATAACACCTGTAAAATGTGAACGGCGTTGAAAAATTAATGAACTTGACCTGTGTTTTATAACTATACTGTTACACGTATAACCTTTCAGAAGTTATTGATCGTGTAATTAATTTGACCTCTGATGCAGCAGGAACGGACGAATGGACAGGGGGTAATCTTCCGAATAGCGGAGACATAAAAACAACACAAAGTAGTTGTACAAGAGACATGACTACCGCTGCTCCATTAACTTAATCCGTGTTAATCATTTTGAAAGCTATATACTAAATGAAATTATAAAAAAGTAGCCAGGACATAACAGTGAATGAAACTGACGAAATACTATGTTTAAGCACATTATAGGTCTCACTACACGGTTGAATTTTGTTCTTTGTTCTATATGAAATAAAGTCTAAGATTTCCATGGTAAAAAAAGAATTCCACATTTTTTTTTCATAGCAGGAATTATACCCACATAAAAATGCACAATAACTGGTAGGTTGACCAGGTGTTTTTTTAAAAAGAGGGTGTAGTGACACCCTGAATTTTTTTTAGAAATTGCTTATAAATACATGCATGTGTTGAATTCTATAAAAGTCACTTTTTTTAACACCAGTGATGTCTTAATGCAGTATATGCTATGCCAACGTTTGCTCTACTCATCTGCAGCAAGAAATCACAACCACTATGAACCATTATGAAAATATATCAAAACCCAAATTACATACGCCTTTTTCAAACATAAAAATCATGTTACCGTGGGAAAAAATGGGCGTAACTACGAAGTGAGACGTACACTAACACAACGTAAACCGACAAAAAGTAATGACTGTACAAACATACAACTGGTGAGGCTATATCTTGAATACATTTTGCAAATAAAATTTAAAAGAGACATGCTTTTTTTCAATTATAATACTTTATAAAATAATTTGATACAAATTCCTCCTGCATTTGTGTGATTTTTTTTCATTTCCATGCAAGTCCCTTCAAAAGCCTGTGTTGAGTTTTCAATGTGTTTTTTCGATGTACATGTTTTCGACGTCGTGTCGGGACATTCACACAAATCAATTTTTAAAGATATATTTTGTTGCGTTTCTGAGTTAAACATGTTCCTTTTTCTTTTCATACAATATTTTGAGATTGTATTTTATGCGTCGTTTAGCATATTTATCTTACTTGTGTATCATATACATTTACACAACGTCTGTTTATCTGAATATTGAGCGTCATTTTCAGTACGCCATGTATCAAATGATTCTGTAACAGCTGAAGTAACCAACGGGCACTAACTACTGTACGATATAAATATACATTCGAGCTCAATATGTTACGTTTTCATATTTATTCCTGAGTGTGTTTTTTTTCGTATAGAAGACCTCGAACGATTAAAATAGCTAACTTACTAGTAAATATAGAAATATAGGAATATGCTTAGTTTAAGGTAATTCAACAAGATCCGCTATTTGTAATTTTACGGCTTAAACGTTTGATTCAAAAGCTATTTCAAATAATTCGTCTGTAGGATAGAAGATATAATAACATATAGAGTTGATTTTCATGTTGATAGTTGTATTGGTATGTTTAAATAAAAAAGCATGTCTCTTTTAAATTTTATCATATTTATCTGAGGGATAAGTATTGATCCTAAAATATGTCGTATATCCCAAAGCCAAACTGTGAATTATTCAGAAAATATTTGTCATATTCCATCCCTGATTTTATTTAACAATCAGTCAGCAGTCGTTTACAGTTTAAACGTAAATGTCTTCAGTGGAGCAGATCATAGCATTCCAGTCATTTATGTACATAATACTTCTATATTAGTATATTTGATGTTTAACACTGTTTTTGTGAAATTTTGTTGTTGAGGACCTCAGTGAAGATTGGACTGATATCTAGTCCAACTGAGTTTTCTCGTACAATAAAGTCATTATTATTATAATTATTATTATAATTATTAATATTATTATTATGATTATTGTTATTGTTATTGTTATTGTTATTATCATTACCATTACCATTACTGTTATTATTATTATTATTATTATTATTATTATTATTATTATTATTATTATTATTGTTATAATTATAATTATTATTATTATTATTATTATTATTATTATTATTGTTATTGTTATTGTTATTGTTATTATTATCATCATAGTCGTTTTTATTGTTACTATTATTATTATTATTATTATTACTATTATTAGTTCAATGCGCTATGCATAATACATGTAATTTACAAGCATTTAACGAACAATAACTGGTCAATATGAAGACAAAACGATCATTATATCTAAAATCTCAGTGATTGATTACCACAAAACATTCCTCTTTTGTTGATTTATGAAACATTTGTACGGACATTTCGCTACAGCTGCTGCTCATAGCATCTTTATATGGTGTACGACCTTGCAAACAAGGAGAGAACTAAAGTTAGATGTACATCATAAGCATGACAGTGTAGACGTTAATTCGAATATAGTATTTTATGATGGATTTACAAGGGTCCTTCGAGGCCTAGTGGTCCCTGGCGCTTTCTCAAGATTACTGACCTTTCACCGCTAAAGGTTATTTGGGTCGAGTCCCGCCCGCTCTCAAAACTTTATGTGAGAAAGTTTACCAATTACTTGCGAAAGGACGGCGACTCTACTCAGATTCATTCCACCAATAAACTGGATATGCCATATATAACTCGAAATGTGTTAAAAATGGCTTAACCCCATTTAAAAAAGCATTAACAAAGAATACTATGTAAATGGCTAATTCTCATTTTTTTTATCCATATGTTCAATACTAAGTTTGGTTTGAGATCTGAAGCATTGTCTAGTAAACAGCCAATAAGATTTGGTTAAATTAGGAGAAATGGTTTTCAATTAAGTGGCCAGGAGGGTTACAAAATAATTGAAATTATGAAGTGTCAAGAACCAGTCAGTTGTTTGTTTTAGATACGATACCGATATAAAGTATCCTTACGTCAGGAGTGGATTGGTCATTCTTCAACTCAAGGAACTAGGATGTAGAAGTGTCTTGTATGTTGTTTTTTTTTATACTATACAAAGGAATACCATGGGGAAAACAGAGTTTTTGTTATTTCTTTTTAGGAAATTACGTAATATAAGTTCAAATGAATTGCATATCATGTTAGAAATGGTCCAGCCGACTTATACGAAAATGCGTGTACACATACCTGACTTATACACATCGCAGCTGTGGGAATAGGGATCCCCGTCCGCATTTTAATTCTTAACTCAAAATATATTTATTTGTGCGTAATTTATATCACGGTTTACAGTGGTTTAAAATCACGTCTTGTTCCGCATATTTCAGGTCCAACGAATTTCACTGCAGTTATTCTATTAACCTATATGAGAAGTGGCTCGAGCCTTACAGGTGATATTCTCCAGCAGCACGAGGATGCATTCTATATCTTCGAGCCTCTCAGAGCACTGAAGGAGTTCAATCAGGATAGAAACAAGCCACTGGAATTCCTAAATGGTACAACCAGGTAAAAGTTTTTGTTTCGCTTTTTTAAAGGAATAAAACGTTAAGTTCTTGTGTTTACCTATCAGTCAGGACCCACACGGTCTTATTAGTCTGCAACCCTGCTCCTTTAACAACAGCATAGCAACGGTGAAAAAAGTCCACTTCAGCGTCCTAAGCTGCGATACATCTATTTTGGCCGCCATATTTTTTTTTGTAAAATGCCGGAAAAACACTGAAGTTTATTTATTTTAATTCGATTGTGAAACAAGTTCTTACAGCATAAGCAAATCACTCTCGAAGTATTCCTGGTTAAAACCAGTACTAAGCATAGGCAGAAAAGTGTCTTGCTCAAGGACACCACACATAGCCATGGCGGAGGATTGAACCCACGACCCTCCGATCATGGGTTCGGTGCTCTACCACTGGACTACGCGCTACACAAAAATAAATAATAATTTAAATCTTAATACCACGATTTCAGCTTGAAGTTCGATTCGGAATTATTCATAATACTATAGAAAAGGGTTGGAATACATCAAAAAGGTAGTATACATGTACTTGCTTTGTTTATTTAAAATATCGATTTGAACTCATGCAAAGGCCAATACTTGTGATCGCCTCTTTCGTTATTCATGAAAATCAATCATTTATAATGACATTTACACAGTTATACGAATGTTTTTTTTTCTGTTGTTTTTTTATACATGACATTGTGTTAACTACGGTGTCCAGTTGAGGGCCATCGCGGCATTTTTTTTAATTAAGTCAAGTCAAAACAACGAAACTACGATGGTTAAATGTCAACACTACGATGGTGAAAAGAGTTCGACTTTCTTTGGACTTTTCATCATCGTAGTTTCGTTGTTTCGACTTGACTTAATTGCAAAAAAATAGGCCGCGATGGCCCCAACGGGACACCGTAGCTAATACCATTTGTTCCATTGTTTTGCGTTGGTGAAAATTGCAAGTTTACGCTGATTGGTCAGAAATACGTCACACATTATATGGGTCGTCACCCATGTTATACTATGTTGTTGCTACGTTTCTTTCTACCACATGCATTTAGTTGTTTAAATCATTATAAAATAAATTGTATCCGTCTTTCAAATTTGTTTTATATGCTTTTATAATCGTAGCTACATTATATGGAAGACTTTTGTTGCAACTAACATAAAAAAAACATGATCGTGTGTTTGATAGGCCATTCATTTGTTAGTTTATGCTATTAAAAAGACAAACAATCAAAGAATAAATCATCACCTAAAAATGAGAAAATATCCATATGTCAATTTAAAAAAAAGTTCCATCATTATAACAAAACTACTTTCTATCTATACTGAGCATTTTGTTAATTAAGCATTCAACATTTTTTTTTAAAAAAAGCCAACAAAAATGACTGATCTAAAATGTTAATATTGAATCAGTAGGTGCAATTAACATTGAATTCTCAATAAGCGTAATTGAATAAAAATAGTTCTTCATTTTGAATATGCATACAAATGATTTAAAATTTCACAATTATCTCCGTTTTAGAACCTCACCCCTCCTAGACCATTTATGGATATTACCGGTAAACCTTCCTTAAATGATCCAACGTCAACTGCTAACACTGATATAAGGATGGTTAACATAATACAGAAATTAGAGGAGAAGCCCAGAATTCCCTTTCCTGTTTTCCTATTACAGTATTTAAAACTATGTAAAAATCAAAGTTCCCTTATTGGGCCCGATGGACCATATTCTGTTTATATGAACAAACTTGAAATCCCTACTCATAGGGATCATTTATACTTAATATTGGCAACTCGGTTCTTGAGAGGATTTTTAAATCAAATTTCCCCATGTTAGTCGGTAAAGTCATGATTTTTTACAAATTTGAGAGAGCTTTATATAAAAAATTAATGAAAAAATTGTGAAATGTTTTTAGACAAGAAGTCGTTCGAAGCAAACGTTAACGAAAACGAACCGACACAGGGCGATCTCAATAGCTCACCTATGAACCTTCAGCTCATGTGAGCTAAATGTCTTATTAAGTTTAATTATAATCATACCATACCCATAAATGATCCGTGGAGGATATTTTAAATTTAATTTTAAATAATGGCCCCAATCTTGAACTTTGGGTTGGAAAAAAGTCTCTGTATATTTTCACATTCACAAGTAACACATATGTAAAAATGGAGCATAATAGATCTACTAGTTTCAACTGTTTACGCGCCATCACACAAACCCGCATGACCTTTGGCCAAGAAACCTAATTCAACTTGGGGCATTTTCTTTTTCGAGTTTCATTCAGTTATGTCCCTTTGACTGTACGACAAGGATATAACTATATTTGATGATTATTTTTAATTTATATTTCTTTACCATTTTCTGTTGAGATGATCTATGTTCAGTCGTTTGTAAGATTTATTTTCACCTTTTCTTACCAAAGTTTCAGTTATTTCAACAGAGAGTAACATAATTATTTCTCTCTAATTGTTCTTCAAGAAGAAGATACAAACCTACAATTGACCTGATCTAATAAATTGTAATGTTTTGTCAGAACATAGATGTGAGATAAATGGAAACAGAACAGTGAGTTAACAAAGTTTTGCTTTTTTTATTTGACCTTTTTCAAGTGACTAAAACTCAACAGTGCGTTTATCATGTTATCCGCTAGACTTTCCTTCTGGAAATTGACCAGACCTGAAAGTATCTGGTCTATCCCAGAACATGATATATTCCGAATCAGGTTTATTAACCACCAATGAAAAAGCAGGGAATGCTATGCCTGTCCCACAATTCATAGCAACTGAAAGCTTATTCAACTGTGACGTCTTTCAAACTTTCTGTTGAAGCAACTGACCAATCAACTTGCTCAAATGCAGATTTCCCAACATTGCCATTGAACGAACCCAATCGGTAAAGCTGGGCCCGTACAACATACTATGAAAGTATCAAACAGTGTGATTAATGGTTTACGCAGATGTTGGACAAACCGTAATTTATAGTATGAAAAAGACATATCTCGTGTAAAATAGGACATTTTAAGATGAAATGCAATCCTATGCACGGCCTAACAATATTGCGTCCAATTTTAAAAATAATCAGACAATAATGTCCTTACGTCACACTAATCGGTTGCGCCCTTTATTTGCCATGGTAACATGATTCTTGAACTGAAAAAAAGTCCTACCTAATTGGTTTGTAATATTTTCAAAGTGGTTGTGATTGTTTGCTGCAGATGAGTAGAACAAATGGTGTCATAGCCATAGACGTCTTGTGTTAGAAAGGGGACTTTTATTGGATTTTAACAGACACATGTATTAATGCGTATTTGAAGACGTCTTATAAACAAAATATTACGGCGTCACTGCACTGTCTTTTAAAAATACATATGCAGGCTGATCTACCTACCAGTTATTGTACATCTTTATGTGGGGATCATTCCTACTATGAAAGTAAACTTTTAAAAATAAATGTGAAATATTTTGTTTACCGTGGCAATCCAAGAACAAAGAACAAAATTCAACTGTGTAGAGTGAGATTTCAACAGGAACCATAACTCGTGTAAAATACATTCCTAAATCTCTCAATATGAACAATAATACAACATTTGCAGCTTTATGCAACCCCTTAACAGGCAACTGAGTGTTATTCAAATGCATTTGAAACTTGTGGAATAAATAGAGGATTTGACTTGAGTGCTTATTTATTATTGAATTTATTAAACGAGTTTGAAAAAAAACAACATTAGCGATGATTTACCGAATAATATATCATTTTTCCCAACGAGTTTGATAAAATCAACAATAAATAAGCACGAATGCCGCCGGTAAGATTCGTTTTATCACATACTCGGAAGAGTTTACAGTTACCATTTATATAACAGAACTTTTTCTATAAGAAATGAAATAAAAAAAATCGGACATATTAGTTTCCGTGAGTCATCGTATGACAAATCGACGTCATTTATATATTCGAACAAGTCAGAAAGTACTTCGGCAAATTACGATAGAGAGCCGAGTTAAACGGAAAACACCGAGCGATGAATCGGAAGTGATATTACACTGGGTTAATATAAAAAATTATGTCATGGGTTTATTACACTCCTGCACCGTAGGTAATGTGATAAATTTATATAATTTTGTGTTTATTTCAGAATGCCGGGGAGTTATAACGAAACAGAGGTCAATTTGATGACAATTTTTGGTTGGTTGAACTGCAATTTTCACCACATTCACCTGCAATCGTTATTAGATATAGAGTTTTTAGGATTTGGTAAAAAATCGAAAAAGTACGTAGAGTGTTTGAACAATGGTGGGTTTGACGATAAGCTGCATCTAAAAATGAAGACTCATGTATTTACGCAGTGTTTATTCGAAATGGAAAAATCATGTAAAGCTTCCACGATGAGAATAATTAAAACAATTAGAACACCAATGCATTTCATGGAAAAAATACTGAGTTCCATTCCAGGAAGTAAAGTAGTTCACTTAATTAGAGATCCACGTGCTACAATTGCGTCGCAAAGTCATCGTAATATATGTCCTCCTGAAACGGGGGGATTGTCCGGTGGTGCAAATCGACACTGTTCGTGTGTAATGCAAGACACATCAATGAAACAAATGTTGACCAAAAGGTTTTCACCAAATCGTATACAAACTATATTTTATGAAGATATTGCAAAGAGTCCAATAGAAACATCAAGGAAAATGTACACATTTCTCAGAATAAAATTTACTCCGAAAATTCAGAACTATGTATTCAACATAACGCTTGGTGATAAAACAACCGGATGCACGGTGTGTCGTTTGAGTTGGCAACTTGGTAGAAACGCAAATAAAAACTCTCGTACCCATATAGACGCTTGGAAAACTGCGTTTCATCCAAAATACATAAACGATACCCAGTCATACTGTAAGGATGTGATGAAATATTACGGCTACGAGCATTTAAATCTAACAAAAAGTAGACAGTAAACACTGAGCTGTCAAAAATATAACCATACATAAGAACAGTAGTTAAATAAACTATTAATGCTTATATAAGAAGAAGTGCAATATATAACCAAGGACTTATATATATATATATATCCTTTATAATAACCAAACAACCGTAAGTAATATGTTTTGTGTAATTACGTTGAATCTGTCATTATTTGATGATGTTTAATTGCAAGCATAGGTCCATGCCAAATAATACATAAATATAGATGACTTATAGGTCGGGCTGCGTTGTTTAAAATTCTATATCTGTATATACCCTGTTACATGTACATTAAAGGTGTTGTTATTGTTGTTGTTGCTGTTGTTGCTGCTTTTGCTGCTGCTGTTGTTGTTGTTGCTGCTGCTGCTGCTGCTGTTGTTGTTGCTGCTGCTGCTGCTGATGTTGTTGTTGCTGCTGCTGCTGCTGCTGCTGCTGCTGTTGTTGTTGTTGTTGTTGTTGTTGTTGTTGTTGTTGTTGTTTAGCGTCGCTTTCAACAATTTTTCAGTCATATCGCGACGGTGTTTACTTGAGACAGCATTCTGAGCGCTGACACACTGGAGTATCATGCCGCAGACACATGGTATGATACCCCACCCAGTCACATTATACTGACACCGAGCCGACCAGACCTAGAACTGTCCTCTAAATGCTGAGCGTCAAAGGTGAAGCTGTCAGAATTATAAATATGCATAATCAGATGCATAATACATGTAAACAAACGATTAAGCAAACTCAGCCTTAGTGAAATTATATTTGTTTTGTTTCTATTTCTAGCGGAATTGTACATAGCTAACTTACATCCAAATGCCATGTTTAGCGGGTCCTCATAATATTGAACCAAATATTATTTCCAGAACTCAAGTTGAATAATATTGTTTCCTAAATGGATGAAAAAATCAGAATTTTTTGTTTTCCCGTAGTATCCATTTGTCAAATTACAGGGTCCCTATAAATATAAGCCCCTCAATTCTTATCTTCATTCAAATTCCTATACACAAGGATAATCTATGTTAAATATAAAAAAATTAACTGACCAGTTCTCAAGCAAGATTTTTGTAATTCCCATATTTACACTTTTGGGTCCCTCGTGATCCCTTAAGCCAGTGAAACACAGTCATTTTTATAGATCTGAACCTCCTTGATCAGGTAATGCTTCTGTGAAAATAAAGGCAAAATTAGTTCTTTTTTAAAAAAAAACATATATCTTAATGTTTATCAAAATGACATGTGTCCCCTTATTGAGCCTTCGGAGCGATTTTTAACTTCAGGGGCACCATTTGAACAAATTTGGTACAATTAATTGAGTTGGTTATAAATGCTACATAACTATTTGTTTACAGTTCATCAGAAGAAGATTTTTATAAGTTGTTTACTATTTTATGGCGGCCATCTTGAATTTCGGATTGAAAAAATCTATATTAGTCTCCTATGCAATAGAAACATCTGTATGATGTTTGAGATAAATTGGCTAAGTGTTTCAGAGAAAGTGCTGCTAACGGACGACGGGTGACGGACGACGGACATCGCGCCATTGCACAAGCTTTTCTTACCTTTGGCCAGTAGATCTTAAAAGCATATGCCTTATAATATATATTAGAGAGAGAGAGAGAGAGAGAGAGACAGAGGGAAAGAGACAGAGACAGAGATAGAAAGAGAGAGACAGAGACAGGGAGACAAAGAGAGAGAGACACAGTGAGAGAGGGGGAATTTTTAAATGCTGAATATATGTTATATTTACAATTACAGTATAGACAGACACTAGTCATCAGTTTCGTTGGGGAATTTATTTAAAAAACAATGTTCAGGTAAAGGGGTATATCTTCAAACGTGATTTATTCAAGTTGTAACAATATATTTCACACTCTATGTAAATGAATAAGTTAATAATCCTAGACTTTCAGGGATGGGGATGAAGGGGTGGGTGGAGAAATATCCACCGTTTTTTCTATTTTTTGCCATATTTATTTTATATAATATCTATAAACAAAGGTCATTCAGTATTCAGTGATACAAGACGGAATAAATGTTTATGATAAATTGACATGTTTATATTACTTCAGCATGGTATCCCTTCTTATCAGTGACACTTTTCCAACGTATAACTAGCCAGACTGGACGATCAGACAGCGGCAAAGTACGACCAACGCCGTTGATAACGATTTCAAATGTCACGAACTTAACTTTATAAAATCTCACAACAAAAGTCATGTTAAATTTAGAAACGTTATCAGTTTGGTGTTACGAAATACAGTCCATGTCAAAATAAATTACAACGGTGCCGATAAAAGTGCGAAATAAATTTAAGTATACACAGAACTAAACTTCCGTTTTCGAATATGGCGTTCCAGATACTATTGACGTTGGCGCTGATCTGTGTTACAGGTAAATATTTTTAAACACGTACAAAACCTATAAAGTGGGGTGGTAGTGTAGTGGATAAAGTTTTGGCTGCTCGTGCCAGAAGTTGCGAGTTCTATCATCAGCTCAACCAAATGTATCTAAAAACAATACGCACTATTGGTTCTACCCAGAAAGCGGAATCGAGCTTTCTTCGCAATCCATTTTAAAAACATTAGTATCTGTATAAAAATAGTTGTTAACGTACTTGCATGAATACACTTAGTATATTGAAGACCACAGCGTGGTCTAGTGAATGAGCGTCCGCCTCGCATGCGGAAGGTCGTGGGTTCAATCCCCGACCGGGTCATACCAAAGACTTTAAAAATGGTACTAAAAGTTTCCTCGCTTGACGCTCAGCATTTAGAGGAAAGTTCTAGGTCTGGTCGGCCCGGTATCAGTATAATGTGACTGAGTGAGGTATCTTACCATGTGTCTGCGGCATGATACTCCAGTATGACAGCGCTCAGAATACTGTTTCAAGTAGACACCGTCGCGATATGACTGAAAAAAATTGTTAGAACAGTAGTTAAGTTACCTGAAATAGGTTTAATGTAAGCTTAAAAGCTAATTATGTGCAAATAACTAACATTTTCGAAAAGGAAATTCGTTAATGTTGGTGTTGTCCCTATAGTTCACTTAAGAAGGGTTATCAAAAACATGGATGCTGCACTCAAATATGTTTGCTAAGGTAAGCAAACGTATACACCGAATATTGCGTGTATTATATTTCACAAAGGCAGGTACCACAACAGTAAAATATTACAGTATGTTCTATTACATTTCACATATACAGGCACCACAACAGCAGAATGTTACAGTATGTTCTATTACATTTCACATATACAGGCACCACAACAGCAGAATGTTACAGTATGTTCTATTACATTTCACATATACAGGCACTACAACAGCACAATGTTACAGTATGTTCTATTACATTTCACATATACAGGCACCACAACAGCAGAATGTTACAGTATGTTCTTTTACATTTCACATATACAGGCACCACAACAGCAGAATGTTACAGTATGTTCTATTACATTTCACATATACAGGCACCACAACAGCAGAATGTTACAGTATGTTCTATTATATTTCACATATACAGGCACCACAGCTGCGGAATTTTACAGCTGCTCATGGATTCTGGATCAGAGAGTGAACTGTTCGTCCTTTGTTCACAAGGAAATATGCGGCACGGACGGCGTTACCTACAAAAATAAGTATGATGACAGTTGAATGTGATGAGTATAGGTCTCACTACACAGTTGAATTTTGTTATTTGTTCTATATAAAATAAGGCCTAGGATTTCCACGGTTTAAAAAAGAATTTCACATAGAATTTATTTTAAAGTATTTCAGGCATGTAAACCCACATGAAAATACACAGGTTGACCTGCTTGTTGTTTTTTTTAAAGAGGGTGCAATGACACCCTGAGATTTTTTTGAAAAAAAGATGTCGTCAAATGCTCATAAATACATGCATATATTGAAATCCTATAACAGTCACTTTTTTAACACCAGTGATGTCTTATTGCAGTATATGCTAAGCCAACTTTTGTTCTACTCATCTGCAGAAAGAAATCACAACCACTATAAACCATTCTGAAAATATTTCAAACCAAAGCACACCGGACTTTTTATAAGCGTAAGAATCATGTTACTGCTGGGGAAAAGGGCGTAACTGTGTAGTGTGACGTATAAACCGCGGCTCTCTTATTTCTTTCAGCGCTAGAAAAATATGATGTGGACTTGCCAATACCCATCTGCTATATCTGCTATATCTGCTATATCAGAGAAACGTTCAAATCAGATCATTTGAACACAAAAATAGTGGAAATTCTCCATTTCCTGTCATAAGCTTATCGTCTGCGATGCTTGCTTTTCTAAAATACATAAGAAGATGAGACGTATTTTAGAAAAGTAAACATCTGCAAATGATCACGTCTATCTATTCTTCAACTAACATACTAGATTTGCAATGAAAAATGGCCGAAGTACTATTTTGGTTAAACCAAACAAAATTTGAAAAGAGTTTTGTTTAAAACTGTTTTCTTCTATATATTTAGCAATCTTGGAAATCGATGTGGCTGTTTGGAACAAACCTATGGTGAGCAGTCCGCAACATATAATTCAAATCAGATCACCTCTTAGATACTAGTGTCCCATTCAGATACCATTACCTTGTAAACTCTCAGTTTGGTGTGCACGTGGTTCATTCAGATACAATTACCTTGTAAACTCACAGTTTGCTATACACGTGATCCATTCAGATACTATCAAACTTAAAGCTTTTGTTAAGTCAAACTCGAAAAACTACTGGAACATCTTGAGTGGTAATAAAACAAACGATGTGAAAGTATCATTAAACGATATGTATGACCATTTTAGACAAGAAATTTTGACGAAAGTGTAATAGATCAACAGTACAATGTAAATATGAATAATAATGACAATAACGAAAATGACAATACGGAAACAAATAGTATTATAACTGCAGAAGAAATAAAAAAAAACATGCTATAAATTTAAGGAAGAACAAGTCATGCGGCATCGACAAAACATTAAATGAACACATAAAATCAATATTACCATTGATGATAAATACATACGTCAATTTTTTTTAACATAATCCTACATACTGGAATTGTGCCTGAGGCGTGGACGTATGGCATTATTAATCCAATCTTTAAAAATAAAGGCGACCCACATAAAGCCGAAAATTATAGACCCATAACCCTACTTAGTTGTATGGGTAAATTATTTACGTCAATTATAAATTCTAGATTGAAAAAATATGCTGACAGCCATTATAAATATCATAAATGAATATCAAGCTGGTTTCCGGAAAGGATTTTCGACTGTCGACAATATCTTTATTTTACAGTCGTTAATCCAAATATTAAATAATAAAAAGAAAACACTTTTCTGTGCATTTATCTACCTCAAAAGGGCTTTCGATACAGTATGGAGATTAGGACTATGGTCCAAACTTATTAAATATGATATAAATGGTAAATGTTTGAAATTGATTAAAAATATGAACAATTATATTAAATCAAGCGTTTCAGTTAAAGGTATATATTCAAATAGCTTTCGTTGCAATATTGGAGTAAGGCAAGGGGAGAACCTCTCACCGTTTTTATTCTTTCTCCACTTGAACGATCTACCTGATTACATAGCAAATAGTGGAACTGTAAATGGAGTAAAAATAAACCAAACATACCATGACGATACTTTATATACTTTTTTGTAATTATTTATTATTTTATATGCTGACGACACTGTTATTGTTTGCGAAACTGCAACCGACCTACAAAACGCTTTAGATACATACCAATAAAACTGTAATTTGTGGAAGTTAACAGTTAATATAACCAAATCAAATGTTCTATTTTTTTCAAAGGGTCGTCAAACTAATTATCATTTCACATATCATGGTCAAACTTTAGAAATAGTAACAATTTATAAATATTTAGGCATTTTATCCAGCAGAAGTGGCTCGTTTTATAATGCTAAAAAAACACATAGCAAAACAAGGTACAAGGACACTCTATAGTTTAATCAAAAAAGCTTAACGTCTGTCACTACGGATAGATATGCAAATAAAAATATTTAATAAAACTGTAAAACCAGCTCGTCTCTACGGATGTGAAATATGGGGGTACGACAATATTGAAATAATAGAACAAGTACAACTAAGATTTTTAAAATATATACTTAATGTACGCAATTCTACTCCAAATTGTATTATTTACAGAGAAACAGGCGTCATGCCTATTTGTATTGACATACAAATAAGAACCATTTCATACTGGTCTAAAATTGTCCTACAAAACATAAACAAATTACCTTTCAATATCTATAACATCATGTACACACTATATAATAATACTCGACCTGAAAAAAAACATTATGGCTGGCTTGATAATATTAAAACAACTTTAATTAATTGTGGCCATATTGCTTTATGGCAAACCCATCATTTTCCAAATGTTAAATGGCTCAAGGCATCAGTTAATTAAAAGCTCAAAGATCTATTTTTAAATGAATGGTACAGTACAATTGAAAATTCAGATAGTGGCACAACTTACAGACTATTCAAAGAACGTTTTTGTTTTTAACAATACCTTATCACTACCCCACCACGATTCATTAAACATGTTATACAATTTAGAACAGCAAATCATAAATTACCAATTGTAGTTGGTAGATGGAACAATATAAAAAGAGTAAACAGGATCTGTACGATATGTAACCAAGATATTGGTGACGAATTCCACTATTTACTTGTATGCAATGGACTAACTATTGCTCGCAAAACATTCTTAAAACCAAAGTACTACGTACGACCAAATATACTTAAATTTAAAAGCAAAATGAACGTATCAGATAAAGCACCGCTCCCAAAAATTAGGTGAATTTATCAAACTGATAATCAGTAAGTTTAGATAACTATTTTTCTCAAAGTCAGTATATGTATGTGAGTGTATATGCATATGTACAGAATGTGTGCATATGTGTGTGCGTATACGAGAAAGGTATCAGTATATCAGGAGATTTACATGACATGGAACTCTCCCGCCAAATTTTGGAGAAGTATATTCAAATATTAACAAAGAAATACTGTTACTAAACATCTTATATAAGCCTTAACATATTTTCAATTTTGTATGTCCTCATGATTTCATGTTTTATGAACTGAGTGAATAAAATATATTGTGTTGTGTTGTGTTGTGTTGTGTTGTGTTGTGTTGTGTTGTGTTGTATTGTATTGTATTGTATTGTATTGTATATGCACGTGGTTAATTCAGATACTATCACCTTGTAAACTCTCAGTTTGCTATGCACATGGTTAATTCATATACTTTCACCTTGTAAACACTCATTTTGCCATGCACGTGGTTAATTCAGATATTATCACCTTGTAAACTCTCAGTCTGCTATGCTCGTGGTTCATTCAATTACTATCACATTGTAACTCTTAGTCTGCTATGCACGTGGTTCATTCAAGTATTATCACCTTGGAAACTCTCAGTTTGCTATGCACGTGGTTCATTCAGATACTATCACCTTGTGAACACCCAATTTGCTATGCACGTGGTTCATTCATAAACTATCACCTGTAAACACTCATTTTGCTACGCACGTGGTTAATTCAGATACTATCACCTTGTAAACACTCAGTTTGCTATGCACGTGGTTCATTCAGAAAATATCATCTTGTTAACTCTGAGTTTGCTATGCACGTGGTTCACTCAGACATATACTATAATCTTGTAAACTTTCAGTTTTCTATGTACGTGGTTCAATCAGATAATATTACCTTGTAAACTCTGAATCTGCAATGCACATGATTCATTACATTTGCAAACAATGTAGGACCAAATAGGTAACTCCTATTAAAAAGTCGTAATTTGAGAGCAGAACATTCTTCATCTGTGCATAAATTAGTAAAAACATTTTGGAATATTAAATAAAACTGAATCTGTAAAAACTTGTATTTTTGCTTTCAATAGATTGTTAACCTTCATGCTTAACTAAATAATAATTATATGATTATTGCTATTTTATGGTTTTTAGCGTCGATTTCAACAATTTTTCAGTCATATTGCAACGGTGTCTACTATAGACAGTATTCTGAGCGCTGTCACGCTGGAGTATCATGCCGCAGACACATGGTATGATACCCCACACAGTCATATTATACTGACACCGGGTCGACCAGACCTAGAACTCCCCTCTAAATGCTGAGCATCAAGCGAGGAAGCTTCTAGTATCATTTTTAAAGTCTTTGGTATGACCCGACCGGGGATCGAACACACGACCTTCCGCATGCGAGGCGGACGCTCTACCACTAGACCACGCTGCGGTCTTGATATTTATATGAAATTACCTTGCAAATCTTCAATACAAGCTAACGCCAATGAAAAGTGAGACTGGAATCATTTCATAAATAAATATATCTATTTAAAACAAAACGAGTGAGAATGTGAACTGTATACTGAGATGGCGGACTGTATAGTGAGATGGTGTATTGTATAGTTAAAATGTGTAATGTATAGTGAGAACGTGTACTGTATACTGAGATGGCGTACTGTATAGTTATATGGTGTATTGTATAGTTAAAATGTGTAATGTATAGTGAGAACGTGTACTGTATACTGAGATGGCGTACTGTATAGTTATATGGTGTATTGTATAGTGATATGATGTACTGTACAGTGAAATGGTGTACTGTATACTAAGATGGCGGTTTATATAGTAAGATGATGTAATGTACAGTAAGATGTTGTACTGTATAGTGAAAATATGTAATGTAAAGTGAGAATGTGTGCTGTATACTGAGATGACAGACTGTATAGTGAGAATATGTACTGTATATTGAGAATGTGTACTGTATAGTGAAAATGTGTAATGTATAGTGAGAATGTGTACTGTATACTGAGATGGCGGACTGTAAAGTGAAAATGTGAACTGTATAATGAGAATGTGTACTGTATACTGAGATGACAGACTGTATAGTGAGATTGTGCACTGTATAGTGAGATGATATACTGAATAAAGTGATAAGGTTATATAATGGGAATGTGTACTTTATAGTGAAAATATGTACTGTATAGTGAGAAAGTGTACTTTATAGTGAGAATGTGTACTTTACAGTGAAAATATATACTGTATAGTGAGAAAGTGTACTGTATAGTGAGAATGTGTACTGTATACTGAGATAGCGGACTTTCTAGTGAGAATGTGCACTGTATAGTGAGAATGTGTACTGTATACTGAGATAGCGGGCTGTATTGTGAGATTGTGCACTGTATAGTGAGATGATGTACTGAATAAAGAGATGAGGTTATATAGTGAGATTATGTACTGTATAGTGAAAATATGTACTGTATAGTTAGAATGTGTACTGTATAGTGAGAATGTGTAGTACTACTGTATAGTGAGATGACGGACTGTATAGTGACATGGTGTACTGTATAGTGAGATTGTGTACGGTGTAGTGGGATGATGTACTGAATATAGAGATGAGGTTATATAGTGAGATGGTGTACTGTATAGTGAAAATGTATATTGTATAGAGACAATGTGTACTGTATAGTGTGAATGTGTACTGTATAGTGAGAACGTGTATTGTATATTGAGATGGCGTACTGTATAGTGAGATGGTGTACTGTATAATGAGAATGTGTACTGTATACTGAGATGGCGGACTGTATAGTGAGAATGGGTACTGTAAAGTGAGAATGTGTACTGTATACTGAGAGAGCGGGCTGTATAGTGAGATGGTGAACTGATTAGTGAAAATGTGTACTGTATAGTGAGATGATGAACTGTTTAGTGAGAATGTGTACTGTATAGTGAGATGATGTACTGTATAAAGTGATGAGATTATATAGTGAGGTGGTGTACTGCAGAGATGAGGTTATATAGTGAGATGGTGTACGCTATAAAGAGATGAGATTATATAGTGAGATGATGAACTGTATAAAGGGATAAGATTATATAGTGAGATGGTGTACTGCATAAAGAGATGAGATTATATAGTGAGATGGTGTACGCTATAAAGAGATGAGATTATATAGTGAGATGGTGTACTGCATAAAGAGATGAGATTTTATAATGAGATGGTGTACTGTATAAAGAGATGAGATTATATAGTGAGATGGTGTACTGTATAAAGGGATAAGATTATATAGTGAGATGGTGTACTGCATAAAGAGATGAGATTATATAGTGAGATGGTGTACGCTATAAAGAGATGAGATTATATAGTGAGATGGTGTACTGCATAAAGAGATGAGATTATATAGTGAGATGGTGTACGCTATAAAGAGATGAGATTATATAGTGAGATGGTGTACTGCATAAAGAGATGAGATTTTATAATGAGATGGTGTACTGTATAAAGAGATGAGATTATATAGTGAGATGATGAACTGTATAAAGGGATAAGATTATATAGTGAGATGGTGTACTGCATAAAGAGATGAGATTATATAGTGAGATGGTGTACGCTATAAAGAGATGAGATTATATAGTGAGATGGTGTACTGCATAAAGAGATGAGATTTTATAATGAGATGGTGTACTGTATAAAGAGATGAGATTTTATAATGAGATGGTGTACTGTATAAAGAGATGAGATTATATAGTGAGATGGTGTACTGTATAAAGAGATGAGATTATATAGTGAGTTGATATATATTTTTTCATTATAATAACTTTCTATAATCCAGTGAACATGTTTTCCATTCTTCACAAATCATTTGTTATGTAGATGCTCGTTCAGCCAGACACATTGTTCGAATAAAGACCTTCATCTTCTGCACCCTGGAGCCTGTAACTCTATTGATTTTCTAACCACGCCCATCCCTTCCCATGGCGCAGAAGTTGTTCAGGATTTTTTCTGCACAAACCTCAGTCATATATCGTGTGGAACTACGATAAAGAAAGTATGTGGCAGTGACGGACGCACATATTCCAACACGTAAGTGGTTTATTCTATGTAGTAACAGCGTAGCAAGGTTAGCTCGGTCAACAGCTCCTTTGACAATTAATCAAGGGGTTGTGAATCAAGACCCCACCCCCACCACCCCTACTTCATCCACAGTATCTGCGATGATTGATATTATAAGAATCTTACATGGGTTTGAGGTTCGGATAGAAAATTCTGTCCCGAGAGACAACTGTTTTGGCGGAAACGAGGCTCTGCTCTACCGAGTTCCCGCGTAAACACAATCGTGAAACATCGGGTATTTCCGTATCCTCCGTAGAATACACTTGCGTAGCATAAAAGCCGAGGTGATCAGATTGGCGTAAACAGTTATCCCAAGGGACGGACTTTTTTTTATCCGAACCGAAAAAGCCATAAATGATACTTTGCATACAAAACATATTGAATAATTATTTTAACATAATTTATCATTATATTTTTTTACAATGGTCGCTTTTTATACATTAAAGTATATGAATTACGTCATATGTTTTATACGTTAGATCCACGTCATAAATGAATATAACGTCATAGCGCGATAATTTATATCTCGGCACTAGGGTGAGATAGAAATATCTAACGCCGGTAAAACTGCAGCTATCATTATCCGGTGTGCAAGAAACGAAGTTACACACGTTGCCATTCGTCTCTTACCGCTGAATCAATTGGAGGAGTTGTCAATTACTTGGGGAGATTGGTGCTATGATGAATATATCATACAGGTAATGGACGTATGCCATGTTTTACAATAACAGAAAATGATGCCATGAGAGACCATGGTAGATTTATAATGCCCATGACTTAGTTATGCACTTTCCGTAAATAAAAAAGGTAGAATCTGTTACATGCTTGATCGATTGAGAGTATTGAGATGACGTTGCTGAGAGGTTAATGTATACGAGTGAGAAGTGCCTTGTAGTTGTTTTTTTGCGCATGCGTGAGAAATGTGGCGGACACGAACTTTTTAAGCTCTGCAAAAAAATCAATTATTACATCAAAGAGATATCTAAATGGTGTTGTTATTTGTGTAATGATTGTTTTATATGTTTGTTACAATATGTATTGTCTTTGCCATATTTCTTTGTAAAACTTTGTAAATGGCCAAAGGCATAATTTGCCGATTGCTGAATAAACTTGAAACTTGAAACTTGATAACAGCCCTAGGCCGTGATTATGGCCCGAGGGCTTTAGCCACTCCGTCAACATAGACGCATGCGTTAACCAACTGGGCTGATGCGGCCTTTAATTATGTCGTTAATATGATATTTTGAAATATATATTTCCTTTTTAAATTGATATACGGGTCGCTATGCAGTTGCTTCCCTTGATTTGTTTACATAGGAAACGGAAGTGAAATAACAAACCGTATTGTAAACAAAATGTATATACAAACACTCGCCGTACCAGCGTTTATTTTTTAGAAAACACACATTTCTTTATCTATGAAAGTATTCTTTATGTTACTTGTGTTGTTGTTTCGACTTTTCTCACCATCGTAGTTTCGACTTTTCACCATCGTTCTTTCGACTTTTCACCATGATCGTTCTCTCGGCTCTTCACTATCGTAGTTTCGACTTCGCACACTTGTATTTTCGTCTTTTTATCATTGTAGTTGTGTTTTTACCATTGTAGTTGAAACAACGAAACTACGATGGAGAAAAATTGAAAATTTGGATAATGTCAGCCTTATCACCCTATTTTTTTAACGTTTTAACGTAGTCTGTAGAACAAACCCAGCTCTCGCAATTGACTTCATTAATATAGGATTAAATTCATTTATTCTGTTTTTGTGCGTGTGTAAAGAAAGTCAAATCACGCAAAAATCAAACAAAGAGATGTGTGTGTGATTAGACATTTTTACACATGCAAAAGAAACAGGGGAAAAAAACGAATTTAGTCGTTATAACTCCAATCCTGATGATGATGTGTATATATAGGAAGGATCCGAAATAAATTTTGAGGGGTGTTCAAGCATATGTTTGCTCCGTTTTTACTGGAATATTAACATATTTTAATATCTAGGAAATATCAGGGGACCCCTTCTAACCACAGAGCATGAATGACTTTATGAAAGTTGGTTTTGATAACGATTTGTTTTACTCATATCAAAAAAGGTATTTAAACAACTGACTAACGTTGTTGGATTTTTCTACGAGTATTCAGTGTTTCCATTACTTTAAATATAAAGACAAACTACGATCGGGGTTTTCCGCAGTCTGTAAAATCGTTGCCAGGCATATACGGATAAATCTTCCTCAAGGACTCACACATAGTTGTGGAGGGGATTGAACCTACGGCACATCGATCTTGGGTCCGATGTTTCAGCACTAAACCACGACCTCCACTTCAAATATATCAGATAATAACCGAACCTAAATGCCATATGACTAGTATTATGCCCTGCTAGTTACTACTGTATTCCATTTATCCTGTGTTTATTATTTTTTTCAAGGTGCGAGTTCGAGAAAGGCAAATGTACTCACAGAGACCTCCACGTCATAAGCTTCAGTGACTGTGCAGCTTGAGAACCGAAGAAAACAAAACACAACTGTGCTAATTTCGGATTGCCTTTGTGTTTACATGTAATATTGACTGGTTTACAATGAATCCAGTAAAGTGACTTAAAACAACAAAATCAGTTTTCTCATCTACCTCCATCCGGCATCTCCAATAATTGCTTTGAAGAAGAATACAAGGCTGGCCCGTCCAATTTTTTAAAAATGTTTCCCACATGGCAGACCAACATTTGATATTCGTGTTTCGGCGTACGACGTTCAATTAATCATAATCATAACCACAACCTTTTCAGTCTTCACTATTGAAGAGTTACGCACTTAAATATCAAAAGACGAAACACAAATATCGAACAAACTTCTAGCTGCTTGCACCCGTGACTATGCTTAGTCAGTAGAACGGACCAGCCCAATAGCCAATAGCAATGTTGGAAAAGTCACATTTGAGAACGTTGATTGGTCAGTTGCTTTAACCGAAAGTTTGGATGACGTCATAGAGTAGTAAGCGTTTTCTTGCTATGACAAACTCCATGAGATACTGGTTCACTCTACTGCCGGTTCGGAAAAAAATAAACACTCCTGCATTTGACTAATCTTGATCATATGAGGCGCTAGTTTTTTTTTAAAAAAGAAGTTCTTGACAAGCCCAGCTTAATTGGTTGATTCAAACAACTGGACTACCTCGGAGATTTCCATAGTATTTCAAAAGAGTATTGTTTGGATATTTATTTCTTTATTCATTATATGATTACATATTTTCTATGACAAAGATCTTGTACAAGATAACTACCATGACTTCCGTGCGAACAAATATATTTAAATTTTATTATAGCATAACCATTGCAGAGGTGTGTTTGTTTAAGCTGATCAGAACATACTTCCAAATCCAAACGTTTCTTCTGCACAACTTGTAAATACATTTGTCTTTTAGAAAAGCAAGCGTCGCATATGATCAAGACTAACATTTGACAGTCAATGTGTTGGAAAGTGTTGGTTCCCAGCTCTGTGCCAATGTTACATTGAATGCCGGGTATAATACGCAGTCCCCAAATGCAATGCAAATCTGCGAACATTATAGGGGAAGTCCGATTGATTATCAACAAGAAGCAATGGCTGCGCTAACCTCTATCTTGAACGCCTGATTGTAACTAACTACATTTTTATTTAAGTATCTTTTTTAAAAAAATAAGATCTACATTACAACTTTTTAATAACCTGCTAAAAGATTAATACATGCATTAAGTATTATGTTATGCCCTACTTAAATGGACGCAAATTGCAGCAGGAGTCACAGTCAAGATACATTCGGAACTTCTCGGGCACTGCTCGAACTATTTGTGCTTACGCAGTAAGTTTGATTCGGAGAATTGAGCGAGGTGTTCCGGATGAGTCAAGATACGTAGCCCGACTACTGTGTCCAGGTTATTGCTATGAATTTTTGGACAGACATGGAATTCCCTGTTTTTTCATTTGAGGTAAATGGACCCGATTCGGGAGATATCATGTTCTAGGATAGACTATGACTATACTATAGGTCAGCTATCACCATTGAGACGAACTCTTTGATTGGCTGAAAAATTGTAGAGATGTTCCGGGCAAATATTTTGATAATAAGCTTAATGTTGATTGGATGAAAATGTCAAACTCAAGTTGTAATTGATCACAATTAGATAAAGTTTATTATGTCTATAAAATATAAAATCATGTTTCCATTTGACTGACTAAATTCGCTATATTAAGGAAACTGTATGGATAGAACAAGTGGTGCTTTCTTTCATCCTGAAAGTATCAAACTTCAGGGGACAAAAAGTGGTAAAAAATGACACTTTTGACGATAATTTTTGGACATTTTCATTTGAGTCTTGAATAGTACTTTTATATGATGTAGGACTTTTCGGTCCAGGAATGTTGGAAATAGTGAAAGTTAGGTCATTATAATATAATTCTACGGAAAACGCAATGGTGGTATATGTAGCTGATCTTTAGGAAATAAGCGAGACATGTCATTTATATAAGTTCGTTATTTGATATATGATTTATTGTATGTAAAACATGATAATGTTACCAATTTACAGTAGATGAAAAAATGAAGTGATTGATTGATTGATTGATTGAGTGAGTGAGTGAGTGAGTGAGTGAGTGAGTGAGTGAGTGAGTGAGTGAGTGAGTGAGTGAGTGGGTGGGTGGGTGAGTGAGTGAGTGAGTGAGTGAGTGAGTGAGTGAGTGAGTGAGTGAGTGAGTGAGTGAGTGAGTGAGTGAGTCCGATATCAAATATGTCGTCATTTACGACATGCATGGGTCAAAGTAATCCTATCCTTGCCATCCACGCCACTGACACATTGAACAAGATTCAGTCTCTCGATTTAGGTTCAGTATACCCTCATGCAAAGAATGGAAATCCCTGCGTGTCCCACAACTCATAGCCTATAATACCTTTATCGAATTGTGATGTAATTTAACTTTCGCTGTAGCAAATTACCAATCAACGGTCTCGTATGCCACTACTATATAACGATCTCTAGATATCGTAAAGGGCTTAACCGTATTGTTCAGTCGAGAGGAAAAATATAAATAAACAATAATCAATTTAAACAGCCATTGTCAAAATATTTTAATTTAGTTAGTAACATTTGTATAATCAACTATACGCAGTTGTTTAGTTTAAACTTATTTATTTTACACCGATTGTGAAATCAATTTTTTACAACTTAAACAAATGACATTTAAAAAAAAAAGCCAAGTATCCCTGTGTAGGACCAGTACTAAACATATGCGTAAAAATGTGTCTTGCTCAAGGACACAACACATGGCTCTGCTTGGGATCGAACCTACCATTATCCGCTTCTTGGAATGATGCTTTACCATTTGACCCGGCGGTCCCTATATTCTGAGCAATATTGAATAAAGCCACAAAAACGTCTGCACTGTCTTTAGTTAACTTTCAAAGGATTCAATGATTAAACAATGAATAAAAATTAACTAGAGAAATCCTTGAAATTAAATATCTTGCCTATACTGCGTTACCACAAATATGACGACTAGTTATCTATTTTGGCGGCCAATTACACATAAAGGTCATGGTCAATGCCATCTAAGGGAATCAGGCATGTTTCTGGCTAGCAATACCCAGTACGCCATTGCCGATTACATTTGGTGACTTTGTGTCAAAGAATGTTAAAGAAATTGAGTTAAATACAAATGCGTATAATTTTGTAAGTTAAGTTAATCCGTAGAGGTCAAGGTCGTCCTGAAAAAAATGTGCATGTTTGAGTCATGCTACACTTTACCCAAATGTGACCAAAGTTGAAAACTCTGGGCCAAAATGTTACTTTCAAAAAAAAAAAAAGAGTTAAAGCTGAACGAATGCATAATTGGCGTCGTGACAGAAAAGTAACAATATTTACTGAAAAGAAGAAACAAAACTTGTGAAGTTGAGTATATTCAATTAACAGTTGATTTACATATAATTGTAACACTGTTATTTATGAGTGGACTGTACGTGGTGAATTATGCAGCGCAGTCTCCCATCTTAGCCACGTGCAACTCCCTGTGGGTACATCGTGCCTTCTCATACTCGCAACTACAAAATAACAAATATCATTAAAATCGGTAAATGAGCTTTACAGTTGAATCTGGATAAATTAACGAAACTATTTTATTTTTGTCTCGTATATTAATAGCAATAATAAAAAATGTGAACTCAACTGTTGTATTCCATTTTAATTATTGACAGAAGTAAATCCCTGTCTCGATATTTGGTAATCGGACGAATCATTAATAAAACCCAGTTATTTTTCAGGAACTGGTTTTGACATATTTTATACCTAAGCTGGCGCCGTCTCAAGATCACTTACCTTTCACCAATAAGGTCATAGGTTCGAGTCCCGCTCTCTCCATTGAAAACTTTATGTGAGAACGTTTTCAGTTACTTGCGGAAGACTGTGGTTCTACTCAGTCTGACTCAGTCTGAGGTCTTCCTCCAGCAATAAAACTGATTATGACATATATATATAACCTGAAGTGTGTTGAAAATGGCGTTAAACCCCATTAAAAAAACAACAACAAAAATAAAATAAATAAAAACATATTTTATTGCCTGTATTTACATATAAACAAATACAATATTCAAAATATTAAGAACTAGAACGAAATAATACAATTCTTATAGAATTCTTCTCCAATAAAAATAAATAAACTCTATTTAATCATTTTATAGATGGTAAAATTAGCAGAATGATTTTTTTTTCAATCTGAAAAATACCAATCTGCAGTTCCTCATAAAAGTATTTTTTCATTTTGTTTTTTCTGCTGGCAAAATGTTGTGTGTTTTTTTTCCATTCTACTACATGATAATATAAATAGGTGAAATACAGGCGTGTTTTTTAGTTTTATCCTAAATTCGTTGCAAAAAACAGAGAATTCTCCTTTTTGGTCAATTTAAAATTTCATTCTACAATTTTGACAGCTAACTGAAAAAAAAAACACCATTATGCTATTCTTGTCAGAAAACAATAATTTATTTATTTTGCTTTTCCGTTTAATTGACCAATAGATTCGAAGTGACACTTACTAAATACATGTATTTAATTTAACATTTTGAGTTAATATTAAACAGAGAAGAATCCTTTGATGTGACTTTTGCTACATTTATCTATTTAAGTATTAGTTACTAAATAATTTTGTTCAATTCACGAAAAGTTACTTATTACTATTTATTTGTTGTATGATAAAGTAACGTAAACATTTATAAAGGGTAATACCTATGTATAATGAAATAACATCAACTTATAATAATGTTAAATAAACATATATGAACGTAACATCAACATATAATAAAGTAACATATATATATAATAAAGTAACATCAGCATATAATAAAGTAACACAAACAGTTAATAAAGTAACATAAACATATAATAAAGTAGCACAAACTTTTAATAAAGTAACATCAACATATAATAAAGCAACGTAAACATTTATGAAGGTAACATAATGTAATATAATATATTATGAAAGTAACAAATAAACATATAATATAATGGCATAAACATATATATAATAAAGTTACATAACTATATAACCAAATAACATAAACGCTTTATGAGAGTATCATATATACATATAAGAAAGTAACATGAACATAAAATAAAGTAACGTAAACAAGTATGAAAGTTATGAAGGTTAATGAAGTAATAAAATTATCATAACATCGTAACATAAACATCTATGAAGGAAATGTAAAAAGTTTTCTATTGTTGACAGATAGAGTTATAATCATTTTAAATAACTTACAAATCTTGGTATGTCCATCCGTCTGTACCACATATTTTCTCGTTGATTGCGAATGTGCAGTCTTTGTGACTGAGGATGACGCACTGGTAGTCTAGGATTAACTGTACACAGAGCAACAAGTCTCATGATAATTAACTGTACATAGAGCAACAAGTCTCATGATAATCAACTGTACACAGAGCAACAAGTCTCGTGATAATTAACTGTACATAGAGCATCAAGTCTCATGATAATTAACTGTACACAGAGCATCAAGTCTCATAAAAAAATTAACTGTACACAGAGCAACACGTCTCATGATAATTAACTGTACATAGAGCAACAAGTCTCATGATAATCAATTGTACACAGAGCAACAAGTCTCATGATAATCAACTGTACACAGAGCAACAAGTCTCATGATAACCAACTGTACATAGAGCATCAAGTCTCGTGATAATTAACTGTACACAGAACATCAAGTCTCATGATAACTAACTGTACACAGAGCAACAAGTCTCATGATAATTATCTGTACACAGAGCAACAAGTCTCATGATAATTATATGTACATAGAGCATCAAGTCTCATGATAATTATCTGTACACAGAGCAACAAGTTTCATGATAATCAACTGTACACAGAGCATCAAGTCTCATGATAATTAACTGTACATAGAGCATCAAGTCTCATGATAATTAACTGTACACAGAGCAACAAGTCTCATGATAATCCACTGTACATACAGCATCAAGTCTCATGATAATTATATGTACACAGAGCAACAAGTCTCATGATAATTATCTGTACACAGAGCAACAAGTCTCATAATAATTATCTGTACACAGAGCAACAAGTCTCATGATAATCAACAGTACATGGAGCGTCAAGTTTCATGATAATCAACTATACATAGAGCATCAAGTCTCATGATAATCAACTGTACATAGAGCATCAAGTCTCATGGTAAACAACTGTACATGGAGCATCAAGTCTCATGATAATCAACTGTACATAGAGCATCAAGTCTCATGATAATCAACTGCACATAGAGCACCAAGTCTCATGATAATCAACTGTACATGGAGCATCAAGTCTCATGATAATCAACTGTACATAGAGCACCAAGACTCATGATAATCAACTGTACATAGAGCACCAAGTCTCATGATAATCAACTGTACATAGAGCACCAAGTCTCATGATAATCAACTGTACATGGAGCATCAAGTCTCATGATAATCAACTGTACATGATGCATCAAGTCTCATGATAATCAACTGTACATAGAGCATCAAGTTTCATGATAAACAACTGTACATGGAGCATCAAGTCTCATGATAATCAACAGTACATGGAGCATCAAGTCTCATGATAATCAACAGTACATGGAGCATCAAGTCTCATGATAATCAACAGTACATGGAGCATCAAGTCTCATGACAATCAACTGTACATAGAGCATCAAGTCTCATGATAATCAACAGTACATGGAGCATCAAGTCTCATGATAATCAACTGTACATAGAGCATCAAGTCTCATGATAATCAACTGTACATACATCATCAAGTCTCATGATAATCAACTGTACATAGAGCAACAAGTCTCATGATAATCAACTGTACATAGAGCAAAGAGTCTCATGATAATCAACTGTACATAGAGCATCAAGTCTCATGATAATCAACTGTACATGAAGCATCAAGTCTCATGATAATCAACTGTACATGGAGCAACAAGTCTCATGATAATCAACTGTACATAGAGCATCAAATCTCATGATAATCAACTGTACATAGAGCACCAAGTCTCATGATAATCAACTGTACATAGAGCAACAAGTCTCACGATAATCAACTGTACATGGAGCATCAAGTCTCATGATAATCAACTGTACATGGAGCACCAAGTCTCATGATAATCAACTGTACATAGAGCAACAAGTCTCATGATAATCAACTGTACATAGAGCATCAAGTCTCATGATAATCAACTGTACACAGAGCATCAAGTCTCATGATAATCAACTGTACACGGAGCATCAAGTCTCATAATAATTAACTGTACACATAACATCATGTCTCTTGATAATCAACTGTACATACAGCATCAAGTCTCATGATAATTAACTGTACACATAACATCAAGTCTCATGATAACTAACTGTACACAGAGCAATAAGTCTCATGATAATAATCTGTACACAGAGCAACAAGTCTTATGATAATCAACAGTACATGGAGCATCAAGTCTCAAGATAATCAACTGTACATGGAGCATCAAGTCTCATGATAATCAACAGTACATGGAGCACCAAGTCTCATGATAATCAACAGTACATAGATAAACTGTACATAGAGCAACAAGTCTCATGATAATCAACTGTACATTGAGCATCAAGTCTCATGATAATCAACTGTACATAGAGCACCAAGTCTCATGATAATCAACTGTACATGGAGCATCAAGTCTCATGATAATCAACTGTACATGATGCATCAAGTCTCATGATAATCAACTGTACATAGAGCATCAAGTTTCATGATAAACAACTGTACATGGAGCATCAAGTCTCATGATAATCAACAGTACATGGAGCATCAAGTCTCATGATAATCAACAGTACATGGAGCATCAAGTCTCATGATAATCAACAGTACATGGAGCATCAAGTCTCATGATAATCAACAGTACATGGAGCATCAAGTCTCATGACAATCAACAGTACATGGAGCATCAAGTCTCATGATAATCAACTGTACATAGAGCATCAAGTCTCATGATAATCAACTGTACATACATCATCAAGTCTCATGATAATCAACTGTACATAGAGCAACAAGTCTCATGATAATCAACTGTACATAGAGCAAAGAGTCTCATGATAATCAACTGTACATAGAGCATCAAGTCTCATGATAATCAACTGTACATGAAGCATCAAGTCTCATGATAATCAACTGTACATGGAGCATCAAGTCTCATGATAATCAACTGTACATAGAGCATCAAGTCTCATGATAATCAACTGTACATAGAGCACCAAGTCTCATGATAATCAACTGTACATAGTGCACCAAGTCTCATGATAATCAACTGTACATGGAGCATAAAGTCTTATGATAATCAATTGTACATAGAGCATCAAGTCTCATGATAACCAACTGTACATAGAGCAACAAGTCTCATGATAATCAATTGTACATAGAGTATCAAGTCTCATGATAATCAACTGTACATAGAGCATCAAGTCTCTTGATAATTAACTGTACATAGAGCAACAAGTCTCATGATAATCAACTGTACACAGAGCATCAAGTCTCATGATAATCAACTGTACATGGAGCACCAAGTCTCATGATAATCAACTGTACATAGAGCATCAAGTCTCATGATAATCAACTGTACATGGAGCATCAAGTCTCATGATAATCAACTGTACATAGAGCACCAAGTCTCATGATAATCAACCGTACATAGAGCAACAAGTCTCATGATAATCAACTGTACATGGAGCATAAAGTCTTATGATAATCAATTGTACATATAGCAACAAGTCTCATGATAACCAACTGTACATAGAGCAACAAGTCTCATGATAATCAACTGTACATAGAGTATCAAGTCTCATGATAATCAACTGTACATAGAGCATCAAGTCTCTTGATAATTAACTGTACATAGAGCATCAAGTCTCATGATAATCAACTGTACATAGAGCATCAAGTCTCATGATAATCAACAGTACATGGAGCGTCAAGTCTCTTGATAAATAACTGTACATAGAGCAACAAGTCCCATGATAATCAACTGTACATAGAGCATCTAATATCATGATAATTATCTGTACCTAGAGCAACAAATCCCATGATAATCGACTGTACATAGAGCATCAAGTCTCATGATAATTATCTGTACACAGAGCAACTAGTCCCATGATAATCAACTGTACATAGAGCATCAAGTCTCACGATAATTAGCTGTACATAAAGCATCAAGTCTCAGGATAATTAGCTGTACATAGAGCATCAAGTCTCATGAAAATTAACTGTACACAGAGCAACAAGTCTCATGACAATTAACTGTACATAGAGCATCAAGTCTCATGATAATTAACTGTACACAGAACATCAAGTCTCATGATAATTAACTGTACAGAAAATATGAAATTTGAAGCGTTGGTATACAAAACATGTTCCATTCTCCATAGACATGTATGTGTTTACTTTGAGTCTCGAGTAATTTATAGTATATTGTTGTTTACTATGTTTTAAGTATATATCTTACACATTAACTGGATTCAAATGTTCACATTTTTAATAAAGTCATGGACCTCTGAACAATATCCATAAATATATATTGTGTTGTCTGTTTATTTATTTCATATGTAGAAATATTCAAAATAAATGGTATGCATTATAATATGGTGAGGGCCCCATGGTAGATATTATTAGTAATATGTTGTTGTTGTTGTTGTTGTGTTTTTTGTTGTTGCTGCTGCTTTTGTTGTTGCTGTTGCTGTTGTTGATGTTGATGTTGATGTTGATGTTGCCGTTGCCGTTGCCGTTGCCGTTGCCGTTGCCGTTGTTGTTGTTGTTGTTGTTGTTGTTGCTGCTGCTGCTATTGTTGTTGTTGTTGTTAATGTTGTTGCTGCTGCTCCTGCTGCTGTTGTTGTTGTTGCTGCTGCTCCTGCTGCTGTTGTTGTTGTTGCTGCTGCTCCTGCTGCTGTTGTTGGTGTTGCTGTTGCTCTAACTGTTATTGTTGTTGCTGTTGTTGTTAAAATTAAGCAATAAGCATGATTGTGTTTGTTGTTGTTGCTGTTGTTGTTGTTGTTGTTGTTGTTGTTGTTGTTGTTGTTGCTGCTGTTGTTGCTGTTGTTGTTGCTGTTGCTGTTGTTGTTGTTGTTGTTGCTGTTGTTGTTGCTGTTGTTGTTGTTGCTGATGCTGCTGCTGCTGTTGTTGTTGTTGTTGTTGTTGTTGCTGCTGTTGTTGCTGTGGCTCTGGCTGTTTTTGTTGCTGTTGCTGTTGCTGTTGCTGTTGCTGTTGCTGTTGTTGTTGTTGTTGTTGTTGTTGTTGTTGTTGTTGTTGTTGTTGTTGTTGTTGTCGCTGTGTCTTTGGCTGTTGTTGTTGTTGTTGTTGTTGCTGATGCTGCCGCTGTTGTTGTTGTTGTTGTTGTTGTTGTTGTTGTTGTTGTTGTTGTTGTTGTTGTTGCTGTGTCTCTGGCTGTTGTTGTTGTTGTTGTTGTTGTTGTTGTTGTTGTTGTTGTTGTTGTTGTTGTTGTTGCTGTTGCTCTGGCTGTTGCTGTTGCTGTTATTGTTGTTGCTGTTGTTGTTAAAATTAAACAATAAGCATGATGAACAACCTTATTTAAAGTATTGAGACAATACTCACCTCGCTGCCGTGAACTACCGAGGACACCGTGGACGCTGGAACTACACCACACGGACCTTCGTGAAGCTGGTGGACGGAGTCGTTCACACAATGCACCTTCCCAAGTTCGCACCTAGCATAAAGCAGAAGACATCAGTTAAAATCGGTGCCCCATTAGCTCAGTCGGTAGAGTACGAGACTTCTAGTCTCGGGGTTGCATGTTCCGTTCCTGGGGCTGATCAACTAAACATATTAACAACAAAAAAAGTTACATACTAATAGTCGTTGGGATGGGACATATAATCACGGGCCCGTATGACGGTGCTATACACTGAACAAGCATAAGTAGCAGATGAAACTGACGATGGGTTTCTATCTGTATTCTGCACTATCGCCCACGAACTTAAAAAAGACTAATGCTCTCCTGGGGCCATCGCCTATATAGGAAACTGGTGGCGATATAAAACAAAAGCTCACATACAACACGCTCGGTGTGGTATCCTATATGTGCTATAGTGCGGGGCTGGGTGGGCCGTTATTTCAAAGGAGGACATTAAAGATGATGACACTTTCGACGGGATTGTTTTGATGTTCCATTGTGTAACCACTAGGTGGCGTTTACACACTGACCTGTGTCCAAACGCATGAATCCTGAGATTCATTTTCGTTAGAACTATTTTATTTGAGTTATCCCGTGAGTGAGTGAGCCAGCCAGTTATGTTGAAATTTTGACATTTAAAGATATTCTTTAGTTTGTCCTAACATCCAGAGTTGGTCTGCTAAAATGCAATTTGTAAACTTCATGACATTGCATATGATGGAAATAACAGCCAGCCAGCCAGCCAGCCAGCCAGCCAGCCAGCCAACCAGTCAGTTAGTGGGTTTTGATGTTATTTCCATCATATGCAATGTCATGAAGTTACAAATTGCATTTTAACAGACCAACTCTGTGACTTTCCAATCACATGATCACTGCCATTTTTCAAAAAAGTTTTCAAGCCATTGGGGAAAAAACGCTCGTCAACTGTTTCGTCTATAGCATTGACATCGTTACGAGCAATCTGAACACTTCCTGCACTGTTTTCCACTCTGTCAGTAAATATAATCATAATTCACCCAATAATTCCAAAGCCTTCTATATTAAGTGTCCAAAGGCGTCTATATTAGAGGTGTCCAAAGGCTTCCATATTAGAGGTGTCCAAAGGTGTCTATATTAGAGGTGTCCAAAGGCGTCTATATTAGAGGTGTCAAAAGGCGTCTATATGAAGTAAAGGGTTAAAACAGTGTTTTCATCATAACAACGAACGGTCGTTTTGATATAGTCCATGTTTGTTTACATTTGTGTATTAATTATACAAGAAATGAGTTCGTCATTTATTCGTGTAAAAACTTTTGTTTTTGTTTTTGTTCTAATGTAAAATAGTGATGATTTGTTTCTAGTTTTGTTGTCTGGTTTTTACAATATGCATGAACTGTAATTGCTAAGTTTCGTCAAATATCCTGACATTAAGCCTATTGCAGAGGTGAAAGAGTGTAACGAACGATAACTCTGCGAAGGAGGATGAAACAGTAGTTGTTTGTAGCATAGTCTTTAACTCGTTTGTCTATCTCGTCTGACTTACATGTTTTTGTATGTGACCCCGTCAGTGCCACATCTGTCGTGGTGGTCATCGTGGTCGGCACAGTCCTGTCCCAGCAATATGTTACAGTACCAATGACCTTGGCCTCCATTGAAGTTTTGTCCGTTACCAACTGTTAAAGTGACATACAGAAATATTGAAAATCGGGTTTTATTTTTATTCCCGCATCAAAGCATTCTTTACTAAATTATCATCATGAAATATTCAGTTAGATTCACAAAAATATGTTGTAAACAAACTTCAACAGACAAGTAATACTGTCTACAACTGTCAAGTATGGTGGCTAATTTCTGCCATGTCGTGATGGTGCGATTGCGGGCGAAAACACGACAACACGAAAATACAAAAGCTTGATAGCTTGAAACTTTTTACACGAAAACTCGTAGATTACAGAGCGCTATCTCTATTTATTTATTTGTCGAGCTATCGTGTCGGTGGGTATACATAGATATGTCGTATTGACGTCCTTTATGTGTTATACTGTCGTGTTGTCGTGACTTCGTCCCGCCGATACGAAAACACGAATAAGTTGTTTGTCGAGTTTTCGTGTTTTAGAGTTGTCGTGTTCTGTCCCGCTAACACGGCAACATGACATGGTAGAAATCACCCACCGTAGTCAAGGGTGCTAGCTGTCCAGACGAGCTGTAGAATATCATATAGTAGTAAGAAGACATCTCCAATAATTTCTTAAAAATTATGATCATTTATAACAGACAAAACACTCACACAACACCCGTCACTTACCTGTCATGGACGCCAAGGAAACAAGAACAAATAACAACATATTTGTCAAAATTTCATGAAATCGATGTGTTAATCCAATTTTATGAATCGTTGTGTATAGTTTAATAAAGAAATATTTGTAAACTTGTCAATAATAACATAGGTTTGACCACTAGTCTTATCTCTGCACTACAGCGACACGGCAATTTTGATAAAATTTTACTTATCCAGATTTCTGACAATTATTTGAACGATGCAAATGAGCAATCAGAAAACCAAAGTATAAGTGTGCAGACCTTTAAGTAGTTAATTTCCAGTTTCGTAAGAGGTTTTGACCGCTATTCATTCGTCCGTGATACGTGGTCCGTGGTCCGTGGTCCGTGGTCCGTGATCCGTGTCCGGAGTCCGTGGTCTGTGGTCCGTAGTCCGTAGTCCGTAGTCCGTAGTCCGTGGTCCGTGATCCGTGATCCGTGCCCGTAGTCCATGGTCCGTAGTCCGTGGTCCGTGGTCCGTGATCCGTGATCCCTGTCCGTAGTCCGTGATCCGTGGTCCGTGAACCGTGGTCCGTGTCCGTGGTCCGTAGTCCGTGATCCGTGTCCCGTGATCCGTGTCCGTGATACGTGGTCCATGTTCGTGGTCCTTGTCCGTGATCCGTGTCCGTGGTCCGTGATCCGTGTCCGGAATCCGTGGTCCGTGAACCGTGTCCGTGGTCCGTGAACCGTGGTCCGTGGTTCGTGGTCCATGTCCGTGATCCGTGTCCTTGGTCCGTGGTCCATGATTCGTGATCCGTGATCCGTGATCCGTGGTCCGTGGTCCGTGGTCCTTGGTCCGTGTCCGTGGTCCGTGGTCCGTGATCCTTGTCCGTGATCCGTGACCGTGGTCCATGATCCGTGTCCGTGATCCGTGTCCGTGGTCCGTGGTCCGTGGTCCGTGATCCGTATCCGTGGTCCGTGGTCCGTGATCCGTGATCCGTGATCCGTGATCCGTGACCGTGGTCCGTGATCCGTGAGGCACTTTTCCGTACCTCCATGAAATGTTCATTGAAACTATATCACCTTAACATAATGAACAGAACAGCTAATCCGCCACCTGACATTTTATGTACGTGACATTTATCATTTTCTCAAAATATATCAAAGCAATTTTCTTGAAATTTGGAATTGAATAAAAAAAGAACATCTACGCTATATACTTGCCTGTGAATGTCGTACACAGAGTTTAATAGCGCTATTCAATGTTTTGACGGAGGCACTGCAAAAGTGGCGGGTTAGCGGTTCCGTTCAGTATTGGTATCTATTCATGGCAGCTGTAGTGATCCAAGGACGAAAAAGGACAAATCGTCGATACGTTCAGTATTCAAAAATCGCGTACGTACGTGTACTTTAATTTTACCCGTTTTATATGCATGACATAATAATATATCGATATTTTATTTGAACTATCTTCTACTGTCATTTTCAAAACTGGTGTGACGTCACTAGTTTCTAATTAATGTTAATAACTTCTAGAGATTGTTTACACGGATATTAATTGGCCTGACGCAGACTGTCAATCAAACAAGTCGATTATCCAATCAGCGATCGCTACACCGCCTTTTTTCCTTAGACTAACAAAATATGTCTAAGTAAACATTACATTGTATTTACTTGGACAAAAAATGCCACGTGGCCGGTTGGTGGAGCGATAGTCGTTCTCACGTTAGGTCAATTCCTTCATATGTTTAGGCTACCACATATGTAACAATTTATTTAATAGATGTAGATGATTATAACAAATTATTTCGCGAAGTACAACCCGACATAATTGTACTTTCAAGACTGGACGCTAGGATCGACCACTACCTGAGAATTCATCACAATGGACAAATGTAAGTAACCATATGTCCAACACTTTCAAATCCCCCCCCCCCCCCCCCCCCCCACACACACACACACACCACACACACTCCTTGGACGCTAAGGTTTTTCAAGTGGTGCGGTAGTGAGTGGATAATAGAGTGTTGGCCGCACACGCCAGATGTTGCGGGTTCGATCCCCAGCTGCAACCGATGCATCTCAAACAAACAACACCCAGTACTTTGATGCGGGCTCACGAGTGTTTCCTGTATAAGCTCTGAGCTTTCTTGACAACTGAGCTAAAATAAATTAGTATTTACTACAGGTTTTTCATGTGTGTCCTGGGAAGACAAGTCTGACAAAATAAAGTCCAGAAATCAATCCCAATGTTGTTGTTGGCAAAATGTCAATCCACTGGTGCCGAAAATAAACGTGTCTCATAAGCATATTGGGGGGGAAATGTTTCACTTTCGGCGTCTATCGCCTTTGTTGTTTCACTTCCAGCGTCTATCGACATGTACATCATTCAAATCAGATAATCCTTTATCAAAATTACAAAGTCACCACAGCATTGTTTTTGTTATAATTGTGTCAACTGATACATTATTGTTAATACATTTATCTGGCATAAAGATATTTTCCATAAAGAGTGTGTTATATGCAGTTCGAAAAATAAATGAAATGCTAAGGAGGAGCTTATAAGGTAATGCACTCATTTGTAAACAAATACATTTGTATCTGTGTTTATACGCATTTTAGCAGCCGAGTAATGGTGTATTTTCAGAATACTGTACCATAACTGACAGGTTAAAAAAACAGCTGTTTTACATTAGCCACTCCTACATAACTGTCTGCCCCGGCAGAAAATGTATTAATTTAAGCATTTCTTCATTCGTCCAAGTTTAACATTGAGTCTATCTTTAGTGGTACTCGGTGCATGTAGCATTTTGATAAGTTTAAAACTACATAAATGTATCTATTTCTCAATATATATTGGGGGAGGGGGGGGGGGGGGTGGGGGGGATGTTTCACTTCCGGCGTTTATCGACTTTGTTCATTTCCCTTCCGGCGTATGTCGACGGCGTGAATACAATATGTTAACAAACGTTAGTGAACAATAACAGCAAAGGGATCAGAACAAAAGCCTAATGCTTACGAAATCGTTCTCCTAGTAGTACTATAATTTACAAAAGTAAAATGATTTATACATACATTTCTAAAAAATATATATTTATAATAACGAAAATAGAAATACATGATTACAATGGTGTTTTAATTGCTTGATACAGTTGTTCATACGTGATTAAATAATAATAATAATTTGAAAGAAAACTAGAAATAAATGTTATCTAACTTTTGGATTATGCTATGTTTTCAGTGTATGTCACGCTCCCCCAAAAGTTTACCTATATCATCAAATATAAGAACAATTTTGTCAAAACGCCATGTTTTGTAAGTTAAGGATGGGTTGCAGGCATGGATAATACACGCTTTAACAAAGTAAGTGCAGTTGTTTCTTGACCTCGGACGTGACCTAGTTTTTACGACAAAGATTTCTCAATACGATGTTTTCTCTTTGTATCCACGTAAAGAGGCTATAGGTATTGGGCATTTAAAATTTAAATAATTTCCATTTTAGACGGTAAAATCTTCTAAAATTTCAGAAGTACATCGCTCAAAGGATGGTAATAACTAAAAAACAGGTTTAGGCACGGTTGCGATATTGACTATTACATATTTATTACCTTAATGAAACCATCCACACCGGGCTATATGATGCAAAACTCTTGACTGCAGAGACAGTCGGGTCGTAAATAACTACATGTAGTTCTTTGATACACATTGACCTGTACGCCCGTGTCAGTTTTCTCAGTTTTAAACTATATATTATTTTACAAAGGTCTGATTTATCTTTGTATGATATCCGTCGTCCGATGGCATTCACAGAGAAATCTTTACAGAGGTTAAAATACAGATCTACCGTTATAAGTGTGCCTGTTGAAATACTTTATACATATTAAGAAATTCTATACCAAATAGGAGATGACCCATTTAAAGTATACGGCCATCATAGACATTATCAATACATAGGCGGATAACAAGTTCACTGCATGAACCAGGGCACACCGCCTTGAAATAGTCAGCAGCAAAAACACTACAGATTGCAATTCAATCATTGCTAATAAAGCAAAACTAAAGATCTTTGGTTTAGGGTTAGCCGACAGACCCTAAAATTGAGCCCCAACACTAAAGTTTTTATTTTCCTCTTGAAAACAAAATGGTATAAAAAAATTTATAAAAGTACAAAAACTGTCGAACGAATCTGCTAAATGTGTCAAGAAAAGTATATGTGTATTGATTTACTATCATACTGGAATAACGGCTGAGGCTTGTGTTACTTAATCGATTGATTGATTGATTGAATATTTAGCGTCATTTTTTTTCCACCGAGGGCTAACAGTCGATCAGTTAACCTAACCACTGTTTCTTGGGTTCCACAATGTTGTGCTGTTTGTGTCGTTTGTTTGTAAATGACGTCGTGGTAGATTTGTTCTTAGTATTAATGTTGTGCTGTCTGTCGTTTGTTTGTAAATGATGTCGTGGTAGATTTGTTCTTAGTTATAATGTTGTGCTGTGTGTCCTTTGTTTGTAAATGACGTCGTGGTAGATTAGTTCTTAGAATTCATGATGTGCTGTCAGTGTCCTCTGTTTGTTAATGACGTCGTGGTAGATTCGTTCTTAGTATTACTGTTGTGCTGACTGTGTCCTTTGTTTGTAAATGACGTCGTGGTAGATTTGTTCTAAGTATTAATGTTTTGCTGCCTGTGTCCTTCGTTTGTAAATGACGTCGTAGTAGATTCGTTCTTAGAATTAAAGTTGTGCTGTCTGTGTCCTTTGTTTGTAAATGACGTCATGGTAGATGTGTTCTTAGTATTAATGTGGTATTGTCTGTGTCCTTTGTTTGTAAATGACGTCGTAGTAGATTCGTTCTTAGTATTAAAGTTGTGCTGTCTGTGTCGTTTGTTTGTGAATGACGTCGTGGTAGATTCGTTCTTAGTATTAAAGTTGTGCTTTGTGTGTCCTTTGTTTGTAAATGACGTCGTAGTATATTCGTTCTAATAATTAAAGTTGTATTGTCTGTGTCGTTTGTTTATAAATGACGTCGTGGTAGATTCGTTCTTAGTTTTAATGTTGTGCTGTCTGTGTCTTTTGTTTGTAAATGACGTCGTAGTAGATTCGTTCTTAGTATTAAAGTCGTGTTGTTTGTGTCCTGTGTTTGTAAATGACGTCGTAGTAGATTCGTTCTTAGTATTAATGTTGTGCTGTCTGTGTCCTTTGTTTGTAAATGACGTCGTAGTAGATTCGTTCTTAGTATTAAAGTTGTGCTGTCTGTGTCCTTTGTTTGTAAATGACGTCATGGTAGATGTGTTCTTAGTATTAATGTTGTGTTGGCTGTGTCCTTTGTTTGCAATGACGTCGTAATAGATTTGTTCTTAGTATTAATGTTGTGCTGTCTGTGTCGTTTGTTTGTAAATGACGTCGTAGTAGATTCGTTCTTAGTATTCATGTTGTGCTGTCTGTGTCATTTGTTTGTAAATGACGTCGTAGTAGATTCGTTCTTAGTTTTAAAGTTTTGTTGTCTGTGTCCTTTGTTTGTAAATGACGTCGTAATAGATTCGTTCTTAGTATTAATGTTGTGCTGTGTGTGTCCTTTGTTTATAAATGACGTCGTAGTAGATTCGTTCTTAGTATTAAAGTTGTGCTGTCTGTGTCTTTTGTTTGTAAATGACGTCGTAGTAGATTCGTTCTTACTAGTATTAATGTTGTGCTCTACGTGTCCTTTGTTTGTAAATGACGTCGTAGTAGATTCGTTCTTAGTATTAATGTTGTGCTGTGTGTGTCCTTTGTTTGTAAATGACGTCGTGGTAGATTTGTTTTAAGTATTAATGTTTTGCTGTCTGTGTCCTTTGTTTGTAAATGACGACGTAGTAGATTCGTTCTTAGTATTAAAGTTGTATTGTCTGTGTCCTTTGTTTGTAAATGACGTCATGGAAGATTTGTTCTAAGTATTAATGTTGTGCTGTGTGTGTCCTTTGTTTGTAAATGACGTCGTGGTAAATTCGTTTTTAGTATTAAAGTTGTGCTGTCTGTGTCCTTTGTTTGTAAATGACGTCATGGTAGATTTGTTCTAAGTATTAATGTTGTGCTGTCTGTGTCTTTTGTTTGTAAATGACGTCATGATAGATTCGTTCTTAGTCATAATGTTGTACTATATGCGTCCTTTGTATGTAAATGCTGTTAAGATGGATGTGTCCTTCGTTATTGTGTTGTGTTGAATGTGTACATTATAAATGCTGGTTAAGTGTACGTGTCCTTGTTTATGTTATGGTGGTGACTGTCTCGTTTGTTTTCAAATGACGTTAAGATGGATGTATCCTTAGTAAATGCTGTTGTGTTGACAACACCTTTGTTACTTAGAAGTGTTGTGGTGGTCATGTACTTTATTGATGACGTCGTGATGACTGTGTCCTATATTATGCTGTTGTGGTGATTGTGTCCTTTGTTAAAGACGTCGTAATGACGCCGTGATGACTGTGTCCTATATAATGCTGTTGTGGCGATTGTGTCCTTTGTTAAAGACGTCGTCATGACGATGTGATGACTGTGTCCTATATTATGCTGTTGTGGTGATTGTGTCCTTTGATAAAGACGTCGTAATGACGCCGTGATGACTGTGTCCTATATTATACTGTTGTGAGATTGTGTCCTTTGTTAATGACGTCATAATGACGTCGTGATGACTGTGTCATATGTTATGATGTTGTAGTGGCTATGTTCTTTGTCAAACGTTATGGTGACTGTGTCATTTTTATGTTGTTTTGATAGATGTGTCCTTTAAATCCACATGCTATATTGGACACGAAAATAAACCTAGTTTATAACCTACATTGCTAAACATATTCTACATGGATATACCGTGGTAACTTTAATGACCACCTACTGACATTCTGTTATCTCTTCTATATCTTGCATAAGATAAGTTATAAAACAAAATGGTCGACTGATAGATTCTAAAAATAGAGAGGAGAGATAAGCATTTCAAAATATTTAATATCGACTGGTTATAGAGGCGAAGTAAGCATTTAAATTTCCTTAGTTTTAAGTCGCAAGTAAGACAGACACATCCACCAAAGCAACACCATGTCAAATCTCTTTCTTCTCGCCGTTGTGCTTTGTGTACCAGGTGAGTGGATTTTTTTTCTATATATTTGTTCAGAAGTCAATATAAGCACGTAACCGCAGTTCAAATTGTAAATTTGCATCGGTAAAACATATAATTAACAATTTTTTAAGTCAGTTTGATATTCAAATTACGTTTTTCGATAATTAACACAAAACAAGCTCTAAATCTAACTTTATAAGCCTCAAATATTGAAGAGCGGCACTCTAGAATACCAAATGACGAGAAATGAATATCAAACTAACTTCTTATTGCTTTTTTTGCCAAACAAACTCTTCTGCAAATCACTCTTGTGGACTTTGGTAAGGCTTTATTACTGGCTTCTATCTCCATTTTGAATTAATTTTGGGTCGTTTCAGACCACGTAGCTCTCTCAATTTGGCTCGAATATCGAATGCTTCAAGGCGTGACGGGCGTTTAAGTGCATATTACCCTTTATATGAACAAATGCAATTACAGTTAAACAGAGTCTGTCATTTTCTTTCTTGGTTGCATTTCGTGTCTCCAAAACACCGTTTTAATAGATATCACGTGACTTGCAATCCTTGGAAGAGTCAGGAGAAAGGGCGTGGTTAAAGCTACCACGACATTCACTCACAACGAAAAAAATAGCGAGATTTGTTTTAATATTTCGTTTATATTACAAAACAGAAAATACAACTTGTCTGCAAAAGCATTTCCAGAAATTCGCTTATAACATTACAAAGACACTTTTCTGGCAATAGTTCTATACAATATATTTTGGTATGTGTCTATGTGTTTTTAAATCTTATATTTTCCTCCAGCAACCTCACCAATGTTAGTTTATACTTATTTATCTTAGCTCGATTGCAAGAAAGTTCAGAGTTTATGAACCTTTCTTGAGTCTTCTTCCTGTGTAGAACCAGCACTGAGTGTTGATCTTGCGAGGCATCGGTTCAATCCGAACCGACAACCTCTGGCAGAAAATATTTACTTCAAATGAGTATTTTACCCCTTAAATAAGTATACAATGCTGATTTTCAAAATGAACATTATTATCAAATTGACATTTAAAATCAACTACTCAACACTGAAATTGAGAATAACCAAAGCTTATTTTACCTCTTAATTCAAATTTCAAGGCTTAAAACCCCAAAGATTGTGCTTATCTGGAGCACTGCTATCCACTACCGCCGTGCTAAATGTTGAAAGTTCTCTATACGTCTTGTAAGCACATATATGTATCGGGTGAATAATGCCTTGAATAATGATATGTCTATAGAGCTACAGTGTTGTGGAATAAATTCATATATCAAGCCCCATTCACATATACACATACCTAATCTATCGACCTATTTATTACACAGCAGCGATTCTGGGACAAAATTTCAATGGTGGTTCTATACAATGGTACTGCGACATTTTGAGCCACGAAAACTGCAACGAACATGGCACTAACGATTACCGATGTGGGACAAACAAAGTAACCTACAATAACATGTAAGTGTCAAACCCACGTGACTTTATGCTATGGAGTGGTGCAAAACAATCGGCGGAAAAGTGCCAGCTTCATGTAAAATTTTTGCAGATAACTTCCTTAATATTTTATCAAAACTCACGAATTAAGAAGAACGCCGTCTCTGAGTAGTGACCACCATATATAAAATTAACGAACGCAAATTAAATTAAACAATAAGAATTAAGAATTAAAATTCAGAACAAGAAAATGAAAACAACCGACACAATATATAATTTAACAACAAGAATGTTAAATAATGAACACAAATATAAAACATCAACCACAATAGAAAGTTGAACAACACGAATATAAACCGAAGAACACACAATAAAACCACTATGAGATTTTTTTGTTCGTTCTTAATATGATGAGACAGATTTTGTTACGACATCGTTGATTGGTTAAGTCCAACAAAATGAAAGCGCGCACCCTGGCGTTATCAAGTGACGTCACTTTACCCACAATGCTAATTAAAGAACAAGATTACACACATTACCAGTGCTTTTTTTTGTTTTCTAGACAATTCAATAACATGCACTTGGTTTCAAATGTTTCAAACACATATATGCTAAGATAGTCTATTACAAACATTCTTACTTTGTACAAACAGTGTTAGACTGGAACAATCTCAGGGAAAGTGTTGTGGAAGCAGTGATGACAGATACAAAGCCATAACCATATTTTGAAATGCAAATTTAACGACTTGAACGTTTCTGACAACAAACAAACATTAAAAACAATTTTCATTAGAAAGGCGAATTAAATTTAACCGTTTGGTCGAACTGGCATTGGGCCGGGTTTGATTGTTGTCTAACAGCGCTTTTCAAATCATCAGCGTATAATTTTACACACTGAATAAAATCATTTTTGTACATGCAATAAAATTTAATTAGACTATCTAATGAAAATTGTTGTTTTTTTATGTCTGTTTGTTGTCAGAATCTTTAAATCCGTAAAAATTGCCACCGAAAAGCAAAGTAGCAGCGATGCATATGTTTTTGTATCTATTTTCAAAAGAAACAACACTTCCGGAAGAGAAAGAAACAAATGCGCTCTTCTTTGCGTTCGATTTAGAAGAGGTTGATACAACATCCGGTATCATAAATACTCTTCGCGGAAGAGGTTAATAAAACGGGCGTTCCGTTGTCTTAAAGCCAGAATTGGTCATTTCACAGAGTATTCATATCAAATTCAGACTATAAATACCGCGGATTGCAGTCATTTCACAGATTCATACTATAAATACCGCGGATTGCAGTCATTTCACAGATTCATACTATAAATACCGCGGATTGCAATCATTTCACATATTCAGACTATAAATGTCGTGGATTGCAGTTATTACACAGATTCACAACTCACCAATGCATATAGGTCACATGGCACCAACAGAAATAACGATTCCAGACTGACTCTTCATGTATAATAATAACCAATTTACATACATATTTAAAAAAGCAATATACAAATAATTGAATTTGCAGCATGAACCCAGAACCTTGATACAAATAAAACTATAAACTAATTCAAAAGCAAATTATATCAAATACTACATACTCATACATGAACCACAGTGGTCATATTCATGTCCTCTTCTACTTGGTACCCTGGAACCCCACAGGGATTGAAAATTTAACCACTATACTGAACATGAGATCATGACAAAGACAATAACATGGACATGACACTCTTTGAAGGACCATATTCATACCCCATTGCAAAGATTCTTACAAGGACCACAAGGATTGTCCCATTTTTGAAACAGTAAGTTCAACCATAACTATGGCACCGTTGATAAAAGTTAGTACGTAATAGTTTTATAATAGAACATACGTGTTGGCATTTATCTATGGAACATTTTGGAAGAACAAGATAACGAATAGTAAGGTCATTCCTTATTGAAATAAAGGGAGATAATATTAATGTTTATATATATAAAGTAGTCTCTCTCAATTCCTGGGTCGTATTCACCAACCATTCTTGAGAATATTCTTAGATTTGAGCTTAAAAATCGAAATTTCAACCTTTAAGTTAGAGGTTTAGTTTACAATGATAAATAGAATAATTGTGAGAGTTTATTTTACTATATATTAGGTGTCCATGTTTGTTTATAAATTTTGGTCTCAAAATATGGTCTCTAAAAGTGGTTTTCAAAATTCATGTTTGAGTCAAGTCTAAGAATATTCTTATAAATGGTTGATTAATACCTCCCCTAATATCACACCCGCTGAAAAAAATAGGGAATTCTATGCCTATAGCTTTTTATCGCTATCCAAACTGTGACACCATCCAATGTTCCCTGAAGCAAATGGCCAATCAACGAGCTCATATACCATTACTATAACAGACCCAAGCGGGAGAGCTGATAAAAAAAGATACATATTTGATTAAACAGACACAGCGGCGGCACTTTAAGTTACCCCAGAGCGTATATGTTACGCTCGTGAATCTGTTTCCTGTGTCATTTTAATACTGAGTATTTAGAGCTATCCCATCATCTAGTCGAGGATGAAACTCTGACGTGAACAGACATAATTAAACTATGCCACCATCGCATCTCATTCTCTTCCTCAATGCTTTGAGCGGCCAACACTCTATCCACTAAACTATGACGCCATCGCTTCTCCTTCTCTCTCTCAATGATGCGAACGGCCAACAATAAACTATCATAGCTTCTCCTTCTCTTTCTCAATGATGCGAGCGGTCAACAATAAACTATGTCGCCATCGCTTCTCCTTCGCTTTCTCAATGGTTTGAGCGACCAACACTAAACTTAGTCTTGGTCATATGCGACGCTTGCTTTCTAAAAGACAAACTGTATTTTAGGCATGTCTTTTGGAAAGTAAACGTTGCATATGATCAAGACTACACTAAACTATGCCGCCATCACTTCTCATTCTCTTTCTCAATGGTTTGAGCGGCCAACGCCCTATCTACTAGAGTATGCCGCGAAGTAAACTTTAAACGAAATCCCCATTCTAAGAATAGACAGCACTTAAATACTGTTTGACCTCATTCGGATTCTTTCTAAGTACTACGTGGAAACCTGTATCGACGGTGGATCTACTCTTAAACAAACGGCGTACGCCCCCTCCCCATACACTCATATATTTTATTAAGTTTCTCTCGGATTCTTTCTAAGTACTACGTGGAAACCTGTATCGACGGTGGATCTACTCTTAAACAAACGGCGTACGCCCCCTCCCCATACACTCATATATTTTATTAAGTTTCTCAATATGTCTACTGAAAAACGTGTGTCCGTTCAGATGTTGTGTTTCGCCCCTCCAAACTAAAATAAAGGATCCGCCTCTGTGCATACGGATCAAACTGAAATCACAAAAATGAAATCACGTGACTCATTCAAACCGTTACAGAATATGTTTTACTTTTAAGCGGGAAATCTATTTTAGTCTAATCTAGGCGCGTAGCACAAGTGAGGAGATCCCTTTTTAATATGTCATTTTGGCATGCTTAAATAGAAATTCTTTTGGCAATATGGGGCTAGTGAATATATATTGCCATGATATAATGTGATGGAGATGCCAATTTTAAAAATTGAAAAAATCCTGATGAATTCCCTTTAATTTGTACGGAGACCTATTTATAAAACAAAAAAGGCTTATTTTATAACAACCTAGCATAAAAAAAAGTATTTTATTTAGCGCTTAGCACTAGCCTATAACTTATATTAATTATAAATTATAATTATCACGTCTGCACTGATGATTTGTTTCTGTTTGACCGTCTGCAGGTGTTATTTTGGCAAAGCTCACTGTATGGACAATACCATTAACCAGCTCCATGTAGGACCATGCCGCGGCGGCTCTACCACCACACTCAGCCCTCAGCAAATAGTCCACGGTAGCGAGGTAGGAAACATGTTTTTATAAAAATTGCCATTTTATCTGTCTGTCTGTCTGTCTGTTCTTCTTTCTCTGTGTGTCTGCGGCATGATACTTCAGCGTGACTGGATGGAGTATCATACCTTGTGTCTGCATTACGATACATCAGCGTGACTTGGTGGGGTATCATACCGTATGTCTGCGGCATGATACTTCAGCGTGACTTGATGGGATATCATACCGTGTGTCTGCGGCATGATACTTCAGCGTGACTTGATGGGATATCATACCGTGTGTCTTCGGCATGATACTTTAGCGTGACTGGGTGGGGCACCATACTGTGTGTCTGCGGCATGATACTTCAGCGTGACTTGATGGGGTATCATACCGTGTGTCTTCGGCATGATACTTTAGCGTGACTGGGTGGGGCACCATACTGTGTGTCTGCGGCATGATACTTCAGCGTGACTTGGTGGGGTATCATACCGTAGTCTGCGGCATGATACTTCAGTGTGACTTGGTGGGGTATCATACCGTGTGTCTTCGGCTTGATACTTCAAAATGACTGGGTGGGGCATCATACCGTGTGTCTGCGGCATGTTACTTCACCGTAACTTGGTGGGGTACCATACCGTGTGTCTGCGGCATGTTACTTCAACGTGACTTGGTTGGGTACCATACTGTGTGTCTGCGGCATGATACTTCAGCGTGACTGGGTGGGGTACCAACCGTGTGTCTACGGCATGATACTTCAGCGTGACTGGGTAGAGTATCATACCGTGTGTCTGCGACATAATACTTCAACGTGACTGGGTGGGGTACCATACTGTGTGTCTGCGGCATGATACTCCAGCGTGACTTGGTGGGGTATTATACCATGTGTCTGTTGTGGGGTACCAAAATGTGTGTCAGCAACATGATACTTCAGCGTGACTTGGTGGGGTATCATACCGTGTGTCTGCGGCATGATACTTCAGCGTGACTTGGTTGAGTATTATACCGTGTGTCTGCGGCATGATAATTCATCGTGACAGGGTGGGGTACCAAACCGTGTCTCTGCGGCATGGTACTTCAGCGTGACTTGGTGGGGTATTACACCGTGTGTCTACGGCATGATACTTCAACGTGACTTGGTGGGATACCAAACTGTGTGTCTACGGCATGATACTTCAGCGTGACTTGGTGGGGTATTACAACGTGTGTCTACGGCATGATACTTCAATGTGACTTGGTGGGGGTACAAAACTGTGTGTCTACGGCATGATACTTCAACGTGACTTGGTGGGGTACAAAACTGTGTGTCTTCGCATGATACTTCAGTGTGACTGGGTGGGATACCAAACCGTATGTCTGCGGCATTATACTTCAGTGTGACTGGGTGGAGTATAATACTGTGTGTCTGTGGCATGATACTTTAGCGTGACTGGGTGGGTATCATAATTGTGTCTGTGGCATGATACTTCAGTGTGACTGGGTGGGTATCATAACTGTGTCTGCGGCATGATACTTCAACATGACTTGGTGGGGTACCCAACCGTGTGTCTGCGACATGATACTGCAGCGTGACTCGGTAGAGTATCATTTCGTGTGTCTGCGGCATGATATTTCAGCGTGACTGGTTGGAGTATCATACCGTTTGTCTGCGACACGATACTGTAGCGTGACTGGTTGGAGAATCATACCATGTGTCTGCGACATGATACTGCAGCGAGACTGGGTGGAGTATCATTTCGTGTGTCCTCGGCATGATACTTCAGCGTGACTGGTTGGAAAATCATACCGTGTGTCTGCAACATGATACTGCAGCGTGAGTGGGTGGAGTATCATTTCGTGTGTCTGCGGCATGATACTGCAGCGAGACTGGTTGGAGTATCATACCGTGTGTCTGCGACATGATACTGCAGCGAGACTGGGTGCAGTATCATACCGTGTGTCTGCGACATGATACTGCAGCGAGACTGGTTGGAGAATCATACCGTGTGTCTGCGACATGATACTGCACCGTGAGTGGGTGGAGTATCATTCCGTGTGTCTGCGGCATGATACTTCAGCGTGACTGGTTGGAGTACCATACCGTGTGTCTGCGACATGATACTGCAGCGTGAGTGGGTGGAATATCATACCGTGTGTCTGCGCATGATACTTCTGCGTGACTGGTTGGAGTACCCAACCGTGCGTCTGCTACTTGATACTGCAGCGTGACTGGGTAGGGTATCATTTCGTGTGTCTGCGGCATGATACTTCAGCGTGACTGGTTGGAGTATCATACCGTGTGTCTGCGGCATGATACTGCAGCGTGACTGGTTGGAGTATCTTACCGTGTGTCTGCGACATGATACGCAGCGTGAGTGGGTGGAGTATCATACCGTGTGTCTGCGACATGATACTGCAGCGTGAGTGGGTGGAGTATCATTTCGTGTGTCTGCGGCATGATACTTCAGCGAGACTGGGTGGAGTATCATACCGTGTGTCTGCGGCATGATACTTCAGCTAGACTGGTTGGAGTATCATACCGTGTGTCTGCGACATGATACGCAGCGTGAGTGGGTGGAGTATCATACCGTGTGTCTGCGACATGATATTGCAGCGTGACTGGTTGGAGTATCATACCGTGTGTCTGCGACATGATACTGCAGCGTGACTTGGTGGAGTATCATACCGTGTGTCTTCGACATGATACTGCAGCGTGAGTGGTCGGAGTATCATACCGTGTGTCTGCGACATGATACTGTAGCGTGAGTGGGAGGAGTATCATACCGTGTGTCTGCGACATGATACTGCAGCGCGACTGGTTGGAGTATCATACCGTGTGTCTGCGACATGATATTGCAGCGTGAGTGGGTGGAGAATCATACCGTGTGTCTGCGACATGATACTGCAGCGTGAGTGGGTGGAGTATCATACCGTGTGTCTGCGACATGATACTGCAGCGTGAATTGGTGGAGTATCATACCGTGTGTCTGCGACATGATACTGCAGCGTGAGTGGGTGGAGTATCATACTCTGTGTCTGCGACATGATACACCAGTGTGACTGGGTGGAGTTTCAAACCGTGTATCTATGGCATGATAATTCAGCGTGACTGGTTGGAATATCATACCGTGTGTCTGCAGCATGATACTTCGGCGTGACTAGGTGGGATCTCATATCGTTTGTCTGCGGTCTTATACTTCAGCGAGACTGGGTAGTGTATCATTTCGTGTGTCTGCGGCATGATACTTCAGTGTGACAAAGTGGAGTAGCATATTGTGTGTCTGTGGCATGATACTTCAGCGTGACAGGGCGGATTATCATACCGTGTGTCTGCGACATGATACTTCAGTGTGACTGGGTGGAATTTCATACCGTGTATCTGCGACATGATACTTCAGTGTGACTGGGTGGGGCACCATACCGTGTGTCTGCAACATGATAATTCATCGTGACAGAGTGTGGTATCATACCCTGTGTCTGCGGAATGATAATTCAGCGTGATAGGATGGGGTATAATACCCTGTTTCATTCATTTAGATATCCATGATATGATGAGACAACCATTATTCAGTGTTATTCCTAAGGACTTGTGAGTTTTTAAATCACGCACCTATTCTAAGGACAGTTGTTTGAAAAATGATATATTTCAAAAAATAAAATTGTGCAACATGGTTGTTAATAGCGACCTGAAACACCACAAAACACAATACAATATACTTTCACATTGTCATTTCAGGTCATCCTAGATGTCCAGTGCGCCTTTCTAAGCCACAAAAACTGTACATACACCATCAATGAGAAGATTTGTGCAACCAATGGAGTAACATACCCCGATTTGTAAGTTTTGTTGTTTATTTAAATGTCTGTAAGATTATAACGTCACTGTGTGTAATCACATACATTCTACGCAACACAGGGTTAGTTTAAACATATTTTATTTCTCAATATAAGTACTTTTTATACAGTATTACAAGTGTATACAATAATAGAAAAAGGATTAGAACGGAAGCATAATGCTTATGGTGTTCTTCTCCTGCTTGTGGTGAAAATTCTAATAAAAATAGCAATTAGTGTACTTCGTTTATAATATTTAACTGGTATTAACATTGACAATTGCAATTATTTAATTAAATATTTAGATGTTAAGTATTATTGAATAAATAGTTAAATAGTAAGAGAAATATGTATTAATCGTAGTCGGTACCAGTACTTAAATGGGCTCATACATATACACACTAGGACGAAAAGGTACCATGACATACGATATCATAAGGGAAATACACAGGGTTTGGTGAGGTGGCTGATTTCTGCCATGTCGTGTTGCTGTTTTGGCGTGGTACCGACAAGACAACACGCCAAAACGGCGCCTACCTTACAGCACTCCAATACGACGTCGTTCTGGTGGGACAACAACACGACAGAATAGGGCGACAAAACAAAAACACTCCACGCGCCAAAGGTGAAATCCGTCGTTTTGTCGCTATGTCGTTATGCAGCCAAAACGTCATTTGTCGAGTTTTTGTGGTTTCGTGTTGTGTCGGTGCCTCTCCAAAACGAAACACGACATGGCAGAAATCAGCCACCATAGTTTAGAGAGTAATTACTCAGAGAGGAAATAAAAAATGTAAAAAGTTACACCAGTGCCGAAAGATAAATTATGCAGTAACATTTCAAGTAAATAACCAATAACACATAGTTTATAAACATTACTGTCCAGGCGCCGATTATCCTTATTCCGAACGATGACGGAATTGGCCGAGTATTTACGATTTGCTATCCATACTCATTTTGTTGTTTTATATATGTATCTTTTTTGTTTTTCTGCTTGTATTGTAATCTGTTATTTTATTGTATGTATATGTTCTCAACTTTGGAGGAAATAAAGAATCAAATCATTAGTTCTGTGAATTGCAAGAAACATAAACAAAACTAAATTTAAGAATGGCAACGTCGAAATCAATCAGAAATTAATGACTATAAATTAGTGTTCAATATTAGATTGATTTGTTTAGAGTGTGTTTAAAACGTACACTTTCTCGTTTCTTCTTTTAATAGTAGTCTTGATCATATACCACGCTTGTTTTTCTAAAAGACAAACGTCTTGACAAGTTGTGCAGAAGAAAAGTTTGGATTTGGAAGTAAGATCTGATTGACTGAAACAAACACACTTCTGCAATGGTTATATTATAATAAAATAAAATAATAATAATAATAAAATAAAAATGTTTACTCGGATAATTTATCTTGTACAAGATTTTTGTCATTGAAAATATCTAATAATATAGAAATAATGAATATAGAAATAAACAATCAACCGTTACTGTTTCAAAATCAATGGACATCTCCGAGGTAGTTCGATTCTTTGAATCAACCAATCAAAAACGTTATTTGATTTTTGCTATATTTAAGTAATTTTTATTCTCGGCCGAACTTGTCAAAACGTTTTAGAAAAGCAAGCGTCTCTATAATCAAGACTACTTTTAATTGCCGTAAATTGCAAAACCGCCAGTTTTATTTTCCTTTTTCCCAGTCAGGGGTCATGACTCATAACACAGGCATGTTTTTTATCCTGTGTGCACGCTGTTGGTAGAGTTATCTATGTAGATTCTCCACATAATATATTCATACCCCACCCCTGTCATGCCTCAATATATCAAAGCTTGAATTTGAATAAAGGATTTTTAAGTAAAAATTTAGGAGTAGGAGTCTTTTTTCTCAGTTATATACCGGATATAGGACGTGATTTTTTGCATACTGAATACATGAATACATGGGCTATATGGAATATATCATTTTTCTTATCTGTTTGATAATAGTTCAAACGTATTGACCACAGTTCAGAAATGACCCTTTAAAGGCAATTCATTGTCTCTCAGGGGAACTGATAAAAGTATTCAACATTGCCACTACAGGGAGTTGTGGCATTGAAATGTACAGGATAAAAAGGTTGTTTAAATAACAACACGGTCGTGTGCCGCGATGGTTTAGGGTTTATACAGTATCTCTCGGTTGCAGTACTATTTACATAGAATACGAAACATGAACCTGTAATTATCATGAAAATAACCGTGACGATTATGACAAAACATCACACAATTCACGCAAATTTCACACAGTACAAATACAATTCCTGATAAGATAAATTAAAAGTCTGATCAACAAGTAGCGAAACTTTAACTATTAACCCATCTTCACAGATTTTTTAACAAGGTATTTAGTGTTGTCGCTTTGACTGTCAGACGAAACGTGTAGTGATGGTTCATTTGGCGGGAAATAGAAATTGTTGAATCATCATGCAACAGAATCGTTCATTCAATCGTTCGCTTAATAACTACGTGCAATACGTACACGCATAAACTAATAAACAAACATCGTACATGAAACAGACTATATAGAACTATTTATATATGTCAGAGCGCGTGTAACCAGGAGGCTCGCAACTATTATGGAGCGATTTTTTATGAAAATATCTTTTGCATCGTTTTAGTTTATTTATAAATATTTTATTGGATTTTATCATCAAATGCAAAATGTCTTTTCTTGTAAAACCTGCTCAATGCCATGTTCTTAAAAACATTATTACAATCTACAAATAAAAGAGAACTTCTAAATTTAGGTAAGTTTATTTCCGAAGCTTTTGTAATAAAGCGATCAATTCCAAATATTATGTCTTAAAATGTGCTTTATTATGTTCATTCTCATGATTTTTGTTGATAACACAAATATTAATAATTTTTATGAAATTATTATAACATCTTTTATTACAGAGATCAATTTAAAGTAAAAAACATACCTGTCATGTAATGAAATATTTGTTAATTTATATATGTATATGTATATATATGTATATGATGACAAGAAACTGTATATATTTTAAGTCAATGAAATGTCTTATGTCTTAATACCTTTATTACTATTGTAAAAACTTATTAGCTTAAACTGATTATTAATCAAGTATTATGTGAAAATATTTCAAACTTTTGTTTTATGTATATACTGTTGAAACCTAATTGTATATGGCAACTGAAGGTGTGAAAACGTTTTGATTTTGTTGTACATAACATTTTTACCATGTATGGTCCAGTATATCTTGTTTGCGTTTATATTTTCTTTTGATGATTAAGTATCTAAACCATACCAAGCCATGTATGTGCAAACAAAACATTTTTAGTATTTAAGGATGAAGTTAATAGAGGATGAGGGAAAACAACTTTTTAGGACATAGTGACTGTCTGGATATTTTACAAGACAGACTGGAAAGCCGTCAGTACATCGGGAAATTTAATTTAACTTTGTGAACTTAATATATATTTGGATATTCTCCGATATTTGGACAGCGTTTTTATCTAAGTTATTCGCAAATAGTCTGTGTTATGGACACCGCTTTTAAAGTGTGATTTTAGTGAATATTATACCAACTTAGCGCACGTTACGTTGACAACGAATCGTTCCCCGTTCTTAATCGTTACGTAATACAACTATCAATACAATACACATGTCACCAAAATTAGCCCTGTCACTGTTTTGTTTTTTTTATAGAAAAAAAATATTTTAGTAAAGCAAGCAGATGATCAAGATTAGTGACTTAACATAAATTAAGAGATAACCCTAAAGTAGTCCAAATGATAAATGATATTTGATTTGAGACAGTTATCTATTCCGTCTTACATGTAACTAAATGCAGCCGAGAAAAAGCGGAGGTCCGCGTGGCCGGGTGGTCTAAGTTTTGAAGATCACTAACCTTTCACAGCTGAAGACCTTGGATCGAGCCTATCCTGTAATTTCGTTTTTCGAATATCTTGCGATTCTACTCGGATTCATTTTGTAATGTTTCTCTGCCAATAATACTGGATGTCATATAACCTGTAATGTACTGAAACTAGTTTTAAAGTCCATTCAAAAAAATACTAGCTACTTTACCATTATACGATTACGCCGTACCCATGAATCTCCGACTTCTAAGGAACGTATGTTTGTTTCGATGATTCTTAAATTAATACCTTTATCCGTTGTTTATTTCAGCTGCGAGTACGAGAAGAACAGATGTACACACAGAGACTTGCATGTGGCCAAATTGGGGGATTGTTCCGCTTAATCAAATGTCGGCACTTAACAAAATATACCTCCATCTGATATGTTTTATTTATCACAAAATACTATGAAATAAAAACGTGTCCCTATTTCCATAATAAATATGCCGCGATGGCCCCAACGGGACACCGTTATTTTCAGAGCTTTGTATTGCAGTGATTTATTTTTTCCTACAATGTGTTAAATGGTCAATATTTTACGAAAATCTCCACTGAAAATTTAAGGCTGCTACCAGATTGAATTCTGGGCAATTCTGTGTCATTTCAATATTATTTGTTCAAACCGCATCGTGGGCAAATAATTGGCATGTTATTACCGTCTGGAAATTGATAGGTCTCACAAAGGCATTGAATTAAAAAAACAACCTAGTCAACGTATTCTTTTTTCCTTCATAATTGCATATCTTGAACCAGTGAAGAATTTGAGCCCAGACACATGCTGCAGATTTTTTTTTCACTCTATTCTTGGACATTAATGTTACAATGGAGCCCTATTGGAATCGTTATAATGGTGTGAGACGTAAATACTTAAACGCCTTTATCCAAGTAAAGCGTTCATGTGATCACGTTTTTAGACTGGATCAAATACACTTTCATATTTTTTATTTAAGTTAATTGAAGAATAGATAAACACTAAGTTGAAACACCGTACAGTTCATTCAAGTTTGTTGGTTAATTTTTCATTTTTACTGAAGTCTCAGTTTACTTAAAATATCCGAATAAAATACTTCACGGTACGGGATATTGACGACTTTTTTGGTTACAACCTAAAGCTACATAATCTATATACATGAATTAACTGTACTGAGTGTATTCGTTTTGGGGTGTATGTGGTTCTTAAAACGGCCTGCCTGAAAATATGGATAAATGCAACGTATGCAACATAATGGTACCGCTAAAAGACCACACAAACAGTGTTACATGAGAAAAAGGTTGTAAACATTTTTGCCATTTTTATTTAATTGTTTGATAGGTTAATTCGCTTCTCCTAGTGGTAAAGTTTGTGAGTTTATTAGGTTGATTTAACAGTGCGCTTGATTACGTATGCTTTGTGTGCGTTTAGCTGCTCATTGTAACGAACGTGCAAGTATGTCGTGCCATCGGTTAACACCGGTTATTCTGTATCACAAGACGTATGATTTAAATCATTTTATGAAATAGACGTACTATTTACTAGTCTTGATCATATGCAACGCTTGCATTTCTAAAAGACAAACGTCTTGACAAGTTGGGCCGAGAATAAAAATCATTTTTATTTAACGAAAATCGAAAAACATTTTTAATTAGTTGATTAAAAAGTCGGACTTCCTCGGAGATTTCCGTAGTATTTCAAAACAGTACCGTTTGGATGTTTATTTCTATATTCATTGTTTTTATACTATTCAAGTAGATATTTTCTATGACAAAGATCTTGTATCAGATAACTGCCATGACTTCCGTCTGAGAAAATATTTTTAAATTTTATTATGTTTCAGCCAATCAGATCTTACTTCCAAATCCAAACGTTTCTTTTGCACAACCTGTCAAGACGTTTGTCTTCGAGAAAAGCAAGCGTCGCGTATGATCAAAACTAACTATTTACAGACAGAAAGTGTTCTCGGGCTGCGTTCAGCACTGTTAAACATATTTACGCAAAAGGTTATTAAATGATCAAAAAGTAACCGAAAATTGGACTACATCGGCGCTGTCCCACTATTTCTCTTTAAGTCACGTGATAAAACATATGCAAAGCAAACGTTTAAAGCGTTCAGTTGATTTCAGTTATCCAACGTTTGCAAACAAATTAAACGCTTAAATGAGCGAACGCAGTCCAGCGCATTCGTCGGACATTCGGTTAGGAAGTAATTTTTTTTTAAAAAAAGTGTATAATTGATTACTGGCCATTGCATTACATTTTTTTCACGAAATAAAGTTATTTAACCATCCATGAAAATGATTACATATTCTTTTTTTAAATGCATTAAACACTTGTGAACGGCATTGTCGGATACTTACGGGTTTCAATTCCGATACTCTCAATCAGCCACCCATAGGAAAATACGATAGCTCTGCGTCGTTTCATTTGAACAGAACAGAACAAAACACAGCGAACATTAACGGCGTTTACATGCAAGAAGCGTTCCGATTGGATAACGTTCCCTTCATGAAATCGCGAAGGAACCAATCGTATGGTTGCATCGTGACTTGGTAGAAACGACGTAAAACTAGTGTAATATCCCACGGGTGATTGGCGGAGAGTATCGGAAAGGATAAGACGTGGGTGTCTGATACGGTGTCCCGTTAGGGCCATCGTGCTATCGCTTTGTCAACAAGCACACGCGATGCCACGATAGCACGATGACACGATGGTGATGACGCGATGACACGATGACACGATGGTGATGGTACGATGACACGATGGTGATGACACGATAGCACGATGACGATGACGCGATGACACGATGACACGATGGTGATGGAGCGATGCTACGATGACACGATGGTGATGACGCGATGACACGATGACACGATGGTGATGACACGATAGCATGATGACGATGACGCGATGACACGATGACACGATGGTGATGGAGCGATGATACGATGACACGATGACGATGACGCGATATTACATCGCGTCATCGTCATCGTGCCATCACCATCATGTCATCGTGTCATCGCGTCATCGTCATCGTGCTATCGTGTCATCACCACCGTGTCATCGTACCATCACCATCGTGCTATCGTACTATCGTGCCATCACCATCGTGTCATCGTGCTATCGTATCATCGCCTTCCTGTATTTAAGTGGGATTATTATAATAGTATCGGAAGGTATAGTTATGTGTTTATATTTAAGTATGTACATGTTAGTCATTCAACTAGTTTTGTGTTTATGTGTTTAAATATGCATATTACTGCAACTTTGTACTTTGATGAGAAACTGTGTATAGTCTTATTCTTCTCTTCCTCCTTTTACTTCTTATTCTACTTCTTCTTCTTCTATAACTAGAAATGGAAAATCAAGAGGAACGCTTACTCGTGTACTTTATTTTAACACGACAATGAATATATAATAAAATAATTAATGTATTTAAATGAATTCCAAAGTTTTAGTCTAGTTGTCTAGACGGTATTAGGTTCGGCATGATACTCATGTGTGCCAGCACTGAACAGTTGTTGAAAACGACAATAAACACCCAACAATACAATACAATACAATACAATGTACATTCAGTCATATGTCACTTGAACAATGAACTTGTTCACTTTTCTCTTACCATTTGATTGTTGACTTGAGTGTTTAGCGTAATTGTTATGCTATCGAGAGCTAGCAGACGATCAGAGTGTCGTGGGTTTGATCCCCCGCCACGGTTATGTGTGAGACGGACACTATATTCGTATATGCTTAGAGTACTGTTACTACCCAAGAATACACCGAACGTGATTTATAATAATAACTTGTGTCACATCAATGTGAAATAAATACATTTAAAGTAAGTGTTAATAGACAATCAGTTAAACTCATTTGTGCAACTAACTGATATCTTTCCAGTTTAACATGGTACAGGAAATAATTAATTGGGACAACTTGTCTTTTGATGGGACGAGTTGTCTTCAAATAGAGGACAAGTTGTCTCGAAACTTGGGACGAGTTGTCTCAAAATGTGGGACGAGTTGTCTTTGGGGCGACTTATCCATAACACTTTTGAAACAGTGGTTAGAGACGAATGACAATGAGACTGACATTTTTTTATTAGTCATCACGGAGAATGTGTTGTAGGTTACTGGCGGGTATTCAAACTCATGACCCCTGGATTGACAGTTAAACACGTAACCAACTGATTGAACAGGGTCCGTCTTTACCATGTATGGCCAATCCACTTTGAACAGTGCTCACTAATTCCTAATTGGGTGTTTAACTACCAAAAATATTTTTTTACTCGACACTCGACTTTCTTGCTCAATACTCAGTTTTCTTACTATACACTCGTCTTTCTCACTCGACACTGAACTTTTTCACTCGACACTTGACAATCTTACTCGACATTAAACTTTCTTTCTCGACACTCGACATTCTTACTCGACACTCGACTTTCTTACTCGACATTCAACTTTCTTTTAAGACACTCAAAACTCTACCAAAGGTGACATATCGCCCAGCCATAGTCTCTGTGATGATTGACTGATATACGGCATTGCGCCTTATTGTCATTTGTGTTACATCGCTGATTGAACTGAAAAAGTCATCAGTTACTTGCAGAGATAGGCGTGCTCGAGTACTGGTTTGCCTCATAGGATCCCAGGAAAAAGTGTTTAGGTAAACCGGTCGCCTGAAGGAAAGAACAAACGAACGAACGAACGGACGGATGGATGGACGGACGATGGAACTAACGAACGAATGAACACATAAACACATAAACAAACAAAAAAAACAAAAAAAAACAGACAGACAGACAGACAGACAGACAGACAGACAGACAGGCAGACAGGCAGGCAGGCAGGCAGGCAGGCAGGCAGGCAGGCAGGCAGGCAGACGGACAGACCACTACGCATCGGTATTATACACCAACTATTTTATCATTTAAGATTTTGTCTGTTGTTTACCGGATCGACATCAACTTTTTTGTGAATCTGTCGAAAGGACTATAATCATAATATGTACCTTCTCAATAATTTACCATTCACGTAATAACATATTTGCACGCATAAAGAACTCACATTTAGTGATTATAATATAAAAAGAAAACATATGACTGTGTATCTTATATGAATTTCCCTTTTCAGCAGCATTTGTGTCTCAGGGTTATGTATAACCTGACACAAAATAACCCCGAATATTATTATTTTTCGCATGTCTTACAGGAAGGCGATGCTACGATAGCACGATGACACGATGGTGATGACACGACAGTACGATAGCACGATGGTGATGGTACGATGACACGATGGTGATGGCACGATGGCACGATGACGATGACGCGATGACACGATGACACGATGGTGATGGTACGATGACACGATGGTGATGACACGATGGCACGATGACGATGACGCGATGTAATATCGCGTCATCGTCATCGTGTCATCGTAGCATCGCTCCATCACCATCGTGTCATCGTACCATCACCATCGTGTCATCGTGTCATCGCGTCATCGTCATCGTGCTATCGTGTCATCACCATCGTGTCATCGTACTATCACCATCGTGTTATCGTACTATCGTGTCATCACCATCGTGTCATCGTGCTATCGTGGCATCGCGCATGCTTGTTGACAAAGCGATAGCACGATGGCCCTAACGGAACACCGTAGTCTGACGATGGAAAACGGCCGCATAATGCGTATGCTCTTTTTCTCATGAGTTTGATGTTCATTCCAATACTTAACGGAAATTCAGGTGCTTTATATAATTGATATAACGCTGACATTTGCAATTGATTACATTGCTATTTAAAGTAGACAAGCATTAATGGAATAAAAATTTAAATCAATGAGAAATATTTATGAATCTTAATTGGTACCAGTAAGAAATTTGGCTCAGACACACAAGTACGAAACGGTACCATGTTAATATACGATAACATGGGAGTGATGTTTCTTTATAAGAATTTTTAAATCGAAATAAGGTTCATATATAATTAAAATAATTAGATCTACAATGACAATAAAAAATTTGAAAATAGGGCGACACAGATGGGGTACGAGGGACAATGACAAATATTTCTTATTCTAACACCTTTTAGAAATATTCTGTGATTTCATTAATTAGTGCTTTTAGATTTGCAGGTAATAAAATCTGCACATACCGTCGGTAAAATCACCACGTTTTCGCGTTCAATGTACATGTATTGCTACGTCATTTGTATACAACCTCACCGAAAACGATATAAACAGTAGTTAAAATTAACTGTTTATCGATTTAAATTACCAACTTATTTGTAAACTGTTATAATTATAAAGATGTTTAATGAAATATTTGGAACAGTTCGTGATTTAATTTAATTTTTACGAAAAACCTCGGAGTCGCCCTTTAAAAAAAAATGCGACATTAACAAATTTTATACGGTCGCAGATTTCAAAATTACAGAATACTTAATCCTATAATATCAGCGACAGGTCCTTGATTATCAGGCATAAAAGTAAAAGAGATCTATGAAAAAGCGCTTTGTGCTTTTAATATACGAATGTGCTACATTAAAAATACGAATTTGTATCAGGTGTTATTTAAAAAGAGTTTTTAGAATGATATTTGTATTCTGTAGAACGGACCCAGTTCCCGATAAATAGCAATGAGTTTGAGCACGCTGATTTGTCAGTTGCTTCAGAGGAAGTTTGAATGACGTCACAGATTCGGAAGATAACATGTTCTATAAATAGACTATGATTTGGAATATTACTTGTGCGTTTCGTGATTTATCCTTTGCTTCATTATGTTTATAGCAATAAAAGAACACTGTTGAGCGCACGGTTTTTAACGTTGCCAAACGATCAAACAGGTGACATTGACATATTTTTTTGGAAATAGATCATGGTTGAGAGAATTGCAATAAGTTGCAGAATTTGAGTATTTCTTTCGCGGTGATTGTCGTGTTTTCGTCAATATTAAGTTTGTACGGTGCGGAGTCTCGACAACATTTTGTGATAGCTACTTCTACATATTGCGAAATTGTGACGTGTTTATAATTGTACTAGTAGATATATTTCAATATTTAATGTATTATCACATAATTTACGGTGCAGAAGTGTAATAAAACCATGATAATTTTTTTATATTAACTTAGAGGTGTAATATCACTTCCGATTAATCGCTCGGTGTTTTCCGTGCAGTTCGGTTTACGTGCGAGTATTGCCGAAGTACTTTCGGACTTGCCCGAATATATAAATGACGTAGATTTGCCATGGTTAAATGACGTTATTTTGAGTCGTTACTAATGGAAACACGTATACGCGATTTTATTTTCGTTCCTTATGGAGAATATCTGGTAAATGTAAACTTTTCGGAGTGATAAAACGAATCTAACATCGTGCTCATTTATCATTTAAGTTATCAAACTCGTTTAATAAATTCAATACTAAATATGCACTCATGTTAGATCCGCTATATATGATTACATTAAGTAAATCATCGACCTCTTTGTTCCATATTTGGAAAAGTTTGGCTTACTATCAGTTTAACCCCGAGGTCAAATCATAGGGCAAAGGTCAACTTGTGAATACTTTAATTTGATTTGAGATAAGTTTGCCAAAACGTGAGCGGCAAGTGTATATAATTGTAAAACGTATAAAAAATCTCTTGCAGGTTCCAGATACAAGAGAAGAATTCAGTTTTTGATACACAGCAGCTCGTACAAAATTACCATGATTAAATTCTGCATATTTGTACTTGTAGCAAATTTTGCAGGTAAGTTAAACTGTGCTGGCTACTTTACTGTTCAACGTGTTTTGTAGTCAAGTAACGTGCTATATTCTATAAATGAATGAACAACAAGAAGACAAACCCCATGTAAGTTTTTATGTTATATTTTTTAAAAAAAATACATATATATAATATGGCATTCATTGACATATTTCTTTGCATTTGTCTACTTGAGAAATGATTTCTGTATTATGTATTGCTTGGATGTTTCATTAAGGAACACATTTAATGAGCTATGACGTTTTATTTTCAAGCTAACGCTCAGAATGACGTAATGACCATTGGCTCATCAGAATTTCATACTGAACACATAATATGTTTTTTAATTGAAAGTTACCAAAGATGAAACGGCACGCGTTCACTGCGGTCGGTGTATTTGCGGTTATGTTCTGGTTTAAACCAATTCTATTTTCAACGTTTAAAGAAAAACATGCAAATATTCAAAACATGCAGAAAAAGGGGAAATTGTATTAAATATAAATAAAATAATTACGACAGGGTTAATTTATTAACGCGAGTTTAAAAACAGCAAATTCAGAGCATTCACGTCTGACTGCGCAAAAAAGCTCTGGTACAATTTTTTTAATTTTACATAATATTATGTTTCTCTTTACTCATTTCAATACAATATTTCCCAATAAAAAAGGGGATGTTTTATTTATTCTATAAATTTAGATTAAAATTAAAAATGAAACATTTAAAACACACGTTTGACTGCGATTTCGGATGACGTCGTTTTTTTACGTAAGTATCGTATGCCGTTCAAATCGTGAAACATCGGGTATTTCCGTATCCTCCGTATAATACACCTCGTATCATAAAGGCCGCGGTGATCAGATTGATGCCGTTCGTGAACACTAGCTGGATTTTATATCGACACATTTTACACAGATGTCTTGAGTATACATTTTGAAATGATATATCTTGTAAATTGCGGATAATTATCCTTTTTTAACAATACAGAAATATTAATTAAAAATTCGATTCCCCAAAAATTCTACAGGAGGCACGTGTCTCCATGGGCCTCATTGTGGCTACAGCACTGATATATACTCTCTCTTATAAAGCTATTCTTGGGCAGTGGTTCCATGGCGGCCAAAGCAACTGGTACTGTGACAGTCTGAAAAATGACAACTGTTCTACACACCATCATCACTATCACAGCGACGGCAACTCCCTCTCTCATATGAGATGTGGTACAGACGGCGTCACCTACAACAGCGGGTAATTATAGTATTTTACCAACCGTATTATTTTAGTTAACTTTTGCCTTTGTCCGTTAACCACAGCGGTGGTTAAGGAGTATATTGTTCGCCTCGCATGCGAAAGGTCATGGGTTCGATCCTCCACCGGGCCAAACCAAAGGCTAGAAAAATGATACTGGAACCTTTAAAAAAAATAGTGCAATTGTCCTCAGGGACGTCAGATTTAATAGCGGACTCAATCGGAACAACTCTAGGCCATTTATTGCTAGTTGCAACAAATGTCACATCGATGGTGAAAGGTTGAAACAATGATGGTGGAAAGTGCTATTGTGGTTTCGTAATTTCGACTTTTCACCGTTGTTGTCAACCTTTCACCTTGTGGAAGGTCGTGTTTCCGATCCTCGACCGCGTCATACCAAAGATTTAAAATGATCATAGAAGCTTCCTTGCTTGGCAATCAGCATTTTAGGATAGTTATAGGTCTGGTCAGTATAATGTGACTAGTATGTGTTTGCGGCATGGTACTCCAGTGTGTCAGCGCTCAGAATACTGTCCTTAAGTACACACCGTCGTGACATGCTTGAAAAATTGTTGAACGTTCCACTCAACACCATACAAAAACAATCATCATCAACGTTTCACCATCAATCGTTGTTTAGATGTATCTTTATTGCTGTCATACCCTAACTGGACACCGTTGAATTTACACCAAGTACATTTAGAATATGTTGATATACACTTAAGGTGTGAGCTTGCACAGGCCCATTGTTTGGACAATACTACAAATCAACTCCATCGTGGACCATGTGACGGAGGCCCCACCCTTTCTCCACAAGAAATAGTTCACGGAAGCGAGGTGCGTATCGCATATGTTTAACACATAACCCGAACTGGTGCAGTCATACAATATATAGAGGATCTTACATGAGTGCTCATCTATTATTGAATTTATTAAACGAGTTGGAAAACATATAATACCCGAGGCTCTGCCGAGCATTATATCATTTTTTTTCAACAAGTTTGATAAATACAATGATACATGAGCAAAACTATGCCAGATTCTTTTTATCACACAACTCTGGAAAAGTTAACATTTACCATTTATCTAACCAACCGCCACTATAAGGAACGAGAATAAAATCCGGCATATTAGTTCCCGTTAGTCGTCATATGACGTAACGTTTCAATTTTTTTCAGTTTTTAATTTTCGGGCAAGTCGGAAAATACTTCGGCAATTTATGTACGAAAGCCGAGTTATACGGAAAACACCGAGCGATGAAACGGAAGTGATATTACACTGGGTTAATATAAAAAATATATAATGAGTTTATCAAGTCACACTACTGCACCGTTAATTATGTGATAACTAGAACTATAACTGCGTGAAAGTGGCTTTAAGATCGGCGATCAACATTCAATGTAGACTCAGATCTTAGATTGTAGATCAACATTAAAAATAATAAAAGTCAGAATTTGAATACAATATAAACTACGACTTTTCGCTATCGTTTTTCGACTTTTCACCATCGTAGTTTCGACTTTTCACCATCATTGTTTCGTTGTTTCGAGTTTTCACCATCGTAATTTCATTGTTTTGACTTAACTTAATTTAATAAATATTCCGCGATGGCCCTTATTGGACACCGTAAAATACACATAGTTTTAGCATTTTATGCCTTATATTAAATTACAATAATTGTCAAGAATGGATTTAATTGGGGATATTTTCTTAGTTATTTGATAAATAGAATCTTACACTCGTTCGCATTTATTCTTACATGTATTGAAGTTATTAAGTCGCTTCGTATTTTCGTCTAACTTATTAGTAATTTAATTTCGTTTAGGCCTTAATAAATAAATTGCTAGATTATCATCCCCGCACACCCCCACCCCTTATTTTTATGCCGCCCCGACCCGTGTTATTTTCAAAAAAGAAATCCCCAATCCCTCCCCCTTCTTAAGAAATCATTGGATGATAACCTAGCAATTAATTTATTATGGCCTTTACATGTGTTGTGAAAAACATAATAAACCAATATAAACGTCAATCTGGGTATTTCTTATTTTAAAAAATCCGTTACAGGTCATTTTAGACTACCAGTGCACCATTCTTAGTCATTCGCCGTGTACGCACTCACTCAACGAAAAAATATGTGGAACGGACGGGAAAACATACGAAGACTTGTAAGTTCTGCGGCAAGTTTTGCTTGACGTTTTTGGCTCATTGATGCACCTTTGACCAGACAGAAGGTCAGCTGTACTTCCAAGGTTAAACTAATTACTAAGTATCATCTGAAAGAGAATGGTACTTCTGGTCCAAAGTTGATTATTGTCGCTAAATAGAAATAATCAAAGTGTTAAAAATAATGCAAGCCAGGCTTTAATCATCTGAAGATTCTTGCGCCTTTTTAATTTGATGTTGGTTTATTTTGGGCAACAGTTTAAAAATTATTTAATACATTGTCCATGATGTTGTTTTTTATTGTTTAATTTGTTATACATATAACATAAAGAAACAAATACAATTCGAGTAATAAAAAGTAGACCCAGTCACGTATGATCATTTTGGCGGTAATCAAGACTGCAATACCAGTACAAGGTATATATGGCAACTAATATTATTGGTGGTGAATTGCCTCTTGCTTGTAAGCATGAATTCGGGTAGAACCATCATATTTCGATTGATAACTTGTCAACCTTCTTATACGTATTTCGTACCGAGCTGTGTTCGACCCCGAAATTTCAGTCGATATAATTAGGGACAGTATCGCCTCGCCTGAATCAATTGCGCGATGCTTTATGTCACGTTCCTTAAGTGAAAACCCAAAGCGGAATGAGTCTTTGCAATGAAGAACGGTATTTGATTGCAATTCAGTCCAAATTCGAATGTTTGTATAGCATACGTAATTCACTTTAAATTATTTATTAGTATGTAGTGCGTATTGACAAGAATGTATGTTAAAACTAATAAGTTTTCTCTAAGATTCTATTTCGGTTACATTTCTTGCAGTTGTGAGTACGAGAAAGCAAGATGTACACACAGGGACTTGCACGTGGCTAAAATGGGAGATTGCTAGCTTCCGGTTGCAAAGCTGACGGGTCGGAAGTTGTCTTGGTATACATAAAATAAAAATTAAAATTGTTTTAAATTGTCAGATGTCATTTGTAGGCTATGCTTTACCCGATTTGAAAATTGCGGTGAGAGATGTCCGAATGCCAATGAGAAACTTGCGACCCCTTGATTGATAGTCAGACGTGCTATGAACTGAGCAAATTGGATCCGGTAACACAATATAATGTCCTGTGGGTAATAAAAATAGGCTATAACAAAGAGTATACAGGAACAGTCAAATACCGATGCAGATGTTGTCGTGTTTGCTCCAATTATTCGTTTCTATTAAACGCGATTGTAGAACTTGTTTTAACTTATCTAGTTTATTTTGATTGTGGAACAAATTTGTGTAAATTAGACAATTCACGTTAAGTATTCCTGGGTAGAAACAATACTAAGCATATTAGTGTCTTGCTTAATGACACCACCCATAGCTGTGGCGGAGGGTCGAACCTACGTAACTCCCGGATCCTGGGACCGGCACTCTACCACTGGGCCAAACACTCCACAAAGTTGGACCCAGTTTCAGTGAAAAGAAAACAAAGTGAACTAAGACAAAGGGAATAAAATAAGAATGAACTTGCTCTAAGCGAATAAAATAAATTTGAAAGATTGCAAGTGATTAAACTACATTTGGATCTAGGTTCTGTGATATGAGGCGATGAACGTCACTATATTCGGAGTATATACTGTGTTCGTGATTATATATATACTTTTTAGTAAAAAAAATACACCCTCGACAAATAGATATAGTATAATGATTAATATAAATATTTTGTTTACATAATGTATATATATTTTGTTTACATAACGTATATGTATTTTGTTTACATAACGTATATATATTTTGTTTACATAACGTATATATATTTTGTTTACATAACGTATATGTATTTTGTTTATAAAATACATATACGTAATGCATACCGGTAAAAATATATATATATGTTATACACACCGGTAAAAATACATATACGTTATGCACACCGGTAAAAAATTATATACGTCATGCAAACAAAATATATATATACGTTATGCACACGATCCCAAATGGAACCAGTTTCGCAACAATTCCGAGAACCAGACGGTGTAACAGTAAACATTGCCCGATTACTGGGAAACCCAAAATGCAATCGCTTATCTGAAGCCAGGATACAATATCTTCGCAGAAAGAGCATACATCATGAATTTTGGCGCGTTCTCATCCAGACGCGTGTATCCCTTTTCGAAGCTTTTGGTTGACGAAGATTATTGTTAGAGGGTATTAAAGGGAAGGTGGGAAATGTTAACTATTAAATATATTACAGTAGAAATATAATTTAGTTATTAAATTGTTTTATGGATGAATAATAAAGCGCATGGAATCAGTGACTTAATTTCAGACTGGAAGGCTAATATCAATTCAACATACACGGCTGAAATTTCAGATGGCACCTTAAGTATTTATTGTATTCCTTTATGTATCACCACTTCACAAGTTAACAAAATGGTCGGACTACAAGTTCTAACAACATTAATCGAGGCCCTTCCCGAAAAAGTATTTGTATACAAATGTTGATCAAGATGAATTACAATACTTTTAACATATTTTAATTAATTAAATATGTAAGAATTATTTGATGAAATAATTAAGGAGAGAGTTATGATCAATGGAAGGGTTTAATGTCTGACAAGTGTCTATGCATAACAAACATTTATTTTATCAAATTGAAATTCCGAATGTGGTTGACTAACGTGATATTATCATGTTCTGTCAGCGTATCTTTAACTATTTGAACCTTGGTCTGAATATAATAAGTGTGGTAGGGCCTACTAAATTAAAGCTGATAAAAAAATGTCAAAAATGTACGCGTAAAAAAAATACAGTACTTATTATCTGCATTTCGAGACACATTTACTGGTGCAATCCGCCATTGGACAACATCTGATATTGAAAAATACAGTAGTATCTGCATTTCGAGACCCATTTATTGGTACAATACGCCATTGGACATAATCTGATATAAAAATAGTATCTGCATTTCGAGACCCATTTATTGGTGCAATACGCCATTGGACAATAATCTGATATAGAAATAGTATCTGCATTTCGAGACCTATTTACTGGTGCAATCCGCCATCAACTGACAGCTTAGTCATTTCGAATGTTTGAGGGGATATCTCTTTTGCCATAGGAAGTGTGGTTAAATAATGTCAAAAATTCGGAATATAGGGCCACATCATTAACTCTAACGCTCCGGCGGCTATGCCTATGGTTATAGACATGTCCTTTCGAGACTATCTCTTAAAAGTATATTGCATTGCATCAACACAAGTAAAGGTGTTTTTTTTAATTCCGTGCGCTGTATTTTTCATCCATAAAATTGTAGTTCTACTCCACATAATTAATATTTTATATTTCCCATCTCCGATATCCCCCTAAAGAACCTTTAATGATCTTCTCTTTCAACACAGAGCTTCAAAGACTGTGGCGATAGTCTGACTGAGCAGAACACAACATTCAATGACGTAGGCATTTCATGAGGGCCGTGTTCAAAAAAGGGTCGTGTGCATAACGTATATATTTTTTTGTTTCCATAACGTATTTATATTTTGTTTTCATAACGTATATATATATATATTATAAAATATGAGGTTATTTAACAGTGTTGAGTACAATACTTCGCCTCGTCCAAATATGGATTATTACTGCTGTGTATTATTACTGCTGTGTACGAGTCCAAATGAATTCAGTATTGTACTCAACACTGTTAAATGACCTCTTTATTTCACACCATAATAAATAGTGACAAATGACGTTTTGTTTCCTGATTTTGACAAAAAATGTTCTCAGTATTTGATTCAGTTGTGGAGGTGGTATTTCTTCCATTTTTCGTGTTTCACTCGGTAAATTTTCCTTTATCCATCGATAAAATGTATTAATGTCATTTTCTGTCTTTCTTTTAGTATTTTTTGCGGCATTTTCAGCTAAAAACTCCTGTATTTCGTCATTTGTCAACATTTTTCTAACTGGCAGACGAAACACTTTATACAAGGGGAGTAACTCCGAACGACTCGGAAGGGTAAAAAAAATCGTACGAATTGTCCCGTCCAATATGGAAAAAATATGGATTTTTGGGATCGAGTCCAATACGAAAAAAATATGGTTTTCTTGGATTGTAGGTTTCTGATGATGCTATTATAGTCTTAAGAAACCGTAAATGCATATGAAATCGTACAGTACAATACTGGTTTCTATTTTATCGTCACGTGATGTAAACAAAAGTTTTCAATTGGTTTAAATCATACGGGTGTGAAATAAATATATATATTTACCGGTGTGCATAATGTATTTTTATTTTATTCCATAACGTATATATATCGTATATATATATATATATATATATATATTTTACAGTTTATCATATTTATTTGTCGAGGCTGTATATTTTTATTTAAACGTATATATATATATATATATATATTTTTAAACAATATATATATTATTGTCACTGAATATAGTTACATTTGGCCCCTCATACTGTGAAGTATAAACAATGTATAGATATTAACAGGAGCATGTTTATTTACATTGTAATACAAAAATATATGTTCAAACCACAAACGACTAATGAATGTATACCGGAACAGGAAGCGGAAGCTGTGATCTGAAATATAAAATGACATTTAAAACCTTACATCCATTTAGAGTGTCTAAGTCACGTAAATACGAATTACATGGTAAGTAACTTAGAATGTCAGCCGTATCATGGAGTGTGTGAGAAGAGTGAACAATGCAAGCTTTTGGCGAGCAGTTATTCGTCATCGCCACTTAATTTTAAAAGAAGCAAGGATTTTTATCAATCATTATATGCTCACATACCAGTTAATAATTTTAATTTGAATATATTGTTTAAAGATTTTCACACATCTAAACTTAACAGAGAACAGTAGGACACTTTAAAAGGCTCTCTTGAATTATCAGAACTAATATTTGTTTTTTAAAAAAGCAACAAATCTTAAAAGTAATGGCTCAACTGGTTTTACAGTGGAAATCTATGAATTCTTGTAGACCAATTTAGGTGTTTTATTCCTCACGGATTATTGGATGGAGAACTTTCTATTGCTCAAAATGTATCATTACATGTATCTCTAAAGCAAACAGGGAAAGACATATTTCTAAAAACTGGAAACCTATTTTCTCATTGAAGTGCTCATATAGACTAATTTCTGCATGCATTGCACAGCGTTTACAAAAATTACGACCAAGTCTTATAAATGATGATAAGACTAGATTATTGAAATGAAGATGATCTCTTTTGTTACACAAACAAAAAATAATACCAGGACTATTAGTGATTGCAGGTTTCGAAAAAGGTTTCGCTAATGTTTCATGGTCGTTTATTGAGGAACTTTTTAAATTTTGGCCATAGTTTTAAAACATTGATATATCTAAATTATTTTATACATAATATAATATTATACAACTCACGACCCTGTATTGGTAGTCAGATGCATTACCGGCTGAGCAAACCGGACCCGATTCACGGCCAAAGATTACTGTGCATCTTCAAGACAAGACAATAAAGTAGTTTTAAAGCTATTAACGTTTAGAACATAGCGATATATTTACATCTAATGATGATTGCCGACGCACTGACAGGTACCATCGATACAATGCCACTCGTGTCCATGGGAACCACCGTGTCCGTGGGTACCGTCACCATGGCAATGGGGTAGTCCGACGCAATCAGTTAGTGCAGTACAGGCTGACAAAAAACAAAATTTTGTAAACAATTAAAACTTAAAATATATGCACCGTTTTATGTTTCTGATATAAACTGGAATAATTCTGATGACAAGTATAGCCTACTTGAAAAAGGCGCGCATTGCATATATTCCTGCTAAGAAAAAAAAACTTTAAAATAATTCTATGTGGAATATTTCTACCGTGGAAAACCTAAACCTTATTTCATATAGAACAAAGAGCACACTTTGAGTGTGTAGTGAGACCTTTAACCACAGTCATAAAGCAATGGTAACTGAAACTACATGCAACTGTTCTAAACGTCATAGTTTCTGTTTTGTACACAATTTGTAAAAAACTGGATCACTATCTTATTTGTATACATCTGTTTATATTCAAATAGCAAGACAATAGGTTATGTTGCATGTCCTTGCCGTTGACCTTTACATGATAATTGATTGATTGATTGATTGATTGATTGATTGATTGATTGATTGATTGATTAAATATTTAGCGTCATTTTTATGCCATCGAGGGCTAACAGACGATCAGTTAATCTAACCACTGTTTCCTTGGATCTTGAAAGGTTAACCAGTTCTCGAGTACACCTCATTTCCGCAAGTAATTGATAACTTTCCAACTTGAATCAGCGGTGAGAGACACAATGTCGTATATACGGAGACTGTTGCCGGGCGTGGATTCGAACTCACGATCCCTGGATTGATAGTCAGACGCGTAAATGACTGAGCTAATCGGGCCTGGCTTCCATATAATAAATTCATTATATGCATATAAATAGTTTGGGTGACTAATACCTGCGAACTCTCGCTCAAGACGGCTCATAGGACATGAGATATAAATATATAAGTCAAACCTGTGTAAGCGGCCACCTCTATTAAGCAGTCACCTGTCTTAAACAGCCACATTTGCTATCTCGAATTTCTATGTTTTTAGAGTAAATTAACCTGTATTAAGCCTCAACCTGGTTTAAAAGGTCACTTTTGCTTCATCCCTCGACTGACTGCCTAAGACAGGTTTGACTGTAAATAGAATCGCTACGATTTTTTAAATTAAATGTTTAAATACTTATTACAATGATTTATTTTATTTTCCCCACGAATATAGCCGAAAAGAAGTAGCCTACAAATATCTCCATTTATGCCAACGTTTTATGTGATCAAATGCCACTTAAAACTAAGGTGCCCTTTGCTATATAAAGGAATTGGTAACTTACCATTGCCGCCGCTTGTGCCCGTGCTCATTGTTGCTTGTTGGCACGTGCATTCTCCTCTTTCACAAATCAGGGTGTTGTTCCCGCAAAGGGTCACCATGCAATCGGACGGCATCGTGCACGTCTCAGAATAGGCAAGAGCTGAAATATGAGTGAAATATCTAAATTGATTGATTGATAGATTAATTCATTAATTGATTGATTGATTGATTGATCAATCGTTTATTTGATTGATTTTTTGTTCTTCCATTTATTTGTATGACTTACCTACCGACCAACTGTCTCACTCACACACTCAATCATTCACTCGCTCACGCACTTGATCACTTGATCATTCACTCACTGTATCACTCACTCATTGACTATCGATCATTCAGCAGACACCACCTATATAACCTCCTGTCCATTGCTGTACATGGATATTTACATGTTTTTATATTTCCGATAGACATCTCATGCAAACAAAACAAGATGTGAAAATTATGAAAACTATAATTAAGAAGTGTTAGAAATCTCGCTTTTAGTATCATAAATTAATATTGATGATTCTTTTAGTATCACTTAGAAAATAACAGTGTTTATATTTGCTGGGACCACGTGTTATTGACTAGCATTTCACTTTCTAATTCCCTTTATTTTCTCATATATGTCTTTCTAAAGCCGCATAACCAATACGTTATAATGCAATAAAACTACTGGTATAATTGTTCTATTTAGCGTAAATTGTGATCATATCTGGTGCAGAACATCGTTATTTATCGTCAAATATATGTATTTAAACTCGCTATTATCCCCGGTATTTGAATTAGACCTGACCCTAGACTAACGTCAAAGGTTGAGCAAATCTGACCTCGACTTTATCCGTGAACGTTTGTAAATTTCAGAGCATCATCAATCAAAATAGATTTAGAAGCAATATTGATGAATTTTAAAACAAAATGTTAAATTTTATTTTAATGTGTTGGAACTGTATGTCTTTGGAAAAAAGAACTGTTTCTAAAAACGATTTTTGAATTCGGCGTTGTGTGGAGCAGTTATAGGTTTTTGTACTAATGCTCCTGGACAAGGACTTATATAGAGAAAGGAAGAGTAACTGATTGAGATGTTATGAATGCTCGCGTATTCACGCAAAATCTCGCGAAATCTCAATTTCAAATATCTTTATTAACATTCACATCAGAATTACAAATCAAAATGTTTTCATTACACATTCGAATTATTTACAAAACGAAACCATTCTTAGCAAATCGTGTTTACAATGTTGAAGTACTTATTTTTACAAAATCACGAAAGTGCTTGAAGTTTTAATCTAAACTGCAATATTTTAAAATAACAATAAATCTTAGTGTTTAAAACAGTATAAAACATCTAAGGTTACATACATCTTACATATTATGTAAAAGAAATCAGTTGCCTGTGAAATATGAATGATTAATTTGCCGAAATTTTAATTCTTCACATGCTATTATATACATTTAGTAAAGAGATGTAAGTTACCTATCCTTCTATATAAGTCCTTGCCTTGGACAAATAGTAGTAATAGCAGGTTATCATAATATTTCCGCACTTCTTAAGATATTAAATGCAGTTGCATTCACAATTATTGAGAAAAATCACTATGACCAAAAATTTTATTACAAAAAAAAACAAAAATAAAAACTCACCAACAAAAGCGCATAGTGCGATGACAACGGCGACATTCATGATGCTGAATTAGGATTTTGAACCGAGGTTAACGATCTGTGATTGTTCTGTATATTCTGTATACAGTTCAGCGATTGAAAGCGTTTATATACATGGGCTATGGAATTAAAGTCACGAAACGATTGCTACATATTATACCGATTTACGGATGCTTAGTACATATATGAAATAATACGTTTGGTTATGTGGACGGCTTACGAATATCAGAATAAGAGAACTGCGGCAAATCTCACATGGGTAAATGCTGGTTCAACTATAATCAGTCAAAATTGACAGGCACCTGGTTTGTTGCACATGAAATATAAGTTGTATGTAACCATGAATATTTTGGAATGTTTTGATCATGCAAAATGCTATTGAATTAAAAATTGAAATTTATGGTAAAATTCCAAGTATGTTTTTTGTTTTTGTTTTTATGCCCCAAAAAAACTTTTCGGGGTGGCATATACATGTAGTAATCGCAGCGTCCGTCCGTCCGTCCGTCCTGCCGTCCGGTATTTCGTTTCCGGCCTGTATCTTTGTCATGCATAGATGGATTTTGTTGATACTTGGTACAAATGATCAACATAACACGACAACGTGTCGCGAGTAAGACCCACACTCGTACTTCAAAGGTCAAGGTCACAATTTGAGTTTGTTTGAATACACTTTGAGTCTGTGTGAGATTTCGTGTCAAGCCTGTAACTTTGTCATGCATAGATGGATTTTAATGATACTTGCTACAAATTATCAACATAACATGGCGACATGTCGCGAGTAAGACCCACATCCGTAACTCAAAGGTCAAGGTTACTGTTTGAGTTTGTTTAACAACACTTCGAGTTTGTGTGAGTTTTCGTGTCAGGCCTGTAACTTCGTCATGCATAGATGGATTTTATAAATACTTGCTACAAATGATCAGCATAACATGACGACGTGTCACGAGTAAGACCCACACCAATACCTCAAAGGTCACTATTTGAGTTTGTTTAACAATACTTTGAGTCTGTGAGATTTTGTGTCCGGCCGGTAACTTTGTCATGCATAGATGGATTTAAATGATACTTGCTACAATTGATCAACATAACATGACGACGTGTCGCAAGTAAGACCCACACCCGTACCTCAAAGGTCAAGGTTACAATTTGAGTTTGACAACACTTTGAGTCTGTGTGAGATTTCTTGTCTGGCCTGCAACTTTGTCATGCATAGATGGATTTTTATAAATACTTGTTATAAATGCACTTAATAACCAAACTCCCACTTCAAAGGTTAAGGTCACAATTTAACTTTGTTTGACAACACTTTAAGTCATTTTGACATTTCTTGTCCGGTCGATCATCTATGGATAAATTTTAAAAACACATGATAGACATAATTAAGTGTCGCATGTAAGACCCAGAACCTTTCCCCAAAGATCAAGGTCAAACTTTCAATTTGTTTGATATTGTGTGTCTGGTCTGTGACTTTGCCTTTAACTTGGCTCAATCAACTTTGAATCTGTTTGTGATTTCAAGTCCGTCCTTTAACTTTATCACTTGATCTGTAACTTTGTCTTACATTGAGGGATTTTAAAATAGCTTGACACAAGTGATCAGCATGTCATGGTGATGTTTCAGCAGCATTTAACTGTTGAAATACCCAGACCATTACATCAGATGTCAAGGTCAAGGTTACACAAAGGTCAATGTCACGCTTTAATGTTAAAAACATGAAATTGCATGTCTAGTCTGAAACATCAGTCCTTTACTTACCAGTGACATTTCTTGTTTTAAGTAGAATTATACGAATTTTGTTATAAAAAATACTTAATAAACAATTTTCAATTACCTTTCCTTCTCTATATAACTCCTTGTTGGCAATTGTAAAAAACTTATCCTCAATCGACCAACAGATTGTGGTATCACAGAGTGTGGTGTCACAACGTGTGGTATCACATAATGTGGTATCACATAGTGTGGTATCACATAGTGTGGTATCACAGATTGTGGTATCACAGATTGTGGTATCAAATTGTGTGGTATCACAGAGTGTGGTATCACAGAGTGTGGTATCACATTTTGTGGTATCACAGAGTGTGGTATCACAGAGTGTGGTGTCTTAACGTGTGGTATCACCGAATGTGGTATCACAGAGTGTGGTGTCATAGAGTGTGGTATCACATAGTGTGGTGTCACATAGTGTGGTATCACATAATGTGGTATCACATAGTGTGGTATCACAGATTGTGGTATCACAGATTGTGGTATCAAATTGTGTGGTATCACAGAGTGTGGTATCACAGAGTGTGGTATCACATTTTGTGGTATCACAGAGTGTGGTATCACAGAGTGTGGTGTCTTAACGTGTGGTATCACCGAATGTGGTATCACAGAGTGTGGTGTCATAGAATGTGGTATCACAGAGTGTGGTGTCACATAGTGTGGTATCACATAGTGTGGCTGTCGTATACTGAACACTCAGGTCTCGACGCTGAGGTCATGGGTTCGAGTCTAGCTCAGTCAAAAAACTTTGTAGTTCGACTCCAATTCATTCTTCTGAGGTCTTCTGAGGTCTTCCTACACCAATAAATCGCGGGGGGGGGGGGTCCATATAAAACCCCTCTATGGTATCTCTCTGAACTATCGTCTAAATTTAATTACAGTCTAAGCTATTTAAGCAGTCACCTCTATTAAGCAGTCACTTGTCTTAAGCAACCCATCCACATATGCTATTTCCCATTTCTATGCTGTCACAGCAAATTATCCTGTATTAAGCAACAACTTGTCCTAAAAGGCCAATTTTGCCACTTCCCTTGATTAGTTATGACAGGTTTGACTGTATATTGGTAACCGTGCAATTTAGCTGATAAAAATGGTGACTTTTTTCTTATCAATTATTAAGTTTTTTTTTTTGAATTAAAACTATTTTGGATTGAAAAAATTAGAAGAAATGTCTCGCCAACTCGATTTTGAACATAACGGTATTTTATTGGTTAGAAAGTAAAACTTTTTAAGTACACATTATAAAAATATAATTTTATTAATAGAAATGACGGACAGTTGTATTAGAATGACAATTACTCTGAAACTGCTCAACCGTTTTTTGATAATTGTATATATTTGTTTGTTTTATTTGGGATAATTTGATCGCCTTAAAGATGTGTGTTATTGTGATTGTGTGACCTAATTGAGTAAATATCAACATTTCCTATAAAATTGCTCATTCAATAATGATCAGATTTATGGCCGCTGATACATGAGTCAATTCCTCTAAAGTTTGTGTTGTTCGTCTTTGTAAAAAAAGCACTTTCATATTTTTGTTCTGTTGCCGCCAAAAATCGAATATCTGGTTTTACTTAACATGTACTAAAGATGAGAGAGGGTTTAAATCTCCTCTAAAATATTTGCTTCAAATGCTGATTTAATTTTATGTACTATATATCCTGCCTTGAGCAGCATGTCAATGGGAAGAACAAAAGTGACCTTATAAGTCAGGTTGTCGCTTAATACATGTTAATTTGCTATAGGAAATAGCAAATCTGACTGTTTAAGACAAGTGACTGCTCGTAAGAGCTGACGTTTTATTAAATTGTATCTTAACTCAAATGAAAAACAAAATTTCATTAACTGTATGGATTTCTTTCTTAAATCTCGACGTTTTCTTAAAATGCTAAAATTTGCGTGGCCTTGGATGCTATCTAAATCTCACCTATCTCTCACCGTTGAGATCGTTGGTTCGGACACAGCTTTATCAAAAAACGGTATGTGAAAGTTTACCAGTTACTTCCAGTCGGACGATATTTCTACTCAGTCTTTCTGCACCGTATCGAAAATGGTATTACATCTCATTCGAATGAAAAGAAAAAAGGAACTCTGTTTAGATGTAGATGTTGTTCTAATTAAATATATTTAATTTTATTTCGGACATTTTATGGACATTAAATCATAAATATGTAGATAACATATTTTGTTTTGAAAGACACCACACATGGTCGTTGCAGGGGATCTAACCCACGACTCTCCGATCATGGATCCAATAATCTACAACCGAACCACGCACTCTACCGAGTATCTCTAACCTACATTCAATGGAAGTAGATAATAATGAATTAAGCGTTTTTAAAAACTTTCATATAAAGCTTGCATTACGTTTTATAAAATATTAGTTCACACAATATGTTTAAATGCGTGGAGCGCGTGGTCCAGTAGTAGAGCATCGGCCGCATGATCGTAGGGTCGTAGGTTCGATCCTCCGCCACGGCTATATGTGGTGTCCTTGGGCAAGACACTTTTCCGCATATGTTTAATAATGGTTGAACCCAGGAAGAAATCAAGCGTGATTTGTATATTATAATAACAAACATAATATTATAATTAAATCGAAGTAAGATAAATAAGTTTGAACTTAATGTTTAAATGTGGATTTCGCATTTGAGTTAGCCATCTATATTATGTTGTCATATATTATCTATCACGATTCTGATTCAGATTTTATCTCTCAGGACGAGTTCGTGTGTCTGACAGCTGTCAATTCAGACGATAAGTCACGTGGAGAGTAGATAAAGATTTCAGATCTTATTTCAAGTTAATTGTAACTGTGATTTAGTTACATATTTCTGAACATGCTTCGATTTCTCTGCCTCGTCTTGGTGCTAGGTGAGTAAATAATTATTATAATTGATTTCTTTATTTAAACTTATTTATTTTACATCGAAAGTGAATAAAGTTACTTTAACTTAGACAAATCGCGGTCGAAGTCTTCCTTTAAGTCTAAATCAAAAGTTATTCACTGAATAAAAAAAGCGTTATTAAAATTTGGAAACAGTACTATGGGGATACGGTGTCTTGCTCAATGACACCACACATAGCCGTGACAGAGGATCAAACCCTCAACCCTCCGACCATGGGATCTTTATAAACTAGAATTAATGTACGCTTATACTTTGCAAAACTGTTTTGAATTTTTTTTTCAATTTCCAATTATTCTTTTTTATTCAGTGAAAAGCTTTTTAATTAGCCTTTAATTGTTCTTATGCTTTTCTGTTGTTTTAAACTTATTTATATTCAACTTCAGGCCTGCGCAGTTGTTGAACACATTTATATAATTTTCAAGTTGTTAAAGAAGAATACGAGATCAATGTATATACGATTGGAATGAGACAGTAGCGTAACATACATCCAAACTTGTTCAATTCCCTGCTTATAGGAGACTTGCGATATTGTAGCGTAACATACATCCAAACTTGTTCAATTCCCTGCTTATAGGAAACTTGCGATATTGTAGCGTAACATACATGCAAACTTGTTCAATTCCCTGTTTATAGGAGACTTGCGAGATATATTGCGTATGTATTGTATTCATGTTTAAATTGCGACTAATTAAGTATGAAAACGAATTAAACATATGTTTCCAATCAGGAAGATTGTAGATAAGATCTCTTTCCCAGTTTTGATTCGGTAAGGCCATCATAGATTAATTGCTAAATTAGTATCTCCCACCCCAACCCACTAATTTAGTGCCACCCCGACCCTTTTTATTTTCATAAAAAAAAAACATTTTTAAGAAAAAACAACAAATTGAAAAAAAAATATTTTAAAAAATTGGTCCCCCACCCCGCCACCTTTTCAAGAAATATTTGGATGATACTGTAGTAATTAATTAGGACCTCTGAGGTCGTATGTTCGAGTCTCGCAAGCTCAAAAAAAATATGTGAGTAAGTTTGCAAGTTATTTGCGGAAGGATGGTGGTTCTACTCAGATTCATTCTGAGGTCTTCCTCCTCCAATAAAACTGGATATGTCATATATAACCTGAAATGTGTTAAAATGGCATTAAAACCACATTAAAAACAAATCACGCTTCTCGTGATACATGTACATTATGGAACCTATATATGTATTAGGTTGTAAAACGCAGCACGATCTGTCTGTCGACGTTTAAATCCCTCGTGTTCACCACGTAACACCTATCTAGAGATTTTTTTTTTTAAAATGGAAATGCTCATAGGCGGATTAAGAAGGATGTCCCCCAACAGGCTCTATGTCAATCACCACCTCAGTCCCTATAAAATTTGAGGTCTTCCACATTGGAGTCCCCTGACTGAAGACCAATATCCTAAAGCCACACCCATGGTGCTTATTGTTGTGTCATAAGTTTATGTTACCAACAATTTGAATTTTGTAGCGGTAGTCACGGCGGAAAAGCCCGAGTATGGTTCCGAGCACTGCAGGAATGTTCTAGCAACCGACTGTAGCGGATACTCCAGTGAACCTGTCTGTGCATTTGATGGGCACCAGTATGTCACGTATCAAAATAGGTAAGAACTACTTTCTGTACTATTGAAACACGTGTGTGTGTGCTTGCTGCATTTTTTTAAAAAAAAGTTAAAATAACATATACTTCACTGCAAGGCTCAGTAATATCTTGATAATAAACTTTATCAAATACTAATATCATATCCAAATAAATTACCGGCGTTTTTTTTTTCTTCCGGATATAACTCGGCTATTTGCACGTTTTACGTGTTCGTCAGTTTTTAGCAGTATCTCCATAAATTAGTGTTTTACTACACAATTTGGCTATGTTCTACTTAAATAAGCTTATAAATGAGAATATCTTAAATTAGTGTTAGTTAATTATATGAGAAGTTCTTGCCAAAAAATAACATAATTTATGCCAACGAAATAAAAAAATGTAGCATGTGAAGTGACCATACGATAGCAGTCGCTGACCGATTTACCGTATAAATACGTGCAAACGTGCCAATAACTACCATCTATCTACACAACATTTAAACTTTGAAAATAGGTGTATATTGGGCATTGTAATGGATACATTTCTCGGAGAACAAAAATATGCACATTAATAATGTATGCCTTAAATCTGTTCTTGTAAAAAGAGAACTTGACATACTATCGGACCTATTTGTCAGGACCATTGCGAAAGTATGTATCAAATTAATAATCTTTTTTTCTGGTAAATAACAACATTTTTCTCGAAATCGAATTTTCCGTTTGGAAATAAAAGATGATTTCGTCAAGCATTTCAACATTTTAGTTATACGGAAGGTTTGGAATTGTGTTTTCAGAAACTTAAAACCTGTTGAAATATGTATGCGTCAAATACTCATTTAAAAAAATGTCAAAAGTTGTATCGCAAGATATCACCCGTTATTAAAAGTTATTGAAAATATGATACATTTTGCTAATTTGTCAAAGCTTTATTTGCATTATTTTTGTTCAATTAGTATCAATATATAATGGGACGATATTTGTACTGTAATCTGTTTTACTCGATCGATTGTCAAAAGTAAAACACGTTTCCATTTTATACTGAAAAATAAAAAAATCTCCCAATGAGTGATTTATACACATGTGTCACGAATATATTTATTTCAGCAAAATATTATTTGGCTGAAACATGCACCCCGAATAACAGTGCGTGTTTAATGTGTGTTGATGGTATAAATAAAATGAGAAATAATGTACAGCATCACGTTTGTATATTTACGCTGTTGTCCAATTCTTCTTTATTGTTTTCAGGTCTTATTCTATTGTCATATTTTGCTACATAATATACTCATATATAAAATCTGGCTGCCTGTTTCACTATAACTTTTATTTTACAAATACTTTTTAAACGTACGTGTGCAGTGCATGTATGCACATTAACCGGCATGATGACGTGCAATTCGTCAGCGAAAAGTGAAAACAGAAACTCCAAATATGCACATACGACGTACACGTGACTGAATCTATATTTGTTTTACAGCTGCGAGTTTGCCCATGGTATCTGCTCCCATCACGGACACAGTCTACATGCCACACATGAGGGACCCTGCACAGCCTCATCCCCATCCCCATAAGTACCGCCGCTTCTGGAGCATCGCCTAGGCACCGTCAAGTGAATTTTGATCTTCGACTGTTTTATCATATATGGAAACTATTATTTAATTGAATAATTAAAACATTTAATTAATTGTTTTTGCTATATTTATTCAAGGCTTAGCAACTGACGCAAATGGTGTGTTGGAGTATCATTACAGGTGTTTTATAAACAAGTTTGATTATTTTTTTTTTTTTTTTTTTGGATGGTGTTTAAAACATTTCAGGTTATATATGACATGTCCAGTTTTATTGGTGAAGGTAGACCTCAGACTGAGTCAGACTGAGTACAACCACCGTCCTTCCACAAGTAACTTGCAAACTGCCTCACATAAGGTTTTTGGAGCGAGCGGGACTCGAACCTACGACATTAGCGGCGAAAGGTAAGTGATCTAGAGACGGAGCCTTAGACCACTCGGCCAGGGAAGACCCACTATTTGTCATTTAAAGGGGCACATGGCATTTTTGACAATTGTTCACACGTGTATTTAGATATTTAGTTTAGTTTAAACTTATTTATGTTAAATAATAGTTAAAACATATTTTATTGCCATATAAACACATATTACAATATGTATTTTGCATAGAAATCAAATGCAATATATATTGTAAAAACAAGTCATTACATCTTAGACAAATCACGCTCGAAGTCTTCCTAAGGTAGAACCAGTACTAAACATATGCGGACAAAATATCTTGCTCAAGGACACCACACATGATCGTTGCGTAGTATCGAACCCACGACACCTTTCGATCATGGGTTCGATGCTCTACAAGTGCACCACGCAATGTATATATGCATGTTTCAAATATGAAATTCAAATACCCCAGTATGTATGCAGACCCTTAATTTCGTTTCTATGTTACAAATGGGCACAACTTGGTAAAAACTTGAAATACAAAGAGGCATAACTCTGGTAAATGCTTGAAAGGCAAACGGGCATAACTCTAGTTAATACTTGAAAGGCAATAGGTATAACTCTGGTAAATGCTTAAAAGGGCAAAGGGTATAACTCTGGTAAATGCTTGAAAGGCAAATGGGAATAACTCTGGTAAATGCTTGAAAGGCAAAGGCACATAACTGGTAAATGCTTGAAAGGCAAAGGAACATAACTCTGGTATTTGCTTGAAAGGCAAAGGGACATAACTCTGGTAAATGATTGAACGGTAAAGGGCCATAACTCTGGTAAATACTTTAAATACAAAGGGACGTAACTCTGGTAAATACTTGAAAGGCAAAGGGGTATAATTCTGGTAAATACTTGAAACGTTAAGGGGCATAACTCTGGTAAATGCTTGAAAGGCAAGAGGCATGACTCTGGTAAATGCTTGAACGGCAAAGGGGCGTAACTCTGGTATTTGTTTGAAAGGCAAAGGGAAATAAGTATGGTAAGTGCATGAAAGGCAAAGGAACATAACTCTGGTATTTACTTGAAAGGCAAATGGACTTCAGTCTGGTAAATGCTTGAAAGGCGAAGAGGCATAACTCTTGTTATGCTTGAAAGGTAAAGTGCCATTACTCTGGTTAATAATTGAAATGCAAAGGGGTATACCTATGGTGAATACTTGAAAGGCAAAGGGGTAAAACTCTGGTTAATACTTGAAAGGTAATGGGGCATATCTCTGGTGAATACCTGAAAGGCAATGGGACATAAGTCTGGTGAATACTTGAAAGGCAAGAGGTATAACTCTGGTAAATGCTTGAAAGGCAAACGGGCATAACTCTTGTTATGCTTGAAAGGTAAAGTGCCATTACTCTGGTAAATAATTGAAATGCAAAGGGGCATACCTATGGTGAATACTTGAAAGGCAAAGGGGTAAAACTCTGGTGAATACCTGAAAGGCAAAGGGACATAAGTCTGGTGAATACTTGAAAGGCAAACGGGCATAACTTGGTAAAAACTTGAAATACAAAGGGGCATAACTCTGGTTAATGCTTGAAAGGCAAAGGTACATAACTCTGGTATATGATTGAAAGGCAAAGGGGCATAGCTCTGGTAAATACTTGAAAGGCAAACGGGCATAACTCTGGTGAATACTTGAAAGACAGTGGATATTACTCCAATAAATGCTTGAAAGGCAAATGGATATAATAACTCTTGTTAATAATTGAAAGGCAAAGGGGCATTTCTCTGGTGAATACTTGGAAGGCAAATGGGCATACCCCTGGTGGATACTTGAAAGGCAAAGGGGCATACCTCTGGTGAATTCTTGAAAGGCAAAGGGGCATAACGCTGTTGAATAGTTAAAAGGCAAGAGATATAATTCTGGTAAATGTTTGAAAGGCAAACGGGCATAACTCTGATGAATACTTGAAAGGCAAAGGGGCATACCTCTGGTGAATACTTGAAAGGCAAGAGGTATAACTCTGGTAAATGTTTGAAAGGCTAAGGGGCATAACTCTGGTGAATACTGGAAAGGCAAGAGGTATACCTCTGGTAAATGTTTGAAAGGCAAACGGGCATAACTCTGGTGAATACTTGAAAGGCAAAGGGGCATAACTCTGGTGAATACTTGAAAAGCATAGGGGCATAAGTCTGGAAATGCTTGAAATGCAAAGAAGCATAACTCTGGTTAATACTTGAAAGGCAAAGGGACATACCTCTGGTGAATACTTGAAAGGCAAAGGGGCATACCTCTAGTGAATACTTGAAAAGCATAGGGGCATAAGTCTGGAAATGCTTGAAATGCAAAGAAGCATAACTATGGTTAATACTTGAAAGGCAAAGCGGTGTAACTCTGGTAAATGCTAGAAAGGCAAAGGGACATTAGTCTGGTAAATGCCTGAAACGCAAAAGGACATAAGTCTGGTAAATGCTTAAAAGGCAAAGGGTCATTCCTCTGCTAAATACTTGAAAGGCAAACAGGCATACCTCTGGTAAATACGTAAAAGCAAAGGGGCATACCTCTAGTAAATACGTAAAAGCAAAGGGGTATAACTATGATAACTGCTTTAAAGGCAAAGGGACATAAGTCTGGTAAATATTTATATTTCCATTATACTTTTATTTCTTAAAATGTTTGGTTATTTATCATAGCGCGGGGAGAGAGGAAGGCAAGGACTGTTTTAATAGAAATACACTCATGAATTGTCTCATATTACACATTTCCTTGAAATAAACGTCAATTAACTTCACGTATATAACTTGAATATAGATAATATATATCAAAATGGTATCTTGCTCATGTACTTTAACAAGCATAAATATAAAGTTCGCTCCGAACCATGACAAGCTTTTTTGCAAGAGACAAGCAGCACTATTTCTTGGATTTACCCAGAACATTTAAATTCGAATATATAGTGAGAGTGTTTGGAAGCTGCTTCAGATGAAATTAAGACTTCATTGTGGTACCCCTGAATTGTTACGAAAAAACATCTAAATAAAATAGTTCTAACGAAAACATATCCCAGGGTTCATGCGTTGGGACACAGGTCAGTGCGGAAGCGCCACCTAGTGGTAACACAATACTCTGGTATACATTGAACCACTATTGATAAATATACTTTTATTTTAATAATCAATGAAATTAACACATTTTATCAGAAAAATCACAAGTAACATAATTTCGAAATCCATGTCACGGGAGGCAACTGTGTTTATTTCTGACTACTGGACACAAGTTGCCGTTCCTTGTACTTTAGACGACTCGTCTACGACCCCGGTATTTGTGTCCACACAGAAGCACGTACCTTCGTGGAAAAGAAAACAAACACACAAATAAATAAACATGTACAGAATCACATTTTTATTAGGTAAAATAGTACCATAACCGTTACGGATAACAGCTATGTTTAAGATTACACTACAAGTTAATAAGTGTCAAATATGGTTGAATAAGCAAAGATGGGTCCACCCAATCTTCGGATACCCTCGGGTGTCAATCAGTGGTGAATGGAACGTATTGGAATAGGTTACCCGGTAGTATGCGACGATGGGTCCATCCATATTTTTTATTTTTATTCTTTCAGTTGGGTCTGGTTAGCTCAGTCGACAGCGCGCTTGACTAATAATCCAGTGGTCTTGAGTTTGAATGTTCCCGCTCGGCCGCAGTTTCCGTGATGGTTGATAAACGACATTGAGTACTGGTGCCATGTTTTTATCACCGCTGATTCAAGTGAGACAGTTATCAGTTACTTGTGGAGATGGATGTGCTCCAGTACTGGTTAACCCTCCAGGGTCCCAGGAAAGAATGTTTGGGTTAACTGATCATCCTTGATGATATAAAATGAGGCTTACAATATTCTCATTCTTCCTATATCTGGAAACGGTTGCATCCTTAGTTCATGATCAGTTCTTTATGCAAAGTCGGTTAATCCGGCTGTCCTTTTGTATATTTTTCTTCCTCTATCCAAAGATGTGTCAACCCATTCTAGTTTTTCCTTCATACATACAAAGACGGGCAACCCCTAAATCAATTGGAATCAGAATATACAGAAGGGCAATAGCTACCGATATATTATTTAAGGTATGAATATTAAATATAACTGACCAGTGTTGTCACATTGTTGTAGCATAAACAGACCATCAGCATCACACTTGGGGAACCACTGACCTCGGTACACAACCATCGAAATCATAGCTATTCTTCTTCTTTGTTCACACAGTGTCTGCTCCGTTGATCGAGCTGTGGGTTTCATGGAACATCATGTTGATGAAAAACTCATTTATTTTACATCGATTGTGAAACACATAATTACAACTTAGAGAAATAACGACCCAATTTTGCCGCGGTAGAACAAGTAGTAAGTGTTATAGCCATGGCAGGGTTCGAATCCGATGCTATACCACTAATTCATGCACAAACAATGTAGTTGAATATTTCATCTCATATTAAAGAAGAGTATACATAAATGAGTAAAAGTCGTATGATGAGGACCTCATACATTTTGTTCAAACTAATATTACCAGACTCACAGTAATATTGATATCGATTTAAACTCATGTTCGAGCATGAATCAAGTCCTTACACCGGTTGAAAACATAACCAAAACAAGATATTAATCTCCAAGAAAAGGTCTTTCGTCGCCGAGTAGTCTGTAACACCGTCTCTGTAGCACTTACCTCTCATTGCTAAGGTCGTAGGTTCGAGCCATGCTCGATCCAAAATCTTGGTGAGAAGTTTGCCAGTTGTTTGCGGAACGACGGTGGTTCTGCTTAAATTCTACTTAGAGGTAAATGATCTTGATACGGTGCTTTAGATCAACCGGCGACCTCGGAGGACCATCTCAAAGGTTCGACTGTGTTACTGGCGAAAAATACGTTTGTTCTTCTTGTATCCGAGATCTGCATGTTCCAGTAAACTGGATCCCATAATTATGTATATAATAGGGGTCCTCCGTGATCGAGTGGTCTAAGGCACCGTCTCAAGATCACTTACCTCTCACTACTTAGGTTGTAGGTTCGAGTCACGCTCGCTCCAAAAACGTTATGTGATAAAGTTCACAGTTACTTGCGGAAGGGCGGCGGTTCTACTCAGTCTGAGGTCTTCCTCCACCAGTTAAACTGGATATGCCATATATAACCTTAAATGTGTTGAAAATAGCGTTAAACACCATTAAAAAATGTATATAATAATGTGATAAAATCCTGATTTAATACAAACGACCCACCCTGCGGTGATTGTACAGTCGTTGTAGGTTTGACACAGTGACCAGCCCCTATAAACATGTCTTTCTCGTGTTGACAAATCAGTCCCTCGTCACAAACACCAAGGGGTCTACGACCACGGATAGCTTCAGCTTCACATATTTCACCTTCCACCTGAAGAGCAAGAACACGTGATTCAATAAATGTGATTTACGTCCTGTTATCTCACGAGTTTACTACAAGCCGTCAGTGACTTGCCTTAATAGACGTTCCATGTTCACAATCACGCATCGTCGGATACCCACGGGTGTCAATTCCGATACTCTCCACCCATCACCCGTGGGAAATTACGCTCGCTCTGCGTCGTTTTATTTGAACAGAACAGAACAGAACAGAACAAAATACAGCTAACGTTAACAACGTCTTATCAAAACGGTGTTTGCATGAAACTAGCGTTGCGACTCGATAACGTTCCCTTCATGAACTAATGAAGGAACCAATCATATGGTTGCATTGTGACTTGGTAGAAACGACGAAATTCAAGTGTAATATCCCACGGGTGATAAAAAATTTTAATTAAAAATAGACGACTTTTCAAACGTTAATGCTTTATTTGGTGGTATTGCCCCAGCCCCTGGGTCATTACTGTTATTTTTATTTGTTCTATCGTCGTTTTACCCGTTAGCGTCTTTATATATTTAGGATTTGACATCAAATGTTACTCAGCAGAGTAACCGAGTATGACACGCTGCTCGCCTAAAGAATTTATACTAGTAAATTAACCCGAGGTCACACAGACGTTTACAAGCGCAGTGACAAGCGGACTGACAGACGAACAGCCCGTGACGTTGATTATTAACAAAGCTTGTCCTCAGCATTTCGCTCCGTTAAACTATAATCACCGCCATGTTACAAAATGTCCAGATATGTATTTAAAAATATATTATAATATACATACCTTTGCACACACATCGAAACAACGACAAAATCCGCCATTTTTAATTATGCCTCCCTCACACTCGAGCGAGTCGGGTTTTTGAATATGGTCACATATCCCTTTAAAGCAGACCATAGCATCCGTGGCTGCGAATGCCGCAGCAAGGTACACTAAAAATAACATGGCTAAGCTACGCCCTGTGTTAAAATGAATAAAATATGGGAATTTGATAGTATTATAATATGTATCTATTTGTCACCTGATAATCGCATACGAGATAAACTGTAAATACATTTGAAGGTCAATCTTTCTGCGCGCGTCCTTTTGGTATCTATGTTTGTGCTAAACAACACCTCAACTACATATAAGAACAGAACATTATATTGTATCAAGATGTGTACAATGAACGTAATCATAAACTATACAATCAACACAAACGTATAGTCTCAGAACAGCTATAATTGAATTCTTACATTATATATATACAAGTTATGGTTTGGCAGAGGCCTTGATATTGTATCTATGGTTTGCATTGTTTGTAGCTAGGCGCACTCGCCGTAGTCTGGTCTGTACATTTATGTCTTGGTTATTCACAAATAATTATCTTCATATATATATCATGCATTGTGAATGAGCATCTGAAAAGATCCCGAAAATCGTAAATTCCGTTGTTGTGAATTTTATTATCTCCCTTTATGATATTAAATATATATGAATTCACTGCATCTATATGATCCATATGGTTTATAAATATGTCCTTTATATAGCATGTGAGTAGTCATGAATCCTTAACTGGATCCTACTCATATAAAGTTATCACTTCATGTATGTAAATTTGTCCACCCTGTCCAGATGTGTTGCATGTAATTCCATAGTATTTAGTCATGGTCGACACCAAATTTATTGGTTTGACAGAGACCTTGATATTATATCTATGGTTTGTATTGTAGCTAGGCGCACTCGCCGTAATCTGGTCTGTACATCTATGTCTTGGTTATTCACAAATAATTATCTCCATATATATATATATATATATATATATATATAAATATATACATATACACACAAACAACCATATATATAGTTTATGTGTAACAAACTGTGTATCCCTTATATGCATATTACCGCGGTATACATATACATATTACCGCGATATATCTAATACCGCGATATATATATATATTACGTCGCTATACCTAATACCGCGATATACATATTAACACGACCATTTAACGCATTACAGGAAAAAATAAATCTGCAAAATAACGCCGACAAAAAGAAAAAGGAAAACTAAAGTTTTACGTCCACCTCCCTCATCTGTAGGTACGGAGTGTTCAGCGGATATAATAGTGGTATGAATTTCAAAGACAGGACCAATTTTTAGACATACGCCCGGTTACAATTAATTGTACAGTTCTAAATATATAATGGCTCGTAAACGCTTGCGACTTCGGTGAGGAATGAACTCTTCAAACATCGTGTCATGTCGCCAACATAAAACTCTGCTCTTCCCCTTTAAAATACGGCTTTTATTACACGCGGGGCGACATATAGTGGATAGAGATGGTCGCTCACGCCAGTGGCTGCGTGAACGATCCCCAGCTTGACTCCATGTCTCTAAAGAGCAACCCTGTGCTGGTTCTCCCCAGGAAACATATTCGAGAGCGATTTGCTAAGCTCTTGGGTCGTATTCACCAACCATTCTTGAGAATATTCTTAGACTTAAGCTAAAAATCCAAATTTAAACCTTAAATATCTACTTCACCATGACCCATAGAATAACTGCGAGAGTTTATCTGACTACATATTAGGTGCCACTACATGTTTGAAAATGCTGATTTCAATAAATGGTCTCCAAGTGTGATTTTTAAAATGCATTCTTGAGTTGAAGTCTGAGAATATTCTTAAGAACGGTTGGTGAATATCACCCCTAAACTTTCCTCGCAATCACGCTTAACTAAATTAGCATTATTCTTTAAAAAAATAACGTAGATCTAAATGTTAGTAATGACTGCGCATTATCCTTATCTTTATCTCATGTACTCCTGATAAAACCATGGTAACATACACATCTGTCGCAGCTGTCGTCTGCTATCTTGTTGCCAGTGTGTCGTCTGCTATCTTTTCGACATGCTCACGGGAATATTTGTCAGGTCACCAAACGTGTTAAAGCAACACATCCACGTTTGAACTTTTTAAAAAAAAAATTTAATTGAGTTATGAGCACATTTCCCATACAAACATATGATCAGTTAGCTGTATATGAGCATATAAACACAATCCGGAACAAAATGATGCCCAAATTATTATGCGTGACTAACACTTTATAAAACAAGCGTGTAACTCACCCGAGTCAAAAAAAATTGTCAAAATGACTTTCAAGGCAGGTAAAGTACACTACGCACTAAAACATGAAGTTTTTTAATACGACTCGCATAATTCAATTTGAAGCCAAGTTGGAATCCTCGGCAATTTAAAAATAATTTATAAAGCGTTTGTCACGCTTTATAATTTGGACATATTTTTTTATAATTCTAAAGCGTTCTGGATAGTCTTTGTTAGCACATATACAGCTCACTGACCATATATTTATGTATGGGAAATGTGCTCACAACTCAATTGAAAAACTTTTTAAAAAAGTTTAAACGTGGACGTGTTGCTTTAATATTCAGGTCATTATACAATAACTACGTTTTTATGTTGTTTTAAATAGGGTTTAACGCTATTTTGCCCTATTTCAGGTTACGTTGTATCCAATGATACTGGTGGAGGAAGACCTCAGAATAAATCTAAGTGGACTGGGAAACTTTCTCACATGAATTTTTTGAGCGAGTGGTATTTGAACCTACAACCTTAGCGGTGAGAGATAATTGATCTTGAGACGTCACCGTAGACTACTCGGCCATGGAGAACCCTCTCCAACTAGTTTTATTAAACGTTTTAATAAATAGTTCTTTTTTATGGGTTTAAAATATATTCTAGAATACCTTTTAGATTCTATATGGCATAGTTTAGTTTATACTAATTTTTAGCTCGATTGAGATGAAAGCTCAGAACTTATATGAATTGCTCTCGAGTCCGCTTCCTGGGTAGAACCAGGATTGAGCGTTGTTTTATGAGGGGCATCGGGTCAATCTGGATATCGAGCCCGCAACCTCTGGTGTGAGCGGCCAACACTCTTTCCATTAGACCACCGCCCCGCTTTGGCATAGTTTCGAAAGCTTGTTTAGTATTTCCAGTCCTTGAAAGAAGTCTAATTCCCTCTAATTTAAACTATTATCTCCCATCGGGTATCTCCCCCACCTCATCCTCTCCTCCATTTACTCCAATATGCGTCTTCTTTCATATTGATCGAGTGTCCAAGTGTTCTCCCCCCACAACTGTTTTACTGTAATAGAAATATTTTTTAATACTTTGGAAATCTTTTTAGTCGGGGTATAAAGCCCTCAAGATTCACCACATCATGTATATGTATATGAAGTGTATGTATCATGCAGGTGTAACAATATCATATGTACCATGCAGATGTAACAATATCATACGTACCCTACATATGTAACAATATCATATGTACCATGCAAGTGTAACAATATCATATGTACCGTGCAGATGTAACGATATCATATGTACCGTGCAGATGTAACAATATCATATGTACCATGCAGATGTAACGATATCATATGTACCATGCAAGTGTAACAATATCATATGTACCGTGCAGGTGTAACAATATCATATGTACCGTGTCGATGTAACAATATCATATGTACCATGCAGATGTAACAATATCACATGTACCCTGCAGATGTAACAATATCAATATCATATGTACCATGCAAGTGTAACAATATCATTATGTACTGTGCAGATGTAACAATATCATATGTACTGTGCAGATGTAACAATATCATATGTACTGTGCAGATGTAACAATATCATATGTACCGTGCAGATGTAACGATATCATATGTACCATGCAAGTGTAACAATATCATATGTACTGTGCAGATGTAACAATATTATATGTACCGTGCAGATGTAACAATATCATATGTACCATGCAGATGTAACGATATCATATGTACCATGCAAGTGTAACAATATCATATGTACTGTGCAGATGTAACAATATCATATGTACCGTGTAGATGTAACAATATCACATGTACCCTGCAGATGTAACAATATCATATGTACCATGCAAGTGTAACAATATCATTATGTACTGTGCAGATGTAACAATATCATATGTACTGTGCAGATGTAACAATATCATATGTACTGTGCAGATGTAACAATATCATATGTACTATGCAGATGTAACAATACCATATGTACCATGCAGATGTAACAATATCATATGTACCGTGCAGATGTAACAATATCATATGTACCATGCAAGTGTAACAATATCATTATGTACTGTGCAGATGTAACAATATTATATGTACTGTGCAGATGAAACAATATCATATGTACCATGCAACTGTAACAATATGATATGTATCATGCAGGTGTAACAATATCATATGTACCATGCATATATAACAATGTCATATGTACTGTGCAGATGTAACAATATCATATGTACCGTGCAGATGTAACAATATCATATGTACCAAGCAAGTGTAACAATATCATACATGTATGTACCAAGCATATATAACAATATCATATATACTGGGCAGATGTAACAATATCATATGTACCATGCAGATGTAACACTATTATATGTACCATGCAGATGTAACAATATCATATGTACCATGCAAGTGTAACAATATCATATGTACTGTGCAGATGTAACAATATTATATGTACTGTGCAGATGTAACAATATCAGATGTACTCTGCAGATGTAACAATATCATATGTACCGTGCAGATGTAACAATACCATATTTACCGTGCAGATGTAACAAAACCATATGTCAGTTGCAGACATAATAATACCATGTGTATCCTGCAGAGGTAACAATACCATATGTCCCGTGCAGACATAACATAATGTATGTACCATACGTATATGTACCATGCAAGTGTAATAATATCATATGTACCATGCATATATAACAATATCATATATACCGTGCAGATGTAACAATATCATATATACCATGCATATATATAACAATATCATATGTTCTGTGCAGATGTAACAATATCATATGTATTGCGCAGATGTAACAATATTATATGTACCTTGCAGATGTAACAATATCATATATACCATGCATATATATAACAATATCATATGTACCGTGCAGATGTAACAATATCATATGTATTGTGCAGATGTAACAATATTATATGTACTGTGCAGATGTAACAATATCATATGTACCATGCAAGTGTAACAATATCATATGTATCGTGCAGATGTAACAATATCATATGTACCATGCAAGTGTAACAATATCATATGTACCGTGCAGATGTAACAATATCATATATACCATGCATATGTAACAATATCATATGTACTCTGCAGATGTAACAATATCATATGTGCTCTGCAGATTTAACAATATCATATGTACCATGCAGATGTAACAATATTATATGTACAATGCAGATGTAACAATATCATAGGTACTATGCAAATGTAACAATATCATATGTACCATGTAGATGTAACAATATTATATGTACCATGCATATATAACAATATCATATGTACCATGCAGATGTAACAATATTATATGTACAATGCAGATGTAACAATATCATAGGTACCATGCAAATGTAACAATATCATATGTACCATGCAAATGTAACAATATTATATGTACCATGTATATGTAACAATATCATATGTACCGTGCATATGTAACAATATTATATGTACCGCACAGATGTAACAATATCATATGTACCATGCAAATGTAACAATATCATATGTACCATGCAGGTGTAATAATATCATATGTACCATGCAAATGTAACAATATCATATGCACCGTGCAGAAGTGACAATATCACATGTACCCTGCAGATGTAACAATATCACATGTCCCATGCAGGTGTAACAATATCACATATACCCTGCAGTTGTAACAATATCACATATACCCTGCAGATGTAACAATATCACATGTACCCTGCAGATGTAACAATGTAACAATATCATATATACCATGTAAATGTAACAATATCATATGTACCATGCAAATGTAACAATATCATATATACCATGTAAATGTAACAATATCATATGTACCATGCAAATGTAACAATACCATTATATACCGTGCAGGTTTAACAATATCATATGTCCCGTGCAGATGTAACAATATCATAAAATTATGTAATGAACAGATAAACTCTTTTTTTAAATTTGAATTTATTAAAGAGAGCTAAACATTGACATTTTAGTTTTCACTGGTTTCGGTCTAAGTTCATGTGAACCATGGGCGTACATGCACTTATCACTGGCACGGGGGCAACCATCAGGGTGGTTGTCATGAAACCAACAAAGACCAGTTTTTGTGAAATCACTGCTGTCCGGCAACTTTTTTTTATTCTTTCTGCCTTCAAATGGGTTGTCTAGTGTGAAGTCTCTCAACTGAACCATACCTGAGGATACTGAAATATAACGAGAGTATAAATTAGGTCTTAATATTAACGAACATATCAATTAGTACTTTACACCTAAATTTATTGAAAATGCTCATGAGTTGTTACGTTTCAGTCATATAAATATTTCATTCCATCCCTGACACACTGACCATGAATAACATTGGAAATTCTGTCGCTTGAAATGCCCATTTCCCATTAATTCAGCCCTCAAAACAGTTATATCCTCGGATGGAAATTTCAATCTCTGAATAAACTCTTATTTGTTTTCATGAAATCTGTCCATTTTTATATTAAAAGTGACAGTAAATTTTTTTTTCAAAATCTGGGAAAAAATTAATAAACTAATTACCTACACACCCAAATGTTGGGTATATCAGGGGTTATATTCTATGGATAATGGAGACATTTATTATGTACAATTAAACCTTAACTTTAAACAATGCAATAATTAACATGGGAATTCGGAATATCGTTAAAATGTAACTTTGAACTAAATATTTATAATCTGAAAATTATAAGGCCATATCCTTATAAAAAGGTGGGCTGGTATGTAGCTAAATACAATTTTTGCCAGATTTTGATTTTGCATATTTATTTTGAACAAAACTTTAAAGTATTCTTGAAAAAAACACAACTTAATGCTTTAAAGGTCAATAAAAAAGTTTGGGTTTGAGTGAGTATATACGAGCATGGCAAACAATTATTTTTAAGAACAGCCAACAATAAGATAGTTCTCACCCTGAAATATGTTACTGTTGTTCTTGAGTAATGTTTGCAAACCCCCGCACTCTGATTTCATCTCCTGTAACAAGACTCTATCAAACATCTTCACTATATCACAAATAGGCACAGAGCCTCCTTTCCGCCAACTATTCCCATCATGCCCTTGTTTAACTTCCTTTTCATCACAGTCCAGCAGATGACTAAATACTGTATTTATCACTGTGTGTTTCGTTTCTTGACGAATAGCCACACAATTTCTTGTTGTTTCAACTTTGCTTCTAGGTGTGAATTCTTTAACCCAGTTTTCAGCAATATTTTCGTCACTATTTTCTGGTCTGGGATTTAACGATTTTAAACCATTGGTTGTTTCTAGACATCGAGAGGATATGAAATCTTGCCTCAGTTGATCTATTTCTGCTTCTGACGACTTCTCGTACGATCTTGATCTCCCAACAAAACATACCTGAGTAAATAAATTAGGGCTGTATTAATTTATTGAAATATCGCTTCATAGCAAAACAGCATATTGTATCAGCTGTGCCTTTATTGGCTGTATTGCAATACAAGTAAATTTTAAAAATGCATTTTCCAACACAGAATTACGCCTGCGCAGTACTGTGTTTGCTTTAATATACAATCAGTGCTGTACTAGAGCTAGTAATTATTTAAAAATTGCTCATGAATTTCATCACATTTTCAATAATAATCTGTATCATATTGTATCACGTATCAGGATATCTGGTCAAGCAATGCACTGCCCTAAAATAAATATAAGTATAGTCAAACCTGTGTAAGTGGTCACCTCTATTAAGCAGCCACCTGTCTTAAGTAACCATTTTTTCTATTTCCCATTTCCATGCTTTCAGAGTAAATGAACGTGTATTAAACAACAACCTGTCTTAAAAGGCCACTTTTGCTTCTTCCCATGACTGGCTGCTTAAGACAGATTTAACTGTATAAGAATAAGTGTTGGCCGCTTCAGCCATGGGTTCAATCCTAATCTCAACCCGAATGCCTCTCAAAAACAACTCTGTACTGGTTATACTCAGAAAATGGACTTAATAATAATTCATGTATGCTCTGACATTTCCTCTTAACTTAGCTAAAGTTAATTAGTAATTTAGTATAAACCAATCTTGTAGATTTATTTTCTTGTCCACAATTACATGACATTGTATATAATAGAACTTTTGTCACAGAAAACAGAGTTAGACTTTACATCAGATAAATGACAAAAACGTAACATTTATGATTTCTTTTCCCCCCAGTCTGACTGACGAGTACAGATAAGATAATCTCACAACTGTATGTCACCAGAATATTTGATGTGCAAGAATAGAAGTATCTTTCAAGGGTTTGAGGTGCGGATGGAAAATTGCAACCCGAAGGATAACAGTTATCCTGAGGGACGGATATTTCAATTCATGACACAAACTCAAAGTGTTGTCGAACAAACTTAAAGTGTGACCTTGACTTTTTAGGTACAGGTGTGGGTCTTACGCGTGGCACGTCGTCATGTCATGATGACGAAATGATCCAAGTGTTTTTGAAATTTATCCATAGGAGACAAAGTTACAGACCGGATACGAAATTTCAAGCAGACCGAAGGTGTTGTCAAACAAAGTTAAATTGTGACCTTGACCTTTGAAGCGAGAGTCTGGGTTTACACGCGACACGTCGTCATGTTATGTTGATCATTTATAGCAAGTATTTATAAAATCAATCTACCGTATATTCCCTTATAAACGCCCCCACTCTAATAAACGCCCCCACCTATTTTTCTAGAAAATTAAAAAAGTAAAACGTATATGCCAGTTGAGTGCGTATTCGCCCATCTTTCCCTGATCGATTATTTTGTTACGCAGACAACAATTAGTGGAATGTTTATTACCTTTGAACTCTTTAACCCATTGTTAATATCTTGGGTGACCACAAGATATACCAATTACCGTCTGCCGATTAAAACATTACAAAACGTCGGAAAATGCGGTCTGTGTACGCTGAAAGCTCATTGTTCCACGTTGATAAGAGCAAGCGTCCAAGTGATTTAAAGTGAAGAGTACACTGACCATATTTTCGGATATTCCAGTACGCAGACTAGTAATTTCATACAGATTTTCAACTTTTTTTCATCCTATATACGGTATGCATGACACAGTTACAGGCCGGACACGAAATACCGGACAGACAGACGACGGACTGACACTGCGATTACTATATGCCACCCCAAAAATTTTGGGGGGCATAAAAAACCGTATTTTTGTTCATAAATACCCTTTTTGTTGATGGTATTCTGAGCATGTCCTCTTCCACAATAAATCCACATTTTTCACCGACAGTTTTCACATAGTTGAGATAACAACGATACTGGCCATCGTCTGTGTTGCCTTCAAGAAACTTTGTATCATGGCTGAACTTGGCGTTAAAGTCGTAATAGCAGCATGGTAGAACAAAATAGCAGCATGAATACGCAGATCTTAAATAAAGGATACAAAAAATAGGTGTTAAAAAAGTATGCTATATGGCAGTGTTACATGTACCAACAGTTGAATGAATGAATGGGGTTTTACAGCATTATAGGTCATTCGACGCCCACAGGAAGGAAGATTTCAGGTTCACTCTTCATGTACAAAAACAAATTAACATACAGATTAAAAAAATATCAGCAAATGAATATGTAGAATTGCCGAGTTTCAGCAAATTTGATCGTATTACTTAAATTGTTGCTTCTTATGACATGCATTAGTCACAGTGATCCTATACTTGCCAACAAATAGTTGATGCTAGAGCAACAATTGCTCCACCTATTGACCATGTGGCATTGTTTGTCCAAGTAAATACAATGTAATACAATGCAGTGTTTAATTCGAGACTGTTCACTTGTTTAAGGAAAATGGCAGTACTAGAAACAATATCGATTGCTGAATGGATTATTAACTTGTCTGACTGACAACCCGCGTTAGGTCAATTACAGTTGAATAAAGAGGATCAGACTTTAATTATCAAGAATAAGCAATGGCAATCTTAATGCCAGAACATTAACAAGATACTCAGAATCTTGACAGGACCTTTTAACAACAATAGGCCAAAGAGGGCCTGAGGATGCTCTACTGACTCATAGTGGCCATAGCACTTTTGAAATTCCATTGAAATTCCACAATATTTACCCTCTTTGGGGGTCGTCTTAACGTATCGAACAAAATCATATTTGTTATGACTAGAACTCAAACTGAATAAAAAAAGTCATAAATGAATGATAAAAAAGGAGAATGTTCAGGTTTTCAATAGTATTTCTATATAAAACTCAAAGTCCACTTACAGGGTCCTATAAATACAAGACCCTTGATTTGTACAAACTTTAAACCCATACTCATTGGGATAATCTATATCAAATATGAACAAAGTTGACTGGCTGGTTGTTGAGAAGAAGATTTTGAAAATTTTCTATTTTAACCCTTTTTTTACCCACCCCAACCCCTTATGGAAAGTCAATTCTCCTTATTGAGCCAAATCTTATTTCCTATGACTAGATGATACTTTGGAACTCAAATTGAATAATATTTTTGCCTTAATAGATTGAAAAAAAAAGAGAATTTTCTGTTTTCCCATAGTATCCCTATGTAAAATTTAAGTCCCCTTACAGGGCCCCTATAAATTTTAGCCCCTAAATTCTGAACTGCAATCAAAGCCTTACACATAGGGATAACTTATGACAAATAGAAACACCCATGTGAAGTTTCAGTCTAATTGGCCTTGTGGTTTCAGAATAGATGAAAGAAAATAGAACTTTCTGTTTTCCTATAGTATCCCTATGTAAAATTCTAAGTCCCCTTACAGGACCCCTATAAATATTAGCCCCTAAATTCTGATCTGCAATCAAACCCCTTCACATAGGGATAACTTATGCCAAATATGAACAAATATGAAAACTGGTTCTTAACAGTTTTTGTAATTCCCAATGTTTACCCTTTGGGGGCACCTCCTGACTCCTTAAGACAGTGGAATCCAGTCATTTGTACAAATCTGAACTTTCTTCATCAAACAATGATTTTGTTAAGATATAGGCATTATAATATCCCCTAATTGAACACTCGGGGCAGGGATGATTTTTAACCCTAGGGACACCATTTGAACAAATATTTTAAAAATCTGGTGGGCCGTTCATGAGAAGAAGATTTTTTAAGTTTTAGACTAGTTTTAGTAACGGTGGCCATCTTGAATTTCAGATAAAAAAAAAAATCTTCTGTATAGTCTCCTATGCAATAGATATATTCATGTGAAGTTTCAGTTTAATTGGCCTAGTGGTTTCAGAGAAAGTGCTGCTAACGGACAACAGAAGACAGACAACAGAAGACGGACAAAGCGCCATCGCATAAAACCCTTCTGGCCTTTGGCCAGTAAAGCTAAAAAAATTGAGGTAGGTACTGTAGCTTTATAAATCAAGCTAGGCCCGGTTATCTCAGATAGTAGAGCATCTGTGACTATCAATTCAGGGGTCATGTGTTAAAATCCCCACCCAGCCATAGTCTCCGTGAAAATGATGTACGAAAATGAATCAAATTAAAATCAAACAAATATTATTGTTTCTTAAATCTTATTCATTATGGACAATGTTTTCTCATCATGGGTTGCGGATGAATGGAATTTTCAAACCCTGCTCTCAAAATAATTTACAGATGGAAGTCAAAAATTAAACACTCATTAAACTTCCGAAACGGTCCTTATTAGTTTTAATTTAAGTCAATTTCACTCTCCAAGATGATAGAATATGCATTTATTTGATCAATGAGACATTTTACAAAAGAAAAATAAATATAAAGCATATTATAAGTACATAATTAAGAACAGGTTTTGTTTACAAATTCATGTCGATCTCTTCCCAATAAACACCTCCGGCAGAAAACAGAGAGTTATGAAGCTTGTTCAGAAATGCGTTGGTCGGTAATATATGATCAACTCACTTCAGAGAGAAACATAGTATTGGGAACTGTAGGGGATGCGGTTTAAATGTAAATAACCGTTTGTTGTTAGATAATCTTTAAAAACATCCCCTTTATCCCCCTCAGTGTATTAATGAACTGGAACCCACAAGCTAATTTATTGCACGTAAATGACGAATTGTTCATATAAAATTAATATAAAATTATTTTTCTAATAACTGTACTTAACAAACCATCCTTGGTAGCCTCTCAATATTGACTGCGATAAAGTGATTTGTGATGTGATAGTGTGTGCGATTGTAGGCCGCATATATGCAAGGGAGGATCCTAAGCAAGAGTTACTAGACCAAACTAGTAATCAGTACTTATTGTTTATCATTGCATATAAATAATGAAGTGCATACTTAGTTCAATACAGTTTTATTGCAGACATCAATATATTTAAATAAAAAAAACCGAAAACCCCAAAACAATACCTAATATTAGTGAAGCCATAACATTTCTAATCTTGTTATTGAACCCCTTATCTAACGGTCTTAATCCGCACACTACCACTGCAGTATTCATTTGCGTACTTCCGAACATTGACGGAGATACAGTCGGAGAGCAACCGGGTCATTACGGAATTACAGAAATGTAAACAAAATTTAAAAGTTGGACCACTCGGTTAATATAACATATAACATTTCGATCGAAGTTATTTACATTTTCGCTTTTTAAAAAACAGTCACTAAGGGGTATACAGGTTTTAGCAATTCTATTTTAAAAACATTTATTTGCAATCATTTTTGTTTTTATCAAAAAGTGTGCATTTGAAACTTTAATGAGGCTTTAACAAACACATCGGAAATACAAACAAAAGATTGCTTTCGACATAGCATCCTAAACAAGAATTTGTCCTAGTTAGTATATTCCTAATATAACTACTGTGCAAGATAGAATGCAAGAAAATGCAGGTGCTAGAGTGCACACAACATGCAGACAGACATACGGATGATGGACACAGGGTGATCAGAATAGTTTGTCTTTGACTTTGCAAGGGTGAGTTAAAAAGCTGAGTGCCGTTAAAATGATTTGGTTATACAGTAAAATCTGTCTTGAGCAGCCAGTCAAGGGAAGGTGCAATAATGGGCTTTTAAGGCAATCTATGTTTCGTTGTAAAGAACGTACCTTGCTGCCATGACAGGTATCCATGGCGTCAGCTCATCACTATGGTTACCTATCAACCAATCACAGTCCGGGAATACACTCTCACTAGATGGTGTAATGGACATCTCCTGTTACATGATGAGAAATTTATTGTTCAACAATTTGACCGTCTCAATAACAAATTATTATATAGAGAAAAAAAAAATATGATAATGCTTGTTTGTTATATAAGCATTGTACTTAGACATCATCAGGATATCTTTAGGGGATTAAGTCATTGCGCATTAATTCATTTTTTTCTAGTTTCAGCGATCGTCACCTCAAATTTGATCTTAATGACCTGAAAAGCAAGTACATGTAGCCTAGGGTCCATTTCATTAACTTTCGTAATTCCAAGATTTTCATACAAAAAATTTAGAAACTTATACATGTTTTATACAAAGTTAAAATAGCGCAAATTTTCAAAAGAAATAATATTTACCAGGATTACAAGAGTTTATTATATATGGGATATAATGATTTCAATGAAATGCTAAATGAGTTTAATGTCTTTTGTTTTTGCAAATTAAATTATAAGCTAAGTAAACTTATGAACATTAGTGAAATGGGCCCAAATGCTTCCATTTGATATTTAATATCAATCCAAAAATTTATAAACTTTAATCCATGCAAAGGTTCCAGGTGATCATATTCATTTGTAGACTGGTTCAAATGCAATTGCACATTGTGTTTTATTAAAACTTATCACAGAGTAGCTGAGTTACCAGTCAAAATACAGGTATGATTTTAAGTGCATTTGTATGTAGTAAGTGAAACTTAAGAAAATAATGGTAAAAAAGGAAGTTATAAATACATGTAGCATTTTTGTCAAGATACATGTACAATAGATATAGGCAAAGTTAGACCTATCAGAGAGAGGTGGAAAACACAGTATTTCATAATCAGAGATGACATCAAAAAATAAAAGCCAATTAATCAGTCAAGATTAATTTTTTTTATTTGCTTAATATTAAGCATCATGTTATGCAATCAAAGGCTATGAGACAATCCTTTAACCCTTTACTCCATAGATACGCGTTTTCCGACACCAATCACAGAAGGCCTTTGAAAACAGTGCAGTGCACTGTTTTCCACTCTGTCAGTTAATATAAACATAATTCACCCAATAATTCAAAAGCCTTATATATTATAGGTGTCCAAAGGCGTCTATATTAGGTGTTCCAAGGCGTCTATATGAAGTAAAGGGTTAACCTAACCACTCTTTTCTGGGATCGTGGAAGGTTAACCAGCACTCGAGTCCATCCGTCTCTGCAAGTAACTGATGACCTTCCCACTTGAATCAGCAGTGAGAGATGAATGACAATTACACACAATATCACATATCAATCAATAAGAAAGATGATGCTTGGCAGGGATTCAAACTAACGACCCCTAGATTGACAGACAGATGCAGTAACGACAGAGCTAACTGGACCCATGCCTGTTATAGAAAGATGGATAAAAAATAGTATTTCATTATTTTGAGGTGACAAAAAAAAGACCAAACTAATTAGTGCCTCTTCTTGTAAGGCCATAATAAATTAATTGCTAGATTATCATCCCCGCCTGCCCCGTAATTTTCATGTCGCCTCTACCCTTTTTATTTTCATAAAAAAAAAAAAAAAAAAAAAATTAAAAAAAAAAAATTATTAAAAAAAATTAAAAAATCAACAAAAAAAATCCTCACACCTTCCCTGTTTTTTAAGGAAAATTTGGATGATAATCTAGTAATTACTTTATAATGGCCTAATGCTATATGTGTTTATACCAAGTACTCAGTATTAAACTTTAATGTATATATTTAGACATTAAACTATCACCTTATTTTTAATAAGCTTGCAATTAACATTTCAGTTTATATAAAACATTTTATTTCTTATTCTTAAACTTATTCTTTATAAAAAACATAATATTTATTATTAATATGCCCAAAATCCAATTTTATCAACACACAAAAAAATATAATAGACTTTGAGTTCCCGTAACATATTTGGCTACTTTTTAACTAAACATTTCAAATGAAAATTTTAATAATTATTTCAATATTAAATATGGAAACCACACCATACTTCTATTTTAATGGTTCCCCATCTGGTTCTTGGAACCAGAATTAAATATATATATATATATACCTTGAGAATAGTCTCCGGACCATAGAGGTCCCATATCTTGCGTTTTCTAACATCTATCCCATAGCCTGGGTGCTTAAATATACAAGTGTACAATAACAACCAACAGCTAAAAAATGTAAACACTGACCAAATACTAAACATTCATAATATAGACCAACAAATAAAGAATACAAGATTGAAATTTTATATCTTTATATAAAAAGATCTAAATAGAATAAAATCATTTCAAAACATTTAAAGTCTGTTTAAGTTGTCACAACCTGCGCCCCATAAACAGATGCTTGATATTTTCTTGATATAGTTCCCTGAACAACTGGCACACGGGCATATCTACAAGACTGCCATTCCATATGAACTTGTATATCAAACGATTTTATCATAGAATATTCACATTATATGACCCTGGGTGACATGGCAGTGGATAGAGTTGGCAGCTGTCACCAGAGGTCTTGGGTTTGATCCCCAGCTCTGCCTGATGCCTCTCAAAAAACAACACTCAGTATTGGTTCTACTAAGGAAGCGGACTTGACAGCAGTTCATATAAGCTCAGAGCTTTCTTGGCAATCAAGCTAAAATAAATTAGTTTAAATTAACATTATCAGATTTATCCATATTGAACATTTTGTCAGACAATTAATGTACAGTAATTACAATGTAGGTATTGTAATAGCCATTTTACGAGATAAAATAATTGCATCTCTCATAACCTACATACCCCTTCTGATGCCAGAATGTGCACAAGGAGGCCATTTCCACAGCCGAGGTCTACAAACGACTGCTTCCGTGTCAGACCTTTATCATCTCGATCCTGTTTCCATAGCAACTGATATATAATAAAATATATATATATGTATATAATTACCAATGGGAAAACTATCATCTTATCATTGTACTAGTATTTCTTTTTTTAAAGGCACACTGGGTACTGCTGATAAATTGCCACTTAAATTATTTCTAAATATTATAGATGAATTGCATTGGGTCCATTTCCATTTTTCCTGTTTCCTTTTCAGTATTTTAACATTACATCATTTCCTTTGGGTCATTTTTACAAAATGAATTTGAGAGTTCCTTGCTTTCAGGCACACTTATATATGTGCCTCACAAAAATAATTTCCTATTATTCATAAATGAACTGACACAAGAGTGAATATCATTCCATCCACTGGCCACGTGTCATAGTTTGTCCAAGTAAAAGTAAATAATGTAATACAATGTACTGTTTACTTAAGAGACCGTTTACTTGTCTAAGGAAAATGGTGTCATTGGAATAACATTGATGCTTATTGGATTAGCAACTTGTTTGATTTAAAGCCCGCGTCATGTCTATTGGCATGTTGTTGGAGACATCACCTTTTACATGTGTGAAGCTGCAAAACTGACTCGGCCATAAAGCTCTTTGGTTGAAGACAAGAAACTATCTAGCAAAATCTATCTTCTGGTAATAAACTAATAACAAGCTGCACTGTCTGATGATAGCCCAATAAACTAAAGAAATTATTTACCAAAAGGTAGGTTGCTATGGCAACATCTTCAAAGACAAACTTCTGAGGATCCGTCTTTTCAGGCCACACCTGCAATAAAGCTACCAAACATGACTCATTCATATAACAAAGTTATGAAAAAAATGTACCTCATTATTTTATATATGTATGTTTTTTCTTCCTTAGTAATGACCATTTAGTATGTACATATTTTATCATAGGTGAACCATATACACTGTACTATTTGATAGGAATCCTTGCATAATTATGAGCATCATACTAAACCTATAATAAGGAACTGGCACATGATAATAATATGAAATCCAGCATATCTGATGCATATAAAACAATTACATAAAACGCAGCATACAAAGCAATTAGAATATGATACTCCGAGGAATCAAAGTTCTGATTTTACATTCTGAAATGTCTTTTAAATTTGCACAACACTGAACTTAGGGAAAATTCAAGAAACATTCCATACACTTTTTTGTAACTCTATCATAATTTGAGTTCAAATGTCGATATTGAGAAAATTTGGAACACAGTTCAGACAATAATATTTCCAAAGATTTCTGATTACCAGTATCAACTTCTGAGTCTATAATCTAGACTCAAACTTAAAATGGCCAATGACACTGTAAAATCAGAAATAAAAATGTGAAGGTTTAATTATCGCTTAATTTAAAAACTCAAAAGATATGTCAAAATTAAGCATTGCATAAAATGTTCTTTCAGTAGTTTTTAATTTAGAGAAAATTGCCAAATATTAATAAGTTACCCTCGAAAATAGATGGAATCTTTTATTTCAATTACGTATACCTTATTTTCATCATTACCTTTCCATGCAGATTAAAACTAATAATAAAAATAAAATGATTACTATAATAAAAAAAATATGGTAATACTAATTACAAACTTTGGAATTTTGAGTCTTAGAAATTAGATGAAAGAAGGACCTGTCCTCTGTGCTTATTTGTTATCATGTAATACTATTCTAATGATACACAGGGTTTTCATTGCATAAACAAGAGAAAAAAGGATAATTTATTTTACAAATCAAATTCATGCAACATTATTTTAAGATAAATCATTGTAACCTTGGCGAAATGTAGTCCGTATTTATTTTTCAGTTCACTATACAGTCTACTGTATTCCTCCAGGGTCAGCAGCTTCAGTGATGTTAGACTGGTATTCAAGTTCGCTTCCTCGCTCCATCTCGCCAACTTCGACAACAGCTGATTTTTAATCCATGTGAGAGACAACTTCCTGTCTGAGTCAGTCGCATAATCTGCACAACTTGTGGAGAGTGATATTCTGAAATATATTCATGTATTCATATATTCAATAGTTCAAATTTATGAAATCTATTTATTCTATGATTTTATTTCATCTGAACATTAACAAAACTAAGTATTTAAACAATATGAAAAATTCAAAGTAAAAACGCTGACAATGAGTGACAGTAGCTATGACATGTTCAGGTTATACTTGTTTCTTGTGGTTTACACTCGTCAGTAAAGTTTAAAAAAATCTTAACTTGTGAAAGTTTCAAAACTAACACACAGGTGGGAGCCATGTGACTTATGAAGTTAGTGTTTTAAAAAACAGAACATCAAACAACATCTGTTTAACCCTTTATTCCATAGATACGCGTTTTCCCACACCAATCACAGAAGGGCTTTGAAAACAGTGCAGGAAGAGTTCAGATTGCTTGTAACGAGCAATCTGAACACTTCCTTCACTGTTTTCCACTCTGTCAGTTAATATAAACATAATTCATACAAAATTCAAAAGCCTTCTATATTAGAGGTGTCCAAAGGCGTCTATATTAGAGGTGTCCAAAGGCATCTACATTAGGTGTACAAAGGCATCTATATTAGGTGTCCAAAGGTGTCTATATGAAGTAAAGGGTTAAATAGAATAAATTTCAATGTATACAAAAATGTAGTATCCTTATGTACTGGTAATTGCACTATGATTTCATATACAAAGGATCTTACACGAGTGCTTATTTATTATTCAATTTATCAAATGAGTTGGAAAAAATTTATTATGCAAGGCTCTGCATATATTATTTTTCCGAACAAGTTTAATAAACTCAATAATAAATATCTACATTTGTACTGCAATCGGCCTTAATCAACTATATATATTTACTGCATTTCATTTCCCAATGAAAAACACTTGCCGCTGGGCGGAGCTAAAAAGGACCAGTTTGCATTTCATTGGTTGACAATTTTATTTTGCTGGTGAGACATCATGTTGCCATTAGTTTCACATGACGTTTGCCATAAGTTGTCTTACAAATGCATGCACTTATTAAGTATGTTGACAACATCGCCGTTACATTAATGACATTGGCTTTGTGGTTTAATGCATATGATTAATCAAAATGGCAAAAATAACGTAATAGTTTTATCTAAAATAGCTGGAGAATATAATGTAAATATAAGGGTAAAGAGCCAAATTTTTAGTTTTCATCAGGTGATGAAAAACATTAGGCTAGTTTAATGTTGCCGAGAAGCTCTTTGGGCTTCACAAATATTAATCTGGCCTAATGTTAAATGAGCATGAATTAAGATTTGTTTTATCACATAACTTATTACATTTACCACTTCTTTAACAGATCACCTCTTAAAGGAAAAGGAATATAAGAATCTTTCATGGGTTTGAGGTTCAGATAGAAAATTCCGCCTGAGGGATAACTTTCAGCACAGCCTTGTTTCCGCCAAAACAGTTATCCCAAGGGATGGAATTTTCTATCCGAAGCGAAAAAGCCATGAATTATACTTTTTCTTGCATACCAAACATATTGAATAATTATTTTAACCTAATCTATCATTAAAGATTTTACAACAACCACTTTTAAGATGTTTAATAATTATATGATTTACTTCATAAATTTTATATGTCCCCCCTCCCTTCTTAAAACTGCTGATATCCTTATCCGGTGTGCAAAAAAAATTCAGGCATATTTGTTTCCAGGAAAATGTCAGGGGGTTATTACACTTTGCATTAAAAATTGTATGATAAAATTAAAAAATATCAGTATTAAATTTAAATATTAATTAATCAGAGGAAGTGTTGTTATTGTCACATGATTGTGTGATATTTAGAGTTTAACAATGTTTTGGTCATATCACTACGACACTGAAATATTCTGCTGCAGACATATATATATAGAGAGAGAGGATCTAACATTGATGCTCATTTATAATTAAACTTATTAAATGAGTAGGAAAATATTTATTACGTGAGGCTGACTGAGTGAGCATTATACCACTTTTGCCAACGAGTCTGATAAATTCAATAATAAATGTGCATGAATGTAAGATTCTTTTTATCACATAACTCAGGAAAATGGTACATTTACCATTAATTTAACAGATCATCTCTATAAGGAATGAGAAAAAATTGGGATTACTAGTTTTTCGTGAGTAAACGCAAGAAGTAACGTCTCAAAATAATGTCATTTTACCATGACAAATTGACGTTATTTATTAATTCTAGCAAGTCAGAGAATAGTTTTGACATTTACCCTTGGAATAGGAATTTTATCAGCATTATATTTTCATTAACATTGGGAAAACTTTTGCATTGAATATATTTGTTCAATTCATAAAAATGTGCACACTTGCTCAATCTCTGGCTATTTAATTAAAGAATCAATATCATACTAAATTCAGAATGGGGGAAACTTGGATTATTTTATCAAGGAATTATGGCATGATTCAATTTATAATTATTAAAGCTTTCAATTGGGATTTTTTACTACTCAACTGGGAAAAAAAGATACTAATTGCCATTGTGATTATGACCCAATAGCGGCTATAAAAATGGCCAAATATTACACTGATTTTACATACAAGTATGAGTATAATTATATAAAATGTTATAAAATACCTGGAGTTTGAAACTGACAGGAAAGAAACACTATATGCAACCTCTATCTGCCTTGTTTCCTCTGTTTTTGCATCTAAACACTTTAATGGTAAAAATGTAAATGTGTCCTTTGATTTATCTGAAATTATTGAAATTGCATTTGTGAAACACCATGTGAATTAAATCCAAAATGTCATCAATTAATCGTTGTAGACATTGACAACTGACATATTATTTTCATATAATTATAATATAAAGAGATTGTTTGAAAATTAAATGGTTGGTGTACCATTATTCTATGTTATGTGATAAAAATAATGTCAATTTCATGCTCAATTATTATTAAATTGATCAAATTTATAAGCAAAGATCATGTAACCCTCAGCTTAGCCTTACCAACTCATCTAATAAATACATTAATTTGGTATAAGATCTTCTATACATACATGTTTAATTTACAAAATTTAATCTAATTCATTTTAATTGAAACAAGTACTATTTGTAAATATAAGTATCATCTGTTAAAATCTTTTATTTCTTTGCAGTTCCGTCTGAATGCTTGATCCAACAGGATGACAATAATGACAATTTATAAATTTATAATTGTTAAAGATACTTGTGTGGAGCGCATGGTAGAGCATCAGACAGAACATCAGGGAGTTTAATCCCTAGTGCATCATGTTGCATGTTTCTAAATAGCCTTTTAAAGATTTTTTATTTTGTGTCTCCCGCATAGGACAGCAGATCAGATATCCATTTAATGAAAACACTGTCCATCATTTATTTAATCAGGCTGTAGTGAATGTACGAAGCTGTTAAACTAACTTTTATAGCAATATGGTTGAAGTGCACTGATTGTATTGGAAGTTAAGCAACGAAGTACAGGGTTAGTACTTGGATGTCACTTTAAGGCTTTGCTCCGTATGTAGTATCGCTCAGTAAGGCACTTTATCCGCATATACTGTTTCTACCATGGGAAATTCCGAGCATGAATTGTCTCTAAGTTGCAAAAAATTGTTCCACAATCAATGCAAAATAAATAAGGGAGTTTAAAACTTAAAAATATATACTTGCCATAAATCACTAATTCAGGCAAGTTCCTGTGACGCTCAGGTTGTTTTGGAAGCAATTCCCTTAAGATTAATACCAAATTATTTTTGTCAACATCTGCTAGTCCAGAGACTTCGCTTACTTTGGAAGTCTGAAAATCAAGGCGAGGTTTTTTGCAATCATCAGTATCATCATTCTCTATATATCCAAAACTCAGGAGAATATCTTTTACTATTTTCATGTATCCTCTTCTGGGAACAATTTCAAAATGATTTATTCGTGAGCCACAAAGACGTCTGTTTACCACATGTGGTTTGTTTATCCAAACAGTTACAGCATTAACAAAACCAGAATTGACTCCTTCTGTTGATGTCTCAGAGAGTGGGACACCCGATCCGTTAATCAAAACCTGTTCTATAGAACTCCACTCCATCGTTTAAGGGTTATACAGGAGAAAATTCTAGTTTTATACAGAAATATTATCAAGCATTTAAACTGTGTTCCTTTCGTCTGTGTATTTGGCACAATAATTGGAAAATATGATGAAACAATTTCTTTTCTGAAAAATTGCATTCGTCATGGGGGCAGACATATTGGAAATGACTGGTATAATGACTATAATTTCATCAGAATCATTGCGATGCTTGATTAATCTATATATCTTATTTAAAACGTTGTTACGGAAACGCTTTAAAATAATATATTTGCTGATCAGTCAATGCGGAAGTTAGTTTGGCGGTGAATATGTAAACAAACAAAAAAAATGTGTTTCTCATTTGCAGCTTGTTTAACTGTTGAAATCCTCCCATATATTTGCCTTGTCACTGTTCCTTTTTTTGGATCATTTTACGGAATAGAGATAATTCTACGACTGTCTCTTTTGATATATTTATATACAATTGTCAGTGAAGTTATTCCAAAGTCTTTGGTAAGCATTTTTCTTTCTGACTTGTTTTATGTCTATGCATTAATTCTTGTGGTTGCAACAGTGTTACATATGTGACATATGTCTCTGCTTTTTTAAATTATTTAAACCGGTCTCGTTATTTAGCATCAAGAAGCGACAAAAAGCATCAAGAAACGTCAAGAGCTTTATTATTAATAAAAGTTATGGTCAGGAAATAACCATGTGTATATTATACCTAAACATATATCAGTTGATTTTTTTAAAGTGTTAGTGTTGACAATGTTTATCATTGGTGTCACATACGTCATTACAGCTTCTTGACGCTAACGGGCTACTATTCTTTGCATAAACAAAATGGCGGATCTTCTTAATGGTATCGCAACGGAGAAACAAAGTTCAATTATGACTTTATTAATGAATGGAAAACAAAAAATTAAATGCTTTGAAAATCAATAAAAAAGTTTGGGTAGCTGCAATTTTGAGTGAGTAGGTAGGAGCATGGCAAACAATTTATTTTTTAATGACAGCCTAAAATATCTGTTTAATACACTTTACATTCCATGTATAAGAACTTTAGTTGCTTATTAAATCTTGATGATTAATTTGCCAAATTATTAATTCTTTGCATGCTATTTTATCAACATTAAGTAGAGAAATGCAAGTTTTCTATCCATCTAAATAAGTCCATGCACATGCCTATTGTGTAAGGAATGCATCTGATTATTATAATTTATATAATCAGGAGAATTTGTTAATTATTTAAATTTCAGTTCTACATAATTCCGTACCTAAATGTTGGTGTATTGATACTGCTTGTTGTGTATGTTCCTGTGACAATTATACCATACCCTGTGATCTGGCTGTATGACAAGATCTTATGGCTGACAGACCCTCTTTTGCTCCTTGTGGAGGTCGTACTGGCGCTCAACTTCGTCATGCGCTGTAGTCGTAGATTCGCTGAAGAAATCGAGGAAGATGAGGAAGAAGCATGGAAATGGAAGGTAAATCAATGGTTCAGTGCAAAACCGCTCTATTCTCTTATATTTTATATGTACATAGAACAATGTTTCGCTGGGTCTTAAACTATTAGAATGACACTCTCAATGGCTTGGATTAAGGTATTATTGGATAAAGGTATTATTATGGTTTTGTTGTAGGGTTTTTAGCTTATTTATTTTACGTCGATTGTATCAAAGGTTTTTACAACTTAAACAAATCACGCTCAAAGTTTTCCTGGGTCGAACAAAAACTAAGTATATGCGGACAAAGTGTCTTGCTCAAGGACACTACTGTGGACCATACACTCAAATATAAATGGATAGCAGTTAGCATCATTTTCAACACATAATAGTCAGCATCTATAAATAGGTTCCAATTTCTTGGTGGATGAAGACCTCAAAATAAATCTTAGCACAACCATAATCCTTCCACAACCAACAGGACATGGTTAGCTCAGCCGGTTGAGTATCTGACTATTGATCAAGAGATCGTGATTTTTTAATCTCCGCCCGGTTACATTCTCCATAATGATTGATATATGACATTGTGTCTCATTGTCATTCACCACTCATTACTGATTCCACTGAGAAAATTACCAATTACTTGCAGAGATGTGTTTGCCCGAATACTGGTTAACCTTCCAGAGTCCCAGGAATGAGTGACTATATTAACAGAGCATCTGTTAGCCCTCAATGACATAAAAATGACGTTAAATATTCAAAACAAACATTAATAGGATTATTTCATTGATAGATGATGGGCTCAGGCCATTATAGTAATTTTTTATTTCAATTGTCCAGTCGGACAAGTATTTCTTAAATCTGCTTGTCCTGACTGAAAACAATTTGTCCTTACTTTAATATAGAATTATGGTACTAGTCCTATGGATATAAAGTTAAGAATAACCTAATAAATTGTTTTTTTAAAGTTCAAAAATAAGGGATATGCAAAAAAGAAATCCCATGTTTAATTTCTTAATTTTCACTTATCCATTCGGGCTAGCAGCTTTATATTTTACTTGGCCGTATCGAGGATTCAGTTGTGCCGGATAGTTGGGCGAGCGTTAATGTAAAGTCCTGGTGTTCAAAATAAATCTGAGCATGCAATCAGTGTCCTTTGGCAGCTAACTGAGCATTTTCTCATGTAAAGTTTTCAGACTGAGCTTGGTTTGAGCCAACAGCCGCTGAAAGAAAGAGTCCAAATGACTAGGTGAACCTTGTTAAGCATTTCATTGCATGATATTTATTTGTAGCGTTAGTTTAAAGTAATTTATTTTAGCTCGATTGTGAAGACATCTCAAAGCTTATGTGAACTGCTCTCAAGTCTGCTTCCTGGATAGAACCTGTACTGAGTGCTGATTTTTGAGAGGCATTGGGTCAAGCTGGGGATCTGATCGAACCCACAACCTCTGGCGTGAGCAACCAACACTCTATCCACTACACTATCTCCCTGCTTTTATTTTATTTGTAGCATTGGGATCCTGTTGCTATTTTTATTGTAAGCAATTTGTCATTTTTTGTATTAGTTATTTTGTATTGTGTTGTCTTCTTTTTCTTTACCATGTTGCATGCTTGCATGTTTGCATGTATTATTTCAGTTGTTATTGACAGTGTTTTCTGCCTCATGTTATGCCATTCTGGCTGTGCTGGTTTCCAGTGTTTATAGGGAAGGTTCAAACTTTCAATTTTGGTGAGTACAATTTTTTATTTCTCCGCCATACGAAGAATTGTGGAGGGGGCATTAAGTGTGACCCCCCTCTCGATTGTTCGTTCTTTTGTTGGTTCGTCTGAGGTAAAAAAAATGGTTTCGGATCAGTTTCTTCTGAAGGGGTTTGTTACAATGTATTTAGTTAGTATTTTGAGTGTACCTGTATATAGTTATAAAATACATGTACATAAATCAGTGGTTCCTTCGTGGCGAGTAGTCTAAGGGGCCATCTCAAGATCTGCTACCTTTGCTAAGGTCATAGGTTCAGGTCCCGCTCAATCAAAAAAAATTTATGTGAAAAAGTTTCCAGTTACTTGGGGAAGTATGGTCTGACTCAGTCCTCCACCAGTAAAACTGGATATGCCATGTATAACCTGAAATGTGTTGAAACTGGCATTGAACCCCATTAAAAAAAACTACATAAATCAAGATAGCTTTTTGTTAATGTAGGTCGTATTGTACAGGAGTTATACTGGCCCTTTTTCAACATAATTTTCAGTAAAACATCAGTTTCCGATAAATGCTAGTAGCTTTTAATGATGTCTATGTATTTAATAAAAATTTCATGTGTACCCATATAATTATGAAATACTGGTCAAGTCAGATGTTTGTCAACGTAGGTGCTATGGCCCTTTTTGACTTAATTTCAATACAAAATTCATTTACAATCGATATCAAAGTCATTCTATCAACAGACATTTCTGGCTGAATCTTGTTAAGTTGCTTATTTCCCATATCCAACATTATTCACCTTTGTTATCCAGTGATTATGAAATGAGATTGATATTACGAAGGATGTAAAGTGTGCTAGCAACAATACTAATATTGATCATACTAATTTGTAATAGAGATGAAGGCCTTCCTTGAAAATAATATTTTTTTCTGTGCTCTCAGTGTTTGTCATGTGTGTATACTCATAGGTAGCTATATTTTTGGGGGGATGGGGGCAGTTTTTCATTTTTTATTGTTATTTTGAACAAAACTGACAGAATTAATGAAAATATATTGATGCTTTGAAAGTCAGTAAAACAGTTTGAGTACCGGTAGCTGCAATTTTTTAAAAATTATCTAATTATTGGTTTTAGTACAATATTTTCCCATCAGATCTCTCTCTCTCTCACACACGCTCTCTCTCTCTCCTTCTTTCTCTCTTGCTCTCTCTCTCTCTCTACCACTCTCACTCTCTCTCCCTCTCTCTCTCTCTTTCTCTTTCTCATTTACCAGTATTAACTGTATTTTCAGGATTGTGCTGCTAGTGGTATGTTTCAGTTTACTGTTGGCAGCACACAACATGATGTGGATGTCACATGAAGGTTTGTTATTCTTTCCATTATTAAAAAGCTCATTTTCCAAATTGATTTTATAATTTCATTATTTACAAATGTTTCCTCCCATTTGTCATAAGTGTCTCCTCTCATTTATCACAAGTGTCCCCACCCATTTATCACAAGTATTCCCACCCATTTATCACAAGTGTCCCCACCCATTTATCACAAGTGTCCCCACCCATTTATCACAAGTGTCTCCTTCCACTTTTCTCAGGTGACTGCCCCAAAGAATCATTTTCCATTATTTTCAAATGATTTCTTTCATTATTCATAAGTGGTTTCTCCAATTATTCCCATAATTTACAAGTGACTCCAAACAGCATGGAAGAAATGCCTGATTAACTTAGTTTGCTTCTTAATGCAGGTCCATTTCACTGAAATAGATCATATAAAAACATTTATTGTTGACACTGAAACAAATGGAAAACAGTAAAAAAATGAATATTTAAGATTGAAAGTAGCTGAATACAGATAACAGCTAAGGAATGTTTAATTGTATGTGATTTTATTTTAGGTATTGTGAGTGACGTGGCGTTTGTTACGCTATGTTCGGTAGTTATTATTTACACAATGAAAGAAGAAGTCGACATTATTCACACCCCTCTTGCCAAACCAGTCACATGGTACAGGTATGTCTTCATCATTACTCATGTGACCAACAATTTTATTTCTTTTTTTATTTCGACAGGTGAGAGCGATAAAAAAATCGACAGGGTTTATAGGCATGCGTCACGAATAAAAAAAACTCTTAAAAAATACAAAATAATGTTGGTTTTGTTGTCATGCCAACAGAATGAATGCATCAGGGATGCATAGCCTGTATTAGAGTAAATGGCAGTGATACACGTTATTGACAAATGTACATGAAATATCCGTGTAACTTTTGGGAACTGCTAATGCTAAACATGGATTATTAAAACATTTTATACTTATTTGAAATTAGATATAAAAAAAGTCTTAAAGTTTATTGAAAACCCATTTTTCTTAAAAAAAATCATTTACAATAATTGCAATTTAAAATATACATTGTACATATATAATTATTTATTAATATGCGTTTTTAAAGTACCGGTAGTTGAGTATACAGAAGTTGTAAATATTTTGTGTCTACAAACTATACACTAGATGTATATTCTCTATATTGTAACAAACAATCTGAACTAAACAAATTAACTGCATTTCATTTCCCAACGAAAAACATTTGCATTTGGGCATAGCCAAAAAGGACCTACTTTCATTGGTTACGTGATCTTGTTTTGCTGGTGCGATGTTGTTATGTCATGAGTTTCACGTGACATTCGTCGTAAATTGCCATTAACGTGCGTGAACTCCCCAACTTCATTGCTTCATTGATGCTGTTGGCTTTGCTGTTTAATGAATATCAAAATGCCAAAATAATGTAAAAGCTTCTTCTAAAACAGTCAGAAAATATTATAAAAAAGGGAAATAAATTAAGTAGAAATTTCAATGATAAAAACAACCGACAAAATGTTCCGCATGACGATGACGTTGAGAAAATCCGAATATCTGTCACTGCAACTTCCTTCGTCTGCTGCTTTGAACTCACGGTTTATTTACTTGAATTTTCTTTTCTCTTTTGATAAATTTCTTTCACATTGAGGTATAGTATAAAAAATCATTTTACAGTGTTTTGTACAATATGGGAATATATTGTACGAGTATGTATTGTGTTGAAAACCATATTGGACGAGACGCCATAGTACTTCCCATATTGTACAAAACACTCAATCTGCAAAAAAAGTGTCAAAAAAGTAAAGAAAAACAAGATCTTTTTAAATAGATAAACTGTGAGTTCAAAGGGACAAACGATGGAAGATATTCGAGTTTTCTTAACATTTTGTTCGTCATGTGGAACAATTTGTCGGTTGTTTGTTTTTATTGTTGAAATTTTTACTTAATTTATTTTATTTTTTTTTTATAGATGCCATCTTGAATTTTGAACTGTACAATATAAAATTAAATTGATCCAATAAACTTTTACATATTGTACAGTTATGTGGTAACATCAGGAGTAGGTGATTGGCTATACACTTACAGGTATAGAAATTGAATAAAAAATAAATATAAGTATTAAAATCACAATTTTGAGTATTAGCATATATCTAGTTTAATGTGCTTGGCCCAATTAGCTCAGTCATGTATGCGTCTGACTATCAATCTAGGGGTCGTGAGTTCGAATCCCCACCCGGCAACAGTCTCCGTGATATATGACATTGTGTATAATTATCATTCGTCTCTCACCGCTGATTCAAGTGGAAAAGTTATTAGTTATTAGCGGAGATAAGGTGTGCTCGATTACTGGTTTACCTTTTAGGATCTCAGGAAACGGTGGTTAGGTTAACTGATCGTCTGTTAGCCCTCGGTGGCATAAAAAATATGCTAAATATTCAATCAATAAATCAACCATAGTTTAATGCTGCATAGAAGCCCTTCAGACTACACAAACATTAAACTACCGTTAGTCTATTGTATTTCATCACCTCGTGAAAACTCAAAATTGTGCTTTTAATTCAACAATGATATACGACTGTTCATAAACTGTCTTGATGGAATTGCCCGGCACTATACCCTGTGCCTCTTACTAATTTGCTCAACGTTTTGTCTCAAGTTACTTTTACTTTTCTTGTTTCAGCGTGCATCAATCCAAGTCATTGCTTCAAGTAGGCTATCAAATTATTCACTCATCGTTAGGTAAGACATCTGTTTTGAAAATAAGTTTTTTTCATTTTGCTTTGTCCAGTATCCATCTGTCATATAAGAACTTTGAAACATTTTTTTTTAATGAAATCGGTAGTCACACCAAGCCCTCACATGTAATACTCAGTTTGCTGATCAATAGAGGCTATAACGTGATGGTGAAGTGTTAATCTTGAACAGGTCTGATATAATCATATATTTGTGAGTTATGGTCCTTGATATATATTGACAAATCACTTATTTGTAAGTTTTGGCCCTTGAATTATTGACCTATCTTATATTTAAGAATTATGGCCCTTGATAATTAAGAATTCCTTTTGTTTGGCACGGGTTCTTGCGCAGCATGTGAGAAATTCAGGGTGATTGTGGCCCTTGTGTTTGTTGGAGGGACATGATTTAATTAAAAACTGATGTATACTCAATTTGTGTATTATTTTAACTAGCGAACAAAAGGTCCTCCATGGTGACGGAGTGGTATATGGCAACATATCAAGATCACTTACCTCTCACCACAAAATTTGTAGGGTCATGTCCTGCTCGCTCCAAAAACTTAATGTGGAAAGTGGACGGTGGTTCTACTCAGATTCTTTCTGAGGTCTTCCTCCACCAATAAAACTATATATGTCATTATAGAACTTGGAATGTGTTGAAAATGTTAAACCCTATTAAAAAAAAACAAAAAAAACTAGCAAACTCTCACAGACACACAACCTCAGCACAATAGGTCTTGATTATAACTCAGATGACCTGTATGTAAAAACAGAATTAAGTGAAGAAATTTCCTTTATTTAATCTTGCTTAATAGACGTTAATTTATACTTACTTAAGGCGTCATCTCAAAATCACTTACCTCTCACCGCTAAGGTCCTAGGTTTGAGTCATGCTCGCTCCAAAACTTTTATGTGAAAAAGTACTCGCAGAAGGACAGTGGTTCTACTCAGATTCATTCTGGATAAAACTGGATATGCCATTATATAACCAGAAATGTGTTGAAAATGGCATTAAACCACACTGGGAAAAAAAATACATAAAAAATACTTATTTCATGAACATTAGAAATATGATTATTTACTACATAAGACAGTGTTGAATTCCTAATAGAGGCGACAATAAACAGTCTTGAATGTTAATTCTTTCAGAAAATGCTCAAGTAGCGGTGCAGTATTCCAAAAGATTCCTCAGTCCGTTATTTATTATGCTGCTGGGTATTCGACTGTACAGTATACTATTTCTAATACAGAGAGTAATCAAAAATTTTGGCTTTGAGGTTAGTGGTTTATGTCTATATTGTAGTGTTGATAAATTGTTTTCTGTCAGTTACTTCAGAAGCATGATTAAACAGAAATAAATGTTACTTCAGCTACATTGTGATACATTTTTCAGATTTTACCTATTAAAACTCTTTCTTTACCAATCAGATGTTTTCATTATTTCTAAATCAAAATGAAAGGACTTGATCAAAGCTTGGGGAAGAAAGGATATGTTTATTATAAAATTTGTAACAAATCAGTAACAATACAAATGGTCCTAACCATATTACCTCATTCGGTCATATACATTCATGGTCGTATCCTCAGTAACCTAAACTTGGTTTCCTGCATGTAAGTTTGATACAAAATATGAGCATTTTCATATATGAACAGTTTAAAAAATGTTTTTACTATAATCACTGGTTACCATGTTTAATTTTTTTGTCTTATAGATTTTTAATTTATAGGTTGCAGTCCACTATTAATGAATGTGTACATTTTTATGTGTATCATTGTCTAGTCTGGGTCATCTTCTATGATCTTGACAGTTTCTTCTTTGAAAAAAATTGTTACCGATTTCTGATAAAGTTTCTTATTTGTTAATTAAAAAACATTGAATTACCTCGGCATATCAATGGCAGTGCAACAGACTATTTGTTTATAGAAGTTTCATTTCTAATTTCATTATTTGCTATTTGATATTTTTTATTCAAATAGGTGATAGCACTTGTTCAAAAAAGTGATATCACTTATTCAAATAGGTGATATCACTTTAAATAGGTGATATAACTTATACAAATATGTGATATCCGTTATTCAAATAGGTAATATCGCTTATTCAAATAGATGATATCATTTATTCAAACAGGTGATATTATTTATTTAAATAGGAGATATAACTTCTACAAATAGGTGATATCATTTATTCAAATAGGTGATACCACTTATTCAAATAAATTATTTCATTTATCCAAATACGTGATATCACATATTCGAATATGAATGAGTGAAATTAAATAGCAAAAGGGCACCCAGTACACCAGACTCTTACAAATTGTTCTTTTTCTCTCTTTTTTTTTTGTTGATAATTATGTGTTTACTGACTGTTCTTTTTAATTATTTTAGAGTGAAGAATCATACATGGAAGATTTTGAGACCCAGTCGTCGCCATGGCGATCGCCTCTTATCGTCAAATGTTCTATAATATTCATGATCACGCAGTCTACCACACGGCTGTTTTACCAGAGCAGCGGAATGAACATGTTCCCAGCATGGTGGGCATATGTGGTGGATCGAATATGGCCGCAGGATATTCTTTTTGGCAGAATTTTACAAGTTGTGGTCATGAACATGTTCTATATTTGGAGACTTTACTGTGCAGATGATTGGCAGTGGAGTGACTGGTTCTCAGCATAATACAGAAAAAATTAAACCAGTCTTTCAGTAAAAAGTTGTAAGCATAATTTTTATCAGTCTTTTTGACTGCAGATGGGTGACTGGTTTTCAGCATGCTTACTGATGTAATATTGGAAATATCTAAACAGTCTAAGCAAAATTCTGAAATATTTCGAACAGTCTTATGGCTGCAATGGAGTGACTATATTATTATACCCAGCTCTTGGAATGCAAGGGAAAGTAAAAAGGTGGTTATGATAGTATACATTGTACACCTTAATTGTCACAAAATATTGTTACCTTAATTCCTCCTATATTTGTTATCCGAAGTCGGTGAAGTTTAGCAGACAGTGCAGACATTGAGTGGTACCATCATCTACATATTTTTAACTCCTTCATATTGGATAATATTTTCCAAAGTAATGTCTCATTACACAGTTGCGCCCCTTCTTTTCCACGGTAACATGATTATTGCGCTTAAAAAAGTTCTATGTAATAAGGTTTGAAATATTTTCAAAATGGTTCACAGTGGTTGTGCATTTCTTGCTGCAGATGAGTAGCAAGCATTTACCGTCTTCCGTGGCCTAGTGGTTAAGGCGTCTGCCTCGGAAGTGGGAGCTCGAAGGTTCGAATCCAAGTGGAAGCCCTTGGATTTTTTCTGATGCTGCCGGTTGCTCACCCAGCAGCTAGTTAAATTGAGGGGTACCAAATGTCTATCAGCCAGACGCCTGGCAATGATAGCTTTCGGGAAGTAACTGTGTACAACATAGGTGTCTCATAAGCCCAGTGTGGCTGGCCATTTCAATAGGGGTGACACTCTAATGAACAAACACTTAACTTAACTTTACTTTTACTGCAATAAGACATCACTGGCTTTAAAAAAGAGTCTTTTATATGATTCTAACAGATGCATGAAGTTATGAGCATTTGTGGATTAGTGTGTCATAGCACTGTCTTTATAAAAAAAAAACTTTTCTATGTGGAATATTCTTTTTACCATGGACATTCTCGACCTTATTTTATTTAAAACGGAGAACGTAATTCAACTTTGTAGTCAGACCTTATTACATGTAGATCTGAAGGCAAATAGATATGTGCATGTCTGCTATTTCTTCCTTTACTTCCAGCAATCAATGAAATGCATGTCATAAGAAGTCTCATTTCCAGAGATTTGCGAACATTTGAATCACGGATTAACATAGAAGTTTAGTGAGATCTTGTACATTGGCTGGTAACAGCTCTCCTTGTATACGACACTGACTGCTTTATTTTCCCACTGAAGGATTGCATGCTTTAACATTATCTTGCCCAAATAGGGTCTTATAAGAGTGTGTTCGAAAAACCCTGGACAAGACCCCACCATGAATCAAATCGTTGGTCTCTGGGTCTTGGAGCAAGCATGCTAATTACTAGAAAACTGTACCTCCACTTAGTGTTTGTTCTTCACACAAAGTTACATCAGATTCGAAAAACATGTGTTGCCGCCAAAAAATGTGAACATGAAACAGAGCACATCTCTTGAATATTGTTCAGATCAGAAAATATAGATTTTTCCTCGACTCAATTTTCCCCTAGCTGCACTGTCTGCAAAATTTCATTACATTTGAATAAAAAAAAGTTGCGGTCACAAGGTTTGTGCTGAATAGACAAATGGAGAAGGGAAATAGCTTTGAAATATTTTGTCCGATTGGGAAGCTAAGAAAATATACTAATGATTGTACTTTTCACAACATTTAATTGTATTCAGTTTAGAAATGTCGCTGTATTTGCAGTCACAGTAGAGTTACGTTTCTTTTGACATGTTCATAATGACTTTGATATTCTTCAACAACAGGCTCTTGTTTCACCAATACATTTAAATATAATAATAATACCTGCTTTTGTCTGTGTACATTAATGGCAACGCCAATATATGTGCTATTTGCATAACGTTTTTTTGCGTTGTTGTGATGGTGCAGTTGGTAGAGACGATTATTAATGTGCTAGGAACTGACGCCGCAGAGGCGGTGAGTTCGAATCCTGTAAGTGGCAGAAAATATTTCCAAAATTGTCCTTGGTCAAGTGAATAAGACATGTGTTACTTCTCTCCATTGAGTCTGACTCATTTAAAGTAAGAATAATACAAAAAATAGAATTTAAACATTTAAATATAGCCTTAAATACTTGAAGAACTTAATTAAATTTAAAAAAAAGCAGCCAGGTGATCATGACTTTAGACTGACTCCAGAAAAACTGCATTATGGTTTCAATATATTGATTGAATAATACATGAGCAACCATTCAAGATTCAGTAAAGATTTTAAGTATCAGGTAAATTTTGAGAAAATGGTTCTGTTTCACCAACTTGTTTTAGTTAAACTGTACTTATATAGGTGATAATGATTTTTGACTGGTTCCAGTAAAAATTCATGTGGATTCTTTGATATTGATTATATAATAAGTAAATAACCAGACTTTATGATTACTGGGAATCAGTCGAGTGTTAGAAATAAAAATTGCCTATCAAAGAATCTCAGTGTAAATGAACCATCATCTAGATGATGTAAAATAAAATTTTTGTGAATATGAAACACTGTGGTCACATCCCAAGTGATACTGGATCTTAATTCATCAATAATTTGAGTCAGAGAATCGGACTTGGTACTTAAAATCTAACATTTTTTAAAATCCTGTCAACATACAAATATGGGCAAGAAATGGGATAATGTAACATTTTGCGTTAAATAAGAATTGTTTCTGCAAATAGATATACTGGTAGTAAATTTCTGGTTTAATAAATGTTATTCAAATCTTAAATATTTGACAATTTGAGTCGGAGTCCAATTCTCCATTGTCTCCATTTAAGAGACCCTGATTTTATAGATACTATTTAAATATATTGACAGGAATACATGTTTAAATGAATCAGTCTGACTGAATAACTTTCTCATTAAAACATTGTCCAGTTTTATTGGTGGAGGAAGACCTCAGAATGAATTTGAGTTGAACCACCGTCCTTCCGCAAGTATCCGGCAAACTTAATCACATTAAGTATTTGTAACAAGCTGGGCTCAAACCCCACAACCTCAGTGGTAAGAGGTAACTGTAAGTGGTCTTGAGACAGCGCTTTATTGAAATACGTGTTGTGTTTATTTTGAATTTGTGTGCTATTTATAGATAAAGAGTTGATATGCTTCAATCAAGAAGGTGCCTCAACTACTAGTATATTCATGTTAACAGTGTTTTACTGTGCCTTTGTGCCTTATACACATATGTAAAGGGAGTGTATCAGAAAAACACACTAGAAAAGTCTTAAAAAATAAAATAATTATTTAAATGGATAAAAAGCATCTCATTATCATTAATAAATCAAATCCGAATTATTCTACTTTAAAGGGACACAAGACAATGTTGAAAACAATTTTACTCATATCAATGCATCAAATGTAGATACAAAAGCATTGATATAAATTGCTGTATGTCCCTTTAAGATTGAATGAATTCTAAAAGAGCTTACCGTGAATATATGTAGAAGTTTCATTCGCATATTCAGGAATTTCAGTCGGGTTTTATTGTGAGAATGTTTATTTGACAAATATTAGGGGAGTGTCCGCTAATATCCAGGGTGTTTCCGCTTATATCTGGGGAGTGTCCACTTATATCCGGGGTGTGTCCGCTAATTCATGGGGGGTTCTTTGTATGTATGTTTTACAAGATTTTCACAAAAATTGGTACCATTTAGTAATATTATAGACACTTTTTTGTATGTTTTTGTATATGAACATTTTACTACGACTTATTACTGGTGTAATATACAAACATGTATGGTTGTCGGAGGAACAGACAGGAGTGGCAGCTTTGGAAAAAGAACAGTATTAATTTTCAGGCCTAGTCAGGCCCCTTATTCGCAAAACATCTCAACTTGAGTATATGTTGAGATTTTTGAATCTCTCCCATCAGAAAAAGTTTACATGTTGAAATGGTCTTGAGAAGATGTCTACTATTTATATATATGTATAAAATAAGCGTAATAATTTACAATTGTTATTGGTTACTGATTAGAAAAAATGATGTTAATTGAAATTTATATTTGAACCTGAGTGCATGCCCTAGCTGAGATGTTTTGTAAATGCAGGATCATTTCTTTAGCCATTGCTGTCAGGCCCTTTAAGTGTTGACATACTCCCTTTAAATTGAACAGTTCCTTGTAAATAACTATTGTTTAACTGTCTAACATGACATCAAAATAAAGATATGGAAATGTAGATTACTGATTGTTTGTTGTTGTTTTTTCATCAAACATTTCTTTGCATAGTTGTTGTTGTTGTTGTTGTATGGTTTTTAGCGTCACTTTCAACAATTTTTCAGTCATATCGCGACGGTGTCTACTTGAGACAGTATTCTAAGGGCTGTCACACTGGAGTATCATGCCGCAGACACGTGGTAATATACCCCACCAAGTCACATTATACTGACACCGGGCCGACCAGGCCTAGAACTCTCCTCTAAATGCTGAGCATCAAACGAGGAAGCTTCTAGTACCATTTTTAAAGTCTTTGGTATGACCCGGCCGGGGATTGAACCCACGACCTTCCGCATGCGAGGCGGACGCTCTACCGCTAGAACACACCGAGGTCTTTGCATAGTTGTAAAATTAAACTTTAATTATACGAAGAATGTAAATTTTATAAAGTATGGCAATTTTCAACAAATTTGGAAGTTTATAACTTTACTTTAATCAATTTTTACCTTTCCCGTGTATTCCTGTATGGATCACTTCCCTTGAAAATTACCGAAATGAACTTTTGAAATACCGAGTAATGTCTTAGACCGTTGTAGGAAAAAATTAAAATTTTAAATTACAAATGATATTAATTTAATAACGAATATCAATTTTCAGCACTTTTGGAATTTTATAACTTGACTTTAATTGATGTTTACCTTTCCCATGTATTCCTGTATGGATTACTTCCCTTGAAAATTACCCGAACTGAACATTTGAACTACCGAAGTGAAGGTTTACTATAATGTTTCAGACCATTGTATCGGAGAAAAACACTGTAGCACTATAAATGTTGTTAAGTTAATAAAGTATATGATCATATATTTCTGATGAATTGACTATGTGCGTGCGTGCGTGCGTGCGTGTGTGCATGTGTGTGTTGCAGCTATTTTAACAATTAAGAATACTATTTAATATGTTTTAGAAATATACAATCTGCTATATATACATGTACATGGAAATTAGTGGGGGTTGGGATATGATTTCATGATATTTGTCAGTGTTGTCGCTATTATTAAAAATAAGAATAATTATATTACTTTTATTTTATTCATTTGTAAGATTTGCTGTTATTATTAAATATAAGAAATGGTATTTTATATAATACAATTTGTTGAAAGTAATATCAACATATATAAATGAAATTGTATGGGTTTTTTTCTGTTTTTTTCAATTAATCTCAATGAAAAAAGAATTCAATGAGGTTGATTGAAAATATAAAAAAATTGTTCAATACGATTTATCTAAAAAAAATAACAAACTTCCATGTATATATTTAGATGATATTTTACAAAACATTTTTAATGATATTAGAGACATAGACACATTGTATTATGTCTCTGATGATATATCCTTATTTATTCATCATCGGTTTGTAAACATATTGAACAAATAAGTACCGCTATAATCCAATTAAAGAAGATAGTTACTACTGTTTGTTTACCACAAATGCATTTCTTAATTGAAATTGCCTATTGATGGCACGTGAATATTTTCACGTGCATGACCAAACAATTAATAATGTTTACTTAAAGGATGCCGACTGCTCACTTCGTGTCTTGGTCAGTACCTAATTTCAAACTTGTGTGTAAAAAATATGCCTTTGATGGTGGCGAGTATAATCACAGAGCAGCCTTGGACACAAGTTGTGTGGACTCTACAGGCGGCTGTCGAAGCGGAAGGACGTGTTTACCGGAGCTCCAGCCGTCAAAGTGGGTCAACTTTGTAAAAAATGATTATTGTATATTTGTAATGATCGATGATTGATGAATCAATTTACAATCACGGATGACTCTGCTTTGATGATTGGTGGAGACATCTATTTTAAATTATCATTGGTTTTATGTTTTTAACGTAACCCTAAAAAGATGGTTTTGTCGCAAAGAATTAACCAGCAGCTCAACAAACAGCAACCAGCATATCCACGACTAAACGGCGGTGTACTCAATCAACGGGGAACCTTCTAGAATCAATCTAATCAACTACCTTCAAGAACCGACCTACTCGAAGAATCAACTGAGACAACTCATCAACCGACTTAGAAAATAAACGTCTGGCCAGTTTATCCTGCTCGCCAAAAGGATCAGTATCAAAGTGCTAGGATAAAGAAAAAACTTACGACGACAGGTAAGTTGTTGTAGTTACTATGGTATTAGTTCGACATATTGCACGTCTCTATGGAATCTTTTAAAGATTTTTATTTTGCGTCTCCCGATATGGACAGCAGATCAGATATCAAAATAATAAAAAAAAAAAGCTGTCCATTCACGCCTTATTTAATCAGACTACTATGGTATAGTCCCGTATACACTGATAAACATAACATATATAACTTTTATTTTTTTCTCATCATATGTAAGGCAACATAGAACATGCACATAAAAATAACATATGCCATTCTAAAAAGAATTACAAGAGACAGTAATAAACTGATGTATTATCACAACTGATGCGGTTAATAAGGTATTGTGTTGCAAGTGTCGAGATTGCTGGGTATCTCAATTTATAACAGCAGGGGTTCAATTTATCAACATTCAAGATTTCTTTATTTGTAACTTAACATATGTTTCTCATTACATACATATATTATACGTACATTCAATATATTTATTTATCACGTGACACATTTTATGAAACATTTCGTAAATATTTTTATCAGTGCCATACATATTAAAGCTATTGATAATAGATATGTTGTATATTTTATTTGAATGAATAATAAGAGATCAAATGCAGTGTCTTTTGTATAATTTTATTTCACTTAAAATGCATTTACTAGTACTATGTGAAATACATTTGTCGGTATTACTAAGGACTTGTATAATTCCATGGTATTACATAATTGTTACATATAGTGAATTGGACACTTAAGTATCTACCTGATGGCACGAATGAATTTTGTTTGACCACTTCTGTTGAAATATACGAAATCCTGTTAAAGGTCATTTGGAAACCAGCCTTTATTTAATCCGAGTATCGTCACGTTCTGTTTTGCTATGAATTTATTTGTCTTATGCTGTTGTGCGGCATTAAATTACTTTTTAGTCAGGTTATTGTCTTCCACAAACTGCCCCCGTTCACTTATGTCCACATAAATTACTTCGCACCCATTCTGGCTGATAGTGTTCATAACTTCTGTTATTCTCGTAGCAACCTCAGACGGTGTTGATTCTGAGTTGATATCACGTCCATAATTGTTATAAACTTCAATTGAGATTGAGTGAATAATGGTCTTTATTGACATATTTATATTTTATATGTATTTAAGTGTCGTCGATACACAGCACAGTAATTGACATGAAGTCATAGTTATTATTAATACATATCCGTTTAAGTCTCATTAAGGTTAATACAATATTATATGGAATAAAACAAATTAACAACAATGTCATTCTCTATAGAATTACAGGAGACGAATTTAATATTATATTTTTTTCAAAGGGTTTTTAAAGCGTCGGTTGGTCCGTGTAAGTTTAATATTTGGCTGATAAAACAAAATACATATTACTGAAAAAGAAGTGAATCTAACTTTAAATAAAACTTTTATGCGATAAATACCATTTCAAAGTTCTGTTGCGATACAGTGTTCGTTAACGTCGGTTGTGTAATTTGCAATTTGGTTGTGCATTAACTATTTTTATTAAGTTGTTTTTCTCACTATCATTATATAAACGTGAAGGATTTCTTAGTTGTGTCATTTGCTGTTATCTTCCTTTACTTGGAAGGGGTGGCTGTTTATCTTAATACCCGGGTATAGTTATGAAAAATAACTGTTTTTGAGACTGAGGACACGACTATCTACATTGTAAAAAAAAATTGGGATATTTTCAACGTTTTGACGACTGGTACTTCTATACAAAACGGATTTAAAAAGAAGAGTAGGTACTGTTGAATAGATACATGTTTTAGATTCACGAGTGTGTATGGTATATGCTGATGGGATTTGAATTGTTTGAATTAGAATGTTAAGCTGCAGTAAAAGATGACGACAGTGCCCTTGTCTTTATTATACTATATATATAGGGATTTAGAAGATCTCTATATATTGTAACTAGCCCCTGTGGACGGGCGCAAGAGTGCATTTAATATCAAATAACACATTTTACGACTATGCAAGGGTCATAACTCCGACCTTATTAATTCAATTTGACAAGTTCAAGATCTTTCCGAAATACTATGTTTCTCAGATAGTGAATAAATTTACTATTAGGTGTCAGCCTACCATTGATTTTTGTTCTTTATTCTACAGTAAATAAAAAAAGTTTGCAGGCTTGTCATTCATAGAGAAACACTAATGAAAGACGTGAAACTTACATTTAATTGTTTGTCAACCCGGGGCTCTGCACAACCAAACTATGATGAGAAAAGTAGGGGTCATGTGATGTGTCATCCAAGATATGTTTTTCTATTCAGTGTGTTCACTGTTGACAAATTGAAAGTAGACTTCCATATCCCAATTTCCAAGCATCATTTTATTTCTTAATTAACCCTTTACTTCATATAGACGCCTTTGGACACCTCAAATATAGATGCCTTTGGACACCTACTATAGAAGGCTTTTGTATTATTGTGTGAATTATGTTTATATTAACTGATAGAGTGGAAAACAGTGCAGGAAGTGTTCAGATTGCTCGTTGCTGAACACTGTTTTCAAAGGCCTTCTGTGATTGGTTTGTCAAAACCCATATCTACGGAGTAAAGGGTTAATTCACAAATTGAACATGGCAATGCTTTCAAACTGTTTAAAATACATCAATACTGCCATTTAAATAAAATACTATTGAAATAAGGATATGCATTTTTAAGAAGAAGAAACGAGGATTATTTATAACGGATATTATAAATGCGACTTCTCCATGGAAACATTTCCTGTTTTCAATGGTGATACTAAGCCTATAATCAAGTTGAAAATCCATTGAAAAATACAGGTGCTAGAGAGCAGACAACTTAAAAATTACGCACGTACGGACAGACAAACAACAGATACAGAGCGGTTATAATGGCTCATATACAGCTTTACCGACGTGAGTTAAAAAACTTTTAGAATTAGATCCATAATATTTATTTCGATTCATTTAAATGTGGATCGTTCAATAAGCTGGAAGGTCACGATATATATTGAAAGACACAAACAATAAATTATGATAATTATAAGGTAATAAACACATTTAATAACTAAACAATAAAGCCAAGCTCCGGGGGTTGTATGGTTTAAGAATGTGTACTAGACTATAGATCTATATCAGCTCTTCTTTTTTTTCTTCCATCAAGTACAGCATACCATTTGGTATATATTCGTACTGGCGTATGCATGCGTAGTGCGAGAACGTGTATATCGTGATTTTTAAAAGTAGAAAATTCTACTGGGTGCAATTTAAAATAACGCCGTCCAGAACTGTCTATCTGAGGGCTGTTGACAGCACTTCCCTCCTGAAGCCGTCTATATTAGGGCAGCTCACAAATGTCTGGGGAAGGCTGATCCATAACCTGATGGTATCTGGTATAGTTGAGTCCAGGCGAAGGGCACCAAGAATCGTTGGTCATGACCTCGAAACGTAGTCATCGGGTTGAGGTATATGGTCGGCACATCTACCAGGTGATGGACGATCCTGTATATCATTGACACCTTCGCCTGAGCAGCATAGGCGACACACTGCTGGTTATCCTGTAGTCAGAGTAGATCATCCGTACCGACCTCTTGAACAATCTTAATGAGGCTATCACAACCAATAGATTCAATAATCCTAAATCGGACAGACAATCTGCTTATCAAAATGACCTGTCCAAAGTGCGAGGGCGCATCTAAATAACAGTACATCAGACAGATAAAGAGGGCCGGGTAAAGATACAGAACAAGAATATACCGCGAACTACACCGATTCTCGCTTGGACGCATGCAAACTTTGTTTTAAGAAGAGATATTGCCGACTGTTAGCCATGCCACTTCTCCCTGAAACACATATACAAGCGGCATTTGAAAACCAAAGGAGAAAGATCACTGGTATCGTACAGGTTGAAGAGTTGTTCAACTATGTTCTCCAGACATGGATCGACGGCCCAATATGGAAACCGAAGGACTGGTCGGTGTATGGTCAGTCAGTCCGCACAAACAACGACTGTGAGGGTAAGTTGTATATTAAATAAACCCATCACTTACAAAAAGGATATATTATGGTGAAATATTAAATAAATGCGTTACTTACGAAAAGGATATATTATGGTAAAAGGAGCAAATATCACTTATTTGCAAATGCCGTCTGATTTGAATTGGAAAAGGTAGATATTTTTTGGGAAATGAATAATTATTTATATTCTTACTTTCAGGTTGGCATCGCAGAATTAATTATAGATCCGCAACCGCTCCACCCTTCTACGCCCTGATAGAAATGCTCCACCAAGAAGCCAAACTTGTCGACATCCAGGCGAAACTTGTCAGTGAAAAAAAACTGAAAAAAAGACAAAAGAAAAAAGCTCGATCCACGCAGGCGATGATCTTTGGAATCTGGGAGACATACAGTCTTGGAGACATGTCTACAGACGAATTATTGAACAAGCTTATACGTGTTTATGGACATTAAAGTGATTGTGCCAAGTTCTTCTGTAAATTGTAACATGAAAATGTATTTTTTGTCAAAAAAATGTAAATAAAAACATGATGTATAAATATATATATCTTTTTTGTTTGTATGCAACGAAACACTCTCAACGAAAACTTTAATAATATTTTGAGAAATAATTTAAAGCCTATAGTCGCGTGCGTACACAGAAGTAGTTATGTTCACACCTACTTAACACCTACTTAACAAATGACACTTCGTTTATTATAAAAAAATCCGCTATATTGCCGTAATCTTTACTTTTATATTAAATAACTAAAATACTACATCAATATTATAAAACCATATTTCCTAAACTCAAATTCTACAAAGACAAGTTACGAAATATTTTATTCAACAAAAGTATCATATAAAACAATATATCGAATGTTTTTCAATAGGTTACGAACTCACTTATACAAGGTTACGAATTCACCGACCATAGGGTACGAATTCACCGAATATACAGGTTACGAACTGGTCAGGGTACGAACTCACTGTAACTCGTCGAAATAGAATAAGCGTTTAAAATGCTCTGAATTTTCAGTCTGGTACTACAAAAATTGTTCAAAAGTGAGGCCATTTGCAGTTATTTCTGACGACCATTCTCTGTGCAAAGTGCATGAATCCACTGGTCAGCTGAGAGGTAACGAACAACAACGCCAAAATGGCTGTACTCGAGGTGTTCAACTATTTGGCGGCCAATCCTAGTATTGTAATTGTACTTTTTCTGATTTATTGTTTCATCTATGCGCTGTCAATATTTTTTTCGGGACCAAAACCAGGAAAGAATCCGTTTGCTGCTCGACATGTCAAACCGGTGAAGCCTCTCGTTACCGACCACTCACTGAGGAAACAGATTCTGAAACAAAGTAAGTTAGATATTTTTTTGGTTTATAACTTTGTTTTGTAACTTACTTAATATGAAATCATTTGTTGGAATTGTCTATTGGCACGACTGCCATGCCGATTATTTGTCTTATCCACACTACAGGATTAAGATTAATTCTCTCATCTGCGTTACAGTCGTGCAAAATATTTCTCTTGTCGACATGACATTGTGCCCAATCTTTCACTTTAAAAATCTACATGACGATCAGGGAAATTATTTCTCTTGTCGACATGACATCATGCCCGTCATTTCCCTTATCAGCATGATGGTCATGCAAATTATTTCTCTTGTCGACATGACATCGTGCCCATTATTTTCCTTATCTGCATGACGGTAGTGCAAATTATTTCTCTTGTTGACATGACAACGTGCCCATTTTTTCCCTTATCTGCGTGACAGTGCATGGTAAGAACACTATACAAAATCATCAAAAAACGCTCTGGACCAAACACTACATGACAGTTTAGTAAATGATATATCAATACAAAAGTAATTCATTAAAGCAAATAAGAGAAATTAAATTTACATTATGCATCATAACAGACATATTTGATGTTGTTCATTTAGTTGTCCCACATCAACTGCCTCTAATTACACCCATACATGTGAGGTAAAATCTACCACTTGTTTACCCCGTCAGAGCGGTAGATGGGGTAAAAAAGCGTAGATTTTCTCTACCGGCGGTAGGATCACATGTATGCCGATTTGAAATCTCAGATTCAGCAAATCCATCACATGTATATACACCAGAATTACTATTTATCTTCTATGCATTGAGTATCTTAATTCAATTACTGTAAACGCAAAATAAATGCCCCCGGTATTGATACATTTTTAAAGAGTTTATGTACTATTGGGTGCCCAATATTATATGGACATGTACACATATTTTAACAAATATTAATTGCAGGATTTAAACAACAGAAAGTGCCAGAACATTTAGATGCCATCTGTATAGGAAGCGGTATAGGAGCTCTATCAACAGCAGTGATGCTGGGACGGGACGGACAGAAGGTGCTTGTATTGGAGCAGCACGACCAGGCAGGCGGCTGTTGTCACACCTTTTTGGATAAAGGATTTGAATTTGATACAGGTCATCTTTGCTATTATTTCTTCTTCCCTTACTAATGTTGTTTTGTATCTCTCCCATCATCAACATTGCTATCATTCCTTAACCTCCATCAACATTTTTTTGGTCCTGCCTTCCATAAACCACTGTTTTTGTATCTCAATTTACCAACTTTTCACTTATTAAAATTGCGTTTGATCTGCTCTCCCATCCCCAACATTTCTTTTGTCCCACTCTTCTATAACCAAGGAATTATATAGAGAAGCAAGGCTGTCCCTGAGGGTGCTGGAGATTTTGCCCGGCAATTCTTGTTCCAACCACTGGCAACTATGGGCTGAGGATATACCTTAAAAACGCAAATTTTTACTTTTGTTGAGTCTCATAAACAATAAAGCAGTCTATATTTCTTTAAAAACAATGAAAATTCATCACTGATTGTCTCCGGTTTGTGCTTTCAAACCCCCATTTACTTGGGAAATTCAACCTTCTACTCACAAAATTAGGGACAGTTCTCATGGAGAAGAAAGGACAACTGATTGAGATTGTGTGAACGCTCGTGTATTCACGCAAAATCTTGCAATATCTCGTTTTTAATTATCTTAACTTCCATTCATCTCAGGAATACAAATCAAAATTCTTACACTGCAGAATGATATTGTCATCGAAACAATACCAAGTACTTGTGATTACAAAATTTGTATACTGCAGCTAAAATAATGACAAATTACGATAAAGTTTCCTTCAAACCTCAATATCTTTCAATCAAGAGCATTTTGCGAGAATGAAACATGTTTAAACATTTAAGATTACATACAACTTATAGTTTATGTACAAGAAATCAGGTGCTTATGAATTATGAATGATTAATTTGCAAATTATGAATCCTTCGTGTGCTGTTTCATCATTATTTAGTCAGGAGATGCAAGTTTCCTATCCTTCTATACAAGTCTTTGCCATAACTGACACTGGTTTTGTTTCTCTCTCACATTACTAACTTTGCTTTTATTCCTTCCTCCTATTCCCCACATTGCTTTCATTCTATTTTCACATACCAAAATTGCTTCTGTCATTGTTTTATCCCATCTCTCCCATAACCAATATTGATTTCATGTGTCTTACCTTTATTCAATATTGCTTATATGCCATCTCTCCCATAATCAACACTGCTTTTATGTGTCTGTCCCATGTTCAATATTGTTTTTCTGCCATCTCTCCCATAACTAACCAACATTTCTTTCATGTGTCTCTCACACGTTCAATATTGCATTAGTTCCTTTATTTAATAACCAACATTGCTTCAATCCCTCTTTCATAAACAAATAAACAACAATAAAACTGGATGCTGTATATCACCTGTAATGTGTTTCTAAAGATAGTGTTTTCTCCACTACAATAATATTCTGCAACAGTTTTATTCACCAGTGAAGGTAACTTATCTCACTTAAATCAAAATACAGTGGATAAAGTGTTGGTTGCTCACGCTAGATGTTGCGGGTGCGATTGCCAGCTCGGCTGGTTGACCTCTCAAAAACATCACCCAGTACTTGTTCTACCTAGATAGCGGACACGAGAACGACTCATTATAGCTCTAAGTTTACTTGGCAATCAAGCTAAAATAAATTGGTATAAACTAAATTCCAGATTTAAATACATGTACTATAGTTGATGGAGTTTGTAATGTCTCCCAATGTTTCCCAGCAGCAGTCTCTTCTTTCCAGGTTATTATATTCCGTCTTATTCATTTGGCTACACTTTTAGTAGTTAAATGTGATGGCATACAATACATGTACCTACATTTTCATATTTTTTCTCTAGATTCAATTTAACTTTTTCACTGTGTACCATTGTTCAAAAGATTTGCAACAAAAATGTAACATTGTAGAATCAAAGAAATTATCTAACTGTGAGGACAATGGTAAACGTCCTTAGCTTTGGAAATGAGTCCATAGCATTGGATTTGAGAAGCACATGGTCCAGTGGTAGAGCATGTAGCCCATGATCGGAGGGTTGTGGGTTCGATCTTCCATTGTTAGCAAGACATTTTTTCCGCATATGCTTAGTACTGGTTTTACCTAGGAAGACTTCAAGCTCGGTTTGTCTATGTTGTAAAAAACTTGTTTCAGAATCGTATAAAAAATAAGCTTAAGCTAATGGATTTAAGAAATTGCAATGTTTTTATAATAATTCCATATTTGGCCAGAGAAATAATCAAACAAGGAGAATAACTTTGATGTGTTGGTTTCTGTCCCGCAGGTATACATTACGTTGGCAAAATGATGGATGGAGACCAGACCCGGGTTCTCACAGATCAGATAACTGAGGGACAGGTTGTCTGGGAACCTATGGACCCAGAGTTCGACATTGTAAGTTACAAATACAGTTAAACCTGTGTAAGCGGTCACCTGTACCGAGCAGCCACATTTGCTTTTTCCCATTTGTATGCTTTAAGATAAAATAAACCTGTATTAAGCAACAACCTGTCATAAAAGACAACTTTTGCTCCTTCTCTTGACTGACTGCTTAAGACAGGTTTGACTGCACTTTCATTATATGCAAAACAGACCATTTGAGAAAGCTTCAACAGTCAAAAGAAATTAGTTTTCTTTCATTTTGAAATGATGAGATTGTTAATTGGGGGAGTATCACAGATTAAATGTATATTTAGTGGGGGAGGAATTTCAGATGATATTTTTAGAGAAACTGCACATATATAAGTGGAGAAAGGGTCCTCAATGGTGTAAGACACTGTCTCAAGATTACTTAACCTTTATCCCAGAGGTCGCAGGTTACCGGCTCAGTCACAACATTTTGTGTTGGGAAGTTTGACAGTTTACTCAGATCCACGTATGTGTGTACCTGTTTGAATATTAAGCGTCATTTTATGCCATCGAAGGTTAACAGATGATTGGTTAACTTAACCCTCTTTCCTTGGATACTGGTAGGTTAACTGGTACTGAGAGACGAATGACAAATAAGTAGCAATGTTGTATATCAATTATCACTTAGATTCTGCCAGACAGGGATTTGTTTGTCATATAAGACAAAAGTGTTATTAGTTTAAAACTAATGTCATATCTGCCAGTAGTACTGCTTCCAAATCTCATAATGCTTTAGAAAAAAACACGCAATTTCATCACCATATTTTTAGCTCGCCGGGACGAATGTCCTGGAGAGCTATTGCCATGACCCCAATGGCGTCGTCGTCTGTAGACACCAAGGTTATACTTTTGCATTTAGTTTTGCATTTACAATTTGGTGTTTGCCTCCAATCTCATTCTTTGCATAGGTGGTGAGTTTTACCCCATAGGCGAGCTTTGTTGTCATTTGACAACTCTTGTTATATATACTTATTTATTACATGTAACAATAAAATTTTATATAATTATCTTGATACTTGCTACAAATGATCAACATAGTATAACGACTTGTCGCGAGTAAGACCCATACCCGTACCTCAAAGGTCAAAGTCACAATTTGAGTTTGTTTGACAACACTTCGAGTTTGTGTGAGATTTCGTTTCCGGCCTGTAACTTTCTCATGCAAACATGGATTTTGTTGATACTTGCTACAAATGATCAACATAACATGACGACGTGTCGTGAGTAAGACCCACACCCATACTTCAAAGGTCAAGGTCACAATTTTAGTTTGTTTGACAACTTTTTGAGTTTGTGTGAGATTTCGTTTCCAACCTGTAACTTTGTCATGCATTGATGGATTTTGTTGATACTTGTTACAAATGATCAACATAACATATCATATACTTTTATTTTCACAGACCATTTGGGGGGCATGTGACACTTAACAGTGACAATTCTTGTTTAATATTTAATACACCCATCTCCGTAGGTAACTGATTAAATTCCCATTTGAATCAGCAGTGAAAGCCGGCTAACAATGAGGGGTACTGTCTTATATTAATCGTCACAGATACTATATCTGGACATGGATTCTAACTCACAGTCCCTGGATTGATAGTCAATGTCACTACCAAATGAGCTAACCTGACCCATAGAAATTTATGAAGCACATTGACAGAGGGTGGTTATAATGCCTAACTAAACAGAATTTGTTTTGTCATACCATTTTCTGAATAGACTCCATGACTGAGTAGTCAAAGGCAGTCTAAAGATTACTTACATCTCACCACTGAGGTCGTGGGCTTGAGCTCGGCTCAAATCTTTACTTTAGAAAAATTTTGCTGTAATTTCAGAAAGGGCGTTGGTCCCAGATTCATTCTTAGGTCTTCCTATTTCAGTTGGATATGCCATAGATATCATTATTTGTTGAAAATGCCATTAAACCATATTTAAAAATGAATAAATTGAAAGATTGGTTGTAAACAATGTTTCATCATATAATTTCGTCATCAGTGATCTTAATTGTAACATAACCAATCCAGGTGGCAGTCGGACCATCAGAGAAGGCAAAATATTACAGCATGAAGTCTGGATCCAATGAAATATTTGCTCAACACTTGGAAAAACAGTTTCCAACAGAGAAAGAGGCTATCGCCAAACTGATGAAACTGCTAGCAGTATGTAGCTAACATTATTATTTCGTACATAAGCTGACACACACACATATATATATATAAGGATCATGTAAAAAACGAATGATATTCACATCTTGCTACACCCTTTTTTTCCCACGGTAACATTATTTTTAAAAAAAAAATCTAAAAAAAAGTCCTATTTAATTTGGTATTAAAATATTGATGGTTCATAGTGGTTGTGATTTCTTGCTGCTGATGAGTCGAACAAAAGTTGGCATAGCATATACTGCAATAAGACATCACTGGTGTTAAAAAATTGACTTTTATAGGATTTCAACATACCGGTATGCATGTATTTATGAGCATTCTTTTTTCAAAAAGTCACACGGTGTCACTGCATACTTTCTAAATAAAAAACAAACGACTACCAATTATTGTGCATTGATATGTGGGTATACATTCCTGCTATAAAAAAAATACTTTAAAAAAATTCTATGTGGAATTCTTTTTTTACCAAGGAAATAGACCTTATTATATAATACTCATTTATTATTGTTACAAAAATATATTATGTAAGGCTCTTTTGTCAATGAATTTGATAAATTAAATAATAAATGAGCACAAAATTAAATGCATTTTATCACGTAATTCTAGAAAACGGTACATTTTGATCACCTAAATAATGAATGAGAAAACATTGGCTACAATGATGTTAGTTTCCGCTGGTCACCGTTTGCCGCTACGTCTCAAAATAATGTCATTTTACCATGACATGACATGATTTATAAACTCCCTCAAGTCGCAGATTAGTTCGGTATTTTACGTACAAGAGTCGAATTATGCAGAAACCCCCGAGAGATCAATCAGAAGTGATATTATTACACTAGATTAATATAAAAAATATGGCACAGGTTAATTATACTGGATTGTAAATTTGTGATATATAATGTTTATTATTCTCCTACAGTCGTGACAATCACTAATCTTGATTAATGCATGCATGGAATAAATAATAACAGCTTGATTGGTAATAAACATTCATAAATATTGATGAATGTCATTCATATTCAAGTGTGTTGAGGTCTTTGTGTTTTTTTCCCAATATTTTGATAGTTATTGGTAATTTCAGGATAGCCGAGGCTGTTTTTTGGGTGTAATGTTGCCCAAGATTCTGCCTAAACGCCTTGCCAAATTTGCCATAAAGACAGGCTTGTATCAGTTGGTGATGAGAAAGTTCACAAGACTGTGCCATCTCACCGTGGGAGATGCTCTAGACAGCATATCAGACAATGTAGAGTTTAAAAGTGTCGTGTCATATATATTTGGAGACATGGGTAAGTGAAATGCATCCTGTCTTTGCTAAAAAATGATACAAACATTTGTAGATTTGTAGTTATTGGAGTGTGATGCCCAGTAGCAGAGCATCATATCCAAGATCAGTGGTCATGAGTTAGATTCTTGGCCAAGGCTTTGTGCCCTTGAGCAATACACCTTGATCCGCATATGTTTATTACTGATTCTACCAAGGAATACTTTGAGCATGATTTGTATAAGGAGGTGGGCTAAAAATATTTTTGTCAGTCATTAGGTGTCTTAAAAGATAAAAATTATTCTCTGATTAGTTACTCAAGAAAAAAATACATACCCCTAAATGATATTGGTCGATAGTGGCAAACAATTTTTGGATGACCAAAAAAAACTGATGCAGAACAGAAACATAATTCAGAATAATAATTATTACATCAAAAGTGGTAATAGCTACTCCACTGCCTTGAACAAGACACTTTATTTGAATACACTTAGTATTGGATTTATCCATGAAAGCCTTGTGCATGATTTGCCAATATACCACAATTCATAGCAGGCTTTCTCAGTGCCTGACATCCCTTGATTCAGGTCAGTTATGCCATTATGTAAAAATATGGAGTTCCCTGCCTTTCCCACAATTCAAAGCAGGCTATCCCACTACCTGATATCCCATGATAAAGGTCTGTTATACCTTAATGTAAAAATATGGAATTCCTTGCCTGTCCCACAATTCATAGCAGGCAATCCCAATATCTGACATCCCCTGATAAAGGTCTGTTATACCCTAATGTAAAACTATTGATTTCCCTGCTTGTCCCACAATTCATAGCAGGCTTTCCCAGTACCTGACATCCCCTGATAAAGGTCTGTTATAATTTAATGTAAAAATATGGAATTCCCTGCCTATCCCACAATTCAAAGCAGGCAATCCCAATATCTGACATCGCCTGATAAAGGTCTGTTGTACCCTAATGTAAAACTATTGATTTCCCTGCTTGTCCCACAATTCATAGCAGGCTTTCCCAGTACCTGACATCCCCTGATAAAGGTCTGTTATAATTTAATGTAAAAATATGGAATTCCCTGCCTGTCCCACAATTCCTTGCTCTCTAATGTGTTGAACAAATAGTGACATGTTAAACTTCCACTGAAGAAACTCAACCAATGAGCATGCTCATATGTCACTAGTATGTAATGATCCCTAGGACCATTTCTCAAGTCTATATATATAATATTCACAGGTGCCGCGCCCAGTGAACTAGGAATTCTGGGATACGCCCAGCTCATAAATCATTACATTCCTGGAGCCTTTTATCCACGAGGTGGCACTAGTGAGATTGCATTCCAGATAATTCCAATCATAGAAAGATACGGGGGACGGGTATTGGTAGACGCCCCCGTTACCCAGATTTTGTTCAATGACAAAGGAAGAGCTAATGGTAAGGATGCTTTATAAATAAATTATTATTACACAATATTAATACCACCATATGAATTCTGTCTATAAATACATTTGATTCAAAGGAAGTGAGAGAGAAAAACTGTACTGAGATTCACCCTCGTGTTTTTGCCTGCTTGTGATGAGGTGGATATAGTCGTCACAATTTCTGTTTAATGTGTGTACATGCGTTCATCCAATCTTGTCCGTTCGTAAGTTTGTAATTCTGTCGGGAAATTGGTTTACCATCAGTAACTTTTAAAGGATTCTTTGTATTGAATTAAAATTTTGCGCGTACCTGTATAATCATAAGATACAGGTTAAGATTAATATTTGTCAGCATCAGGCAAATTTTACAGGAGTTATGACCAATTTCTTGTGGAGAGACACATTTCTAGTTATTCACTGATAATGAAACCTAGTAGTACTGCTCTTGCTATTCATTTATTACTTTACTCAGCACTTTACTGTGTCTTCAGGGGTGACCGTACACAGAAGTAGTGGTGATGTGAATATCTACGCCAAGAGAATCATCTCTGATGCTGGTGCTGTAAACACATTTAAACAACTTCTGCCTCGTGAAATAGCTGTGAAATCACGTGAGTAGTAATAATAATAATTTATATCTACAGAGGGCAACACATTAAGTTACAAACTAATCTTCCATGATGCCCTCTACTGGACTGCAGTATAGGTTCATTGGGCAAGACAATACTTTGCTAGCCATTATGTAATCCGTTAAAAGAGGACATAACTAACAAATGGTTCAACACATCACTGCTCTGGCCTGGCCAATTCCTATGTCGATATACAAAACATGTATGGTATAACGGTGAACATTACTTGGCTCGAACAACCGTTAAATTGAACTTACTTTGTCATCTGGTTTGAGCCATCGAGGTTCTACTGTATATTGTTTTGTAAAATCCAATACAAATGCTAATGTTGATTGGATTTTGATTAAACTTGAATATGTTGTATGTAACCACAAAACCTCGTACAAGTCCAGTGAGATCCAGCTGACATTAGCAGAGTTATTTGCCCTTGTTCTGTGGACTGAGTATGGTAGCTTGACAAGCAAGGTAATTTTTCAACTCGCCTATCAAGGTTGACGTGCCTCTTTACGCTAAGCGATTATACGTAAACCCTAAACTATGCGCCCATATATGATATACGCTTATATTTTAGCCCTATATGCAGTTGTTCCATAGGTGGAAAAAACATAATAAATTTATACTTTAAAAGGCTCAAACATCAAACTAGGGTTACAGTGCACATTATGATGACCTTGTCACCTCTTCTATAAAAAATAAAAGAACGCAAAGAAATTCTATTTGTGGAAGTGTTAAAATTTGGGGTATACTCTGTTTAGTTTATCCTCTGTGTATTTATTTTGTCCATTGATTCGTTTTATGCACCTAAACATGTGACATGGAAACAAATGCAGTGTTTGGGTTGTTTTAGATGGAATGTTGCTTATGCCTGATAATGACTCATTGTTCAGATGTCCAAACAATTAAAATAAAATTGCTTAATTGGATAACTGACCTATCACAGTTTTATTGAAGAAATTAAAAATGTATAGCCCACTCAAATTGATCTCAAAGGAAACACTTTCAGCAACTGACAATGAATAATGAACTTGTTAACCCTTTACTTCATAAAGACGCCTTTGGACACCTCTAATACAGACACCTTTTGACACCTCTAATATAGAAGGCTTTTCAATAATTTGGTGAATTATGTTTATATTAACTGACAGAGTGGAAAACAGTGCAGGAAGTGTTCAGATTGCTCGTCACGAGCAATCTGAACTCTTCCTGCACTGTTTTCAAAGGCCTTCTGTGATTGGTATCTATGGAGTAAAGGGTTAATTAATTAAGATTTCATTTTTAGATTTTTGATTATTAAGTGAATGTTTTATTATAAGATTTCAAACCAAGGGATTAAATGTCATCTGTATAAAAATGTATATGCCTAATTTAAGGTAAGAATTTGACATGCGCTTATTATCACATACAGAATGACGGTTAGGCTCTATGTGCTTGTTTTTGGCGTACACTTATAAGTATGCGCTCATTTACCATATTCAACAGTAATTTTTGGATGTCTCTATTGAAAAAGCATTGAGACAGGACTGAGCAATATATTTATTACTTTAGGCCATTATAAATTAATTGCTAGATTATCATCCAAATTTTTCTTAAAAAGGGTGAGGGAGATTTTTTGAAAAGCGAGCAAAGCTCTGACTTCCATAGCTGTCGAACAGCCCTAGCAATCTGTTATAAAGGTAACGTATGACAGGAACCGCCATATTCATCCGCCCGCTAAAGACGTTCACAAGTTTCAAAACGCATTTGCCGTAGCAGAGGACGTATTATACAATAAAAGATTTAAAGTTTTTTATTTATTGCAGATTTTTTTCTGTATCAAAATGCAAAGATACCATACGGGAAGCATTCAATTTCCATGGAAATGCGGAAGAATTCACTAATTTCGCTGTGCACTAAAAAAAACGTAGCAATTTTCATTGATAAAAAAATTGTTTTACGCATTTGATACTACTATGCAAAGTGACGTCATCTGGGGGTGGGGGGGGGGAACTATAATCTCTAACATCATTTGACTGTCATCAGGTGTAATCATTAACAGAGTGAAATATTGACATGTTTTCGATATAATAACTCGTAGTTTGAGTAAATAGTGATTGTTAGTGTTATTTCATTCTCTCTGGAATGTCCTCTTTTGATTTTGATAGTTAAATAAAGAAATTAGGTTTGGGGCTGTTTTTGTTGTTGATAGAAAGATTCACCATTCTGTCATCATATGCAAGCAATGTGAACAGATCCACCGCTCAAAGTAATAGATTTAAATATACATTTATAATTTCATATATTCATTTACTCATATCATATACTGTTGAATTGCTACTCAATTTTTGCTGCTAATTAGTTTATCCAAACATATTGAACCGATAATTAGGTCATCCGACCGTTATGTTTTTGTGTTTCTGTGTTGTATTTTTGGAAGGCGAGCGAAGCTCTGACTTCCATAGCTGTCGTGCAGCCCTAGCAATCTGTTATACAAACTATGTATGGCAGGAACCCCCATATTCGTCTTACCGATAAAGCAGTTCACAAGTTTCAAAAACGCATTTATCGTAGCAGAGGAAGTATTATACAACAAAGGATTCAAAGTTTTTTATTTATTGCGGATATTTTTCTTTAAAAAAGTTCAAAAATACGATACTGGAAGCATACAATTTCCATGGAAATGTGGAAGAATAAGACCATTCGACATGTAATCATTAATGGGGTTAAATATTGACATGTTTCCGATGTAATAACTAGTAGTTTGAGTAAATAGTGATTGTTAGTGTAATTTTATTCACTACGGATTGTCCTCTTAATTTTGATTGTAAAATAACAAAATTATATTCGGGGCTACATTTGTTGTTTATAGAAAAACATGCCAATCTGTCATCTTATGCAAGCAATGTTTTGATGAATATATTTAACGGTTAATTAGGTCATCCGACCGTTATGTTTGTTGTGTTTCTGTGTTGTATTTTTTAGATTGATTAAATCTAGGTCACGCAACACCATTTATAATGCTATTAATTGATTATTTATATTGTTGATTGAAAGCTATATGAGAATCGAACATAACTCAAGACAATATACACGTAATTATATAAGTAGGTCATGTTTGTTTTGGTCTAGTCAAAGAGTTATGGATATGTGTCGTATATTCTCGGACAATCAAGTACATTTTGTGCCGAATGCATTTCGTTATCCATAAATCATAACTATTGAACTGGAGAAATTAAAATTGACTGGAGTTGTACATCGCTACTCAATTCTTTCGATTTTGGAGCCATTTTTCTAACAATAACAAATTTACATGTAAACACTGCAGACGGCATAAACAGTGTGTATTACGTCATCAAGTGATGCTTAACTCTCCATTGACCTATTTCACTATAAACTATATGCACCTATTTATAGCGCACAGTATAATTTAAACCAGTACACTCCCTGGTAAATCAGCTGTTTAGCAAGTGGCGAACAATTATGTACCTTTACTGTAGCACAAAATATATGATTGCCAGACAAGGAAAACAAAATCTGGAGTTTAAATTAAAACCTAATATATACCTGGAGCTGAATCGTTGAAATTCTTGTTTGAGGAGTTGGACAAGTTAAGTATTCAGATGACCCATTTGAATTGTATATTTGTGGTTTTTTTAAGTTTTTAACAATTTTTTCAATAAACAAGTATTTATTCATTGTTGGTGGTTGTTTGCACATTATTAAAAGGCAATTTAAAGCGGTACATTCTTCTTCTTTTTTTGATGAAATAATGGGGATAGATATTGAGCAGTGGAGATAAAAATTGGTATTTTTTCTGGGAAGTATATGTCGATCAGTACTCTATCAAAAAGTCAAACATCAGAATATTGTAACAGAATAAGATCCTGAATATACTAACTATCTGTCTAAATAAGACTTACTTGTGAATACTGCCATTACCAGTAACACTGTCCACAGTGGGGTAATTCATAAACAATCATATTAAAAGAATATGACATTAATACAACTATTTCTACATGGGACAGCAATGATTATATACATAATCATCCATATTTACTATATATGAACTCACCTTATGCCTATACATTGAAATATCAACATAAATCCAAATATTGATTTGACATGAAATCTAGCACTGGGTGAGGTAAACGAAATATCTAGTATTCAATTATTATATCTGCATAGTTTAATACTATGTGTAAATTTAATAATACCTTAATTTTACATGTTACTTTTAACATAAGTATAAACAGTCTAAACATGTTCCATTGCCTTTGATTTTAAGGATAAATGAAAATATCATTGAATGACCTTTCAAAAACTCTGTTGCGAGATTTCTGCAGTCAACAAGTCATATTGAATATCTGTTTCAGGACTAATGTAAGGCTCTCCCAACCTATAAATACAAATTATGATGCTAACTATTCACTTAGAATAATTATAATAATGTCTTACCTTAAAATAATGCTGTGTATGTTCAAATAGAAAATCGTATTTAAATTTCCCTCAGTTAAAGTTGCAAGAGTGAGAAGATTTGAAAATCTGTCCACCTCAAATCTGGAATCTTCATTTCTACTTTATTTCAAGTTATAATATTAACTTGCATGATTTGCATCTGAACTATGATATTATGACATCCTTTTCATGCCAACTTATGATACGGAAATTGTATTTTTATTGTGTTAAATGAACTTTTCGTGTATCAAATCTGGCAACATGGCGGACATTTGCCAGATCAGCCAGATTCTTGTAACACGTGTTACGAAATGCACAATTTTGATTGGTGTAGAAGTGCAAGAATCCAGACTTTTTGCCTATATAAACTCTCAGAAACTTTAGGTTTTAGCTCACTTTAAGTTCCAGACATCAAGAAAAGCAGTTCCATCACTTCCGGTATTTTAACCTTCGTGTGAATAAAGTAAATTATTCATTGACTGTATATTAGATAGTCTTGCCTTATTAGGTAACTAATCATATAAACTGTATAAATCAGCTAAATCATCCAATCTTGTTGTTTTCATATTTTGCTCGCTATCTATCTAATAACACGTTCTGGAGTGTAACAATATGAAGGTTTGTTTGTGAAACTTTCATATAGGTTGTTCATCTTTTATGTGGAGATGTGGAAAGGAATCCTGGACCACCACGTTACCAATTTACAAAATGTCCTGAAATGGATATTGTCACTAGGGTTATCAAATATTCAGTCAATTTTCACAGGGAAGATGGTGTGTACCATTTTTTCAAATGCATTATTAAAACCGTTTGATAGCTACTGTTGAAAAAGTATTGATATGGTCTCTGTATTGTATTCAGGAGATTATTTATACAGATACACAAAATAAATATTAAACACCACGTTCTTTCTAAATCCCAATAAAATGCCTTTTAACATATCAGAAATCTAACTAAGTTTTCCAGTTTTCCGAACCTACATTTTCGAATTAACACAAGCAGTGAGCCTTCCCTCTTGATTTAGATTGTTTAAATCTAGGTCATGCAAAACCATTTATAATGCTATTAATTGATAATTTATATTGTTGATTGAAAGCTATATGAGAATCGAACATAACTCAAGTCAATATACAGGTAAATCTATAAAGTAGGTCATGTTTGTTTTGTTCTGGACAAAGAGTTATTGATATGTGTGTTATATTCTCGTAGAATCGGGAACATTTTGTGCTGAATGTGTTTCGTTATCCATAAATCATAACTATTGAACTGGAGATATTAAAATTGACTGGAATTGTAGCACAAAAATATGATTGCCAGACTAAAGATGATTCATGGAAAAACAAAATCTGGAGTTGAAGTTAAAACAATATATATATCTGGAGCTGAATTGTTGAAATTCTTGCTTGAGGAGTTGGACAAGATGACTCATTTGAATTGTATATTTGTGGTTTTTTTTTAAGAATTTTACTATTTTTTAAATAAACAATAATTCATTCATTGTTGGTGATTGTTTGCACATTATTAAAAGGCACTTTAAAGCAGTACATACATTTTTTTGATGAGGTAATGGTGTTAGATATTGAGCAGTGGAGATGTAAAATTGGTAGTTTTTATATTTCCCCGAGCCTACATTTTCGAATTAACACAAGCAGTGAGCCTTCCCTGAGGCCTTTGATTTATAATTTTTTTATGAAAATAAAAAGGGTCGGGGCGGTATGAAAATTAGGGGGCGAGCGGGATGATAATCTAGCAATTGTTTTATTACGGCCTTCCCAGTAAAACAAGATTGCTTATTTTTAGTGTTTGCAAGTAATTTTGCAATAACTTGTGCAAGGTTTACCATATTTGGTGCATAGTAAAAACTAAATTAATACATGTACCAGTATTTCTGATATACGTCTTTGAAAAGTTGTGTGGAAAAACTTCTTACATCTGACTTAAAACTCTTGTTCAAACCAGATGAATTTCTATTTCAGCCATATTCAATTTGGTCGACAAGGTGGGACCAAGTATTTCAAATCTCTCCGTGTTTGTTGGAGTGGAGGGATCCACAGAAGATTTGGGATTGAATGCTGGAAACACATGGGCATTTACTGGGTAGGTTATCTTATCTTAGAAAAGACACCAATCTGTTCAGGAGTTCTGGTTATATAATCATATTATTAAAATTGACTGTGGTCAGTTACACGAATTAGAAAAATGTGATTTGAAACTCATAATGTAAAACATGGAGGGATAATATAAGGAAGAACATTCCTAAATAAAGGCAATGGGTTATGTTTGCCAGGCTGCACTTTTCATCAAAACTATAATGATGTGGAATACATTGGCCCAACCGAGGAGCATGGATATTAAATGGGTCTTCTGCTATAAAATAAATCTGTAGAACTACAAATGTTATAATTTGCTGTTTGACAAATAGATGAATTTTTTTAAATTATTTTCTATTTAAGAGACCCTGAGCAATTAATGTAATATTTTTTATAATTTTATATCTGCATAATTCAAATATAAAATTAGAATATCCCAGTATATATGTTGAACCTTAATTCCATTTCATGTTTTGGAAAGGGTCTTAGCTTGGTTACTGTTATTTGCACGTCTGAATATCAATCCAGGGGTCTTGAGTTCAAATCCCTGCTTGGTCACCGACTCCATTGCATCTCATTGTCATTGATATCTTCCCACTGATTCCAGTGGTAAAGCTATCAATGATTTGCAGAGGTTGGTGAGCTGGCATACCTCCCAGGAATTGATGGTTAGCTTAACTGATCATATGTTGGCCCTCAACTTAAAAATGCTGCTAAATATTAGTATGGTCGGTTGAGAGATGGCATGACCCGACTTTTCCAAACCTATTACGGCATGATAACCTTTTTAGTGTTGAAAATAAAAATTATACATACCTATAATAACCTACCGGTATATGTACATTACAGTGAGAACCTATATGTATATTACAGTGAGAAACTATATGTACATTACAGTGAGAACATAAATGTATATGACTGAGAACATATATGTACAATACAGCGATAACCTATATGTACATTACAGTGAGAACATATATGTACATTACAGTGAGAATATATATGTATGTTACATTGAGAACATATATGTACATTTCAGTGAAAATCTGTATATAGGTTACAGTGGGAAACTGTATGTACATTACAGTTAGAACCCATATGTACGTTACAGTGAGAACCTTTATGTAGGTTACAGTGAGAACCTATATGTAGGTTACAATGAGAACATATGTACATTACAGTGAGAACCTGTATGTATATTACAGTGAGAACCTATATGTACATTACAGTGAGAACTGAGAACCTGTATGTATATTACAGTGAGAACCTATATGTACACTACAGTGAAAACTGAGAACCTATATGTACATTACAGTGAGAACCTATATGTATATTACAGTGAGAACCTAGAACAGCAATTACATGACTACCAGGCCCTTACTGTGGAGCAGGCAGCTGATTCTGAATGTCCTCTCATGTTTATATCGTTTCCCTCGGCCAAGGATTCATCATGGAATGACAAATATCCAGGTAAATATTGTATTGGTCCTACCTGTGGTAAGTAGTAAAATTGATCCTTAAAGACATGTGAATGTGTCACTGGAAAATTCAATTGGAGATATGGGGGTATTTGCAGACCTTCATGGTAGGATTTAGACAGAAATTTGTAATATTTTCCCTCCTAAAAATTGAATTTACATCTCGCAAATCAACCGAAAATATTATAAAAAGATATCATAATTATTATGTGTGAATTTAAAGGGAGTATTTTGGCATTTAACTCTCAATGTGGTGTCATAAATTAACATTACAATCCGAAAGATATACATAAAACTTACATATTTATAAATGCAAGATAGATAATGATACATTGGCGTTTGATTATATGCATCTGTTTTCAGACGCTAAAACATTTGATTCCATTACCTTTCCATTTTGAATGACCTGCCTTTGGTATTCCAATCAACCATCATAAACTGTGACGGTGTAAATAATTGTGTACAAATGCATAGTTTACAACTGATGCAAACATATACACTTAGGTAATGGTCAAACTTTAAACTATACTATTATTGCTGTATAATGGGTAACATAGTCAATGAATTGTGGCGAAAATTAACAAAACATTGTCAGATTGCAAACACAACTGTTTGAAAGAATTGTGTGCGCACATAACATAAATACCATTTATAGCCCTTTTGTTATGACATATTTCACCCATGCTACATTTTGATGTAAAATAAAAACAATAAATACTGCCATGTTCATTGTTTCCATTCAATTATTGACATTGTATCCGACTTCCATGTGGAACCTATAGGTAATAAATAATATTACAAGTCCATCATTCAATTATTGTTGATGACAATTGCCTGTGTAGTCCTTTATATTTCAACCGCCAGTTGCGTGCACGGATATTTCCAGAAATGCGAAGCTATGTTTACAGAAATGAATATTACGCAATATTTTTTCTATCGTCAATATTTTGATTAGTGTTAATTTGATAACTCTTAATTATGGCATTAAATCGACAAGCATAATTTTATGCACATAACAATTATTGAAAGTCTCCATTTGTAGCTTTTATATGTTATTTGCCAATTTAATCCCTTTGAGGTTAGTATGTTCAAGGTCAATGTCACCCTTAAAGGTATTTTGTCAAGCACATATTGTGTCTAGAGTATTATTAGAGAACTAGAATAGAAATTCCATCAAGCTTCACAGAAATGGTTTAGTCAAGAAGAATTTGTGTTTGTGCAAAATTCATTTTTTATCAAAGTAAGATCACTTTTTTCCGGAATTGGATTTATCGCCTATTTCAACACATTTTAAGTTATATAATTATGGCATATCCAGTTTTATTGGTGGAGGAAGACCTCCAATCTAACCTCGGAAGAAGCACCGTCCATCTGCAAGTAACCTTAGCGGTGAGAGGTTAGTGATCTTGAGATGGCGGCTTAGATCGTTTAACCACAGAGGACCCATTAGTAAGATCACCTTTATAAAGGTCAAATATTTATTTCATTGGCTGACATATTTGTAAGGGTATTTGTTTGGTGCTTAAACATCTCGTTTGCAAAAAAATATGTTTGTGTTACAGGCAAGGCTGTGGTGTTGATCATTACTCTGGTACCCTGGTCTTGGTTCAGTCAATGGAAGGATGGTAAATTGAAACATCGCGGAGATGATTACAACGATTTGAAGGATAGGATCGGCAGACAGATGTGGAAACAGTGCCAACAGCTGTATCCTAAATTAGAAGGGAAGGTGCGTGTAATGTGTTGATAATTATTTAACAATTTGAAGGGATGGTGTGTGTAACAGGGTGATAATTATTTACAAATTAGTAGGGAAGGTGCGTGTAATGTGTTGATTTTAACAATTAGAAGGGAAGGTGCGTGTAATGTGTTGATTTTAACAATTAGAAGGGAAGGTGCGTGTAATGTGTTGATAATTATTTAACAATTAGAAGGGAAGGTGTGTGTAATGTGTTGATAATTATTTAACAATTAGAAGGGAAGGTGTTTGTAACGGGGTGATAATTATTTAACAATTAGAAGGGAAGGTGCGTGTAATGTGTTGATAATTATTTAACCATTAGAAGGGTAGGTGTGTGTAATGTGTTGATAATTATTTGACAATTAGAGGGGAAGGTGTGTCTAACGTGGTGAAATGATTTAACAATTAGAAGGGAAAGTGTGTGTAACATGTTGATTTTAACAATTAGATGGGAAGGTGTGTGTAACGGGTTGATAATTATTTAACAATTAGACGGAATGGTGTGTGTAACGGATTGATAATTATTTAACAATAAGAAGGGAAAATATGTGTAACAGGTTGCTTATTATTTAACAATTAGAAGGGAAAGTGTGTGTGTAACGTGTTGATAATTATTTAACAATTAGAAGGGAAAGTGTGTATAACGGGTTGATAATTATTTAACAATAAGAAGGGAAAGTGTGTGAATCGTGTTGATTTGAACAATTAGAAGGGAAAGTGTGTGTAACGTGTTGATTTGAACAATTAGAAGGAAAAGTGTATGTAACGGGTTAATACTTATTTGACAATAAGAAGGGCAAGTGTGTGTAACTTGTTGCTAATTATTTAACAATTAGAAGGATGTGTAACGTGTTGATAATTATTTAACAATTACAAGGATGTGTCACATGTTGATAATTATTTAACATGATACTTAAACAGAGAGTAAGTGTATGACGATGCTCTTCGCAGGATTTTCTTCAATGAGTATTTTACTGCTTTAATTGCTTTTTTTCAAAATGTTGTGGGTAAAAATTGACATTTTAATCAAATTTCTATTTAAAATAAACACATCAGCACTAAAATTGTCAGTATTGTCAGCTTACCTGTTTCTTCTATGTATATTTACGCTGTGTAAATTTCTGTAAAATGATGATATAAAAAATTAAAAGGGCATAATTATAAGAATTTTTCAAAATTTTAAAATTGGCTAAAAACATTTTTTACCAATATATTGTGCCTTTATATATTCATAGACCCCATATTGCCAAAAGGATATCTATTTAAACATACCAAATTAATATATTGAAAAAGGGTTTCCTAACTTGGGTTACATGCCTAGTTCAAACTAAAATAGATTTCCCTCTTAAAAATTCATGTTTTGTGACATAATAAATGAGTTGTGTGATTTCATTTTGACTTCAGTTTGATCCATCATACACAAGTAAAACTTGTTTCCTCTTAGAAAGAGTCTGAATGATAATATGAAGGTCATCAAGCCGTATTTAAGCGCTGTCTATTTTTAGAATGGGGATTTTGTTTCAAGATTTTACCAATCCAATTGAAAAATCGATTTGTCACTTCTTGGTGAATTTTTAATGAGCAAATATCTATTTAAACTCATTAAAATAAAAAAAAATGTTAATCCAATTCTGAAAAATATCCAATACAAGCAGAGTGAAGTTCATAATTTTGCTGAGTGCTCTAAATTGTAGATAGAGTCTTGTCATTAATCGTTTTTACAGAAAAAATGTTTTACACAAAATGTAAACAGTAAGCAATTTAATTATTGGTTGATATTTTGCATGAATTATATGTGGTTGTTTCAGATGACTTGTATAGAAAAAATGAAAATAGTAAACAATTTAAATATTGGTTGATAGTTTACATGAATTATATGCGGTTGTTTCAGATGACTTGTATAGAAAAATGTAAACAGTAATCAATTTAGATATTGGTTGATATTTTACATGAACTATATGCGGTTGTTTCAGATGACTTGTATAGAAAAATGTAAACAGTAATCAATTTAAATATTGGTTGATATTTTACATGAATTATATGTGGTTGTTTCAGATGACTTGTATAGAAAAATGTAAACAGTAATCAATTTAAATATTGGTTGATATTTTACATGAATTATATGTGGTTGTTTCAGATGACTTGTATAGAAAAATGTAAACAGTAATCAATTTAAATATTGGTTGATATTTTACATGAATTATATGTGGTTGTTTCAGATGACTTATATAGATGTAGGGACACCGCTGTCAAACAAATACTATCTAGGTCAACCCGAGGGCGAGATGTATGGACTAGACCATGGTAAGATGAGGTTCGAGCCTGAAGTCTCTATGCACCTGAGACCAGACACAGAAATTCCAGGATTGTACCTAACAGGTAATGGCTGTGTTTGTGTCACCTGCTAGTCTTTGCCGCTAAGGTTGGTGGGTGTTGTCTGCTAAGGTTGACGAATGCCACCTGCTAGACATGGTGGACACCAAAGGTGGCATTGTTTGTCATCACATATCTTCATCGATATTGTAGTTCAGTTAAGATATTTTGTTGAAATTTTGTGGATAGGAAGTGGGGACGACTCGTGATATGTAGAGATAAGGAGGTCAAGTACTGGTTAACCACTAAGTGGATCACAGGTACGATGATTAGATGAGCAGACTGCTGTTAAATAATTGAAATACTGCTAAAAAACGTACATAACATATAAAGGATATTTGTTTGTTTTGGTCTAAGATCGAATTATATTTTTTTTTAAGTGGCATGCCACATGAGAGAATATGACTTTTGGTGATCACGACATGAAATATCATTTGATCTTACACCAAAAACAAACAAAAAATCTTTTTATTTTATTCATTTACATATTTTGACCTCACTTCGAAATCAAATATTATTGGATTAATAAAGAAAAATAAATATTCAAGGAAATATATATATTTCATAATTTCACTGTTTAAAAGAAGGAATTACCATAAATAATCCACTAAGAAATCTCTATAATTCATCAAAAAGCATAAAATTGGAATTGAAACAGGTTATTATTTAAAACAAGATGGGTAGTTGTATTAGTAAGAAATGAAAAAGGTGACATGTATATGATATTGATAAATGAGACATGTTTGGTATAAACTGAGTGAATTAATGATATTGATACCAAGAATGAGTTTCCAGAAGAATAATTTGAAACGGTCATCATCAGCTCTTACGTTTAGGAAGATCGTGTACTTTAGTCAGATTGATGTGTATTGTGGTTAATAATATCTGTAAATATTTCCTCCTTATTCATGACAATTACAACACCCTGTTTATTTTAGGTCAAGACATTATCACCTGCGGATTCAGTGGTGCTCTACATGCAGGCGTGCTCACTGCCTCCGCTATTCTTCACAGAAACCTTTTTAATGACATCACAGCCGTCACCAAGGACATCCGAAAGATAAACAAAGAGAACAAAGAAAAGAAGAGTCAATAATGTGTGGTTGCTAGCCAACAGGAATCTGGTGTTTATTGATGTTGCTAAGTTAGTTATAGATAATATAAAAATTTTACTAGGATATATTAATTATTATACATCATAACATTTATGTTGAATGGACCAGCTTACCCACCACCTGACATGTAATATATTTTCTCAAGAAGGATCGTGCAATTTCCTTGTAAATTGCACGTGCAAAGTAAGCATTTCATGCCAAATAGTTGTGCACGAGTAGTTGTATAGAAGTTTGCAATCGGGTTGTGTAAAATCAATATAAAATTGTCTGTCAATTTTGTATACAAACTTTAATATCACTACTCAAGACGACGATATTGGAAATGCAAAAGTGGTGGGTTAGCTGTGCTGTTAAGATCCCCAATAGTATAAAAGGTACCAAGTATGTCATCGACACTTGCAGGCCATTAGTATAAAAGGTACTAAGTATGTCATCTACACTTGCAGCCCATTAGTATAAAAGGTACCAAGTATGTCATCTACACTTGCAGCCCATTAGTATAAAAGGTACCAAGTATGTCATCTACACTTGCAGCCCATTAATATACAAGGTACTAAGTATGTCATCTACACTTACAGGGCTTTCTCTAATTTGTGAGTAAGCAGTTGAATGTCCAAAGTAAAAGGGGTTGTCTTTTTGCATAAAGGCTGTATACCTCATACTGGTTGCGTTTATGACAAATAAACTTCACTAGTAAAACAAAATATATTTTAATGGTGTATCCTCAGTCTATAGTAACCGGTGGTCAGAACAAGAATTGCAGGGCGAAATCCCTGGCCCTTAGGAACAGCCCTGACTTGGCACCTTTTTATGTTAATGGAACAACATAACAGGGTGCTTAGTGAAAATTTTTACAGCCTGAATCATTTAATGAAATAAAAATTGGTTCAAGTATATTTTGATAAATTCATTTCAAATGAATAACTCTTCCATTGGATAAAATTTTGCTTTATAAAACTCTGTTGGGGTAATTGATAGTTGCCATGATAATGTTGTTTGTGAAAAATAAAAACAGAAGTTTTAAGTGACATTACTTTCAAACCTTTTCAAAATAGTTTATTAATAAATAAGGTTTTTTGAAGAAAAGAAAAAAAACAGACTGTATACAAAAATGAAAATGCTCAATGAACAATCAAACTTTCTTGATCACAAGGTCAGTCGCATGTCATTGGAATACTTGTGACCTTTTATACAAGAGGACAGGGTAAAGGTTATGTGTTCATAACAGTTGAGTCCTAATAGGTTAATGCGGGTATCTCAGAGTGTTTTTCTGGGAGGCAATACTATTGATGGACTACCTCAGCTCAACATGTAATAACGGTTAAAATACAAATTGGAATATTTAACAATACGTTCTAATTCTGATATTGATGTTTATATCATCCACATGTCCATTGTTGGTCTGTAAATTTCGACACCCACATATTTCAATCAAACTTGCACAGTAGTTCATTAATTATAATGTCCAAATGGTCAAATTATGTATTTAATTCTTGATTAGGGTCTAGTACCAGCAGTATTTTTTTGCATTGAATCCCGATCAAACTAACATAGAGCAACTTGAAACATTATATCAGAGTTGTGTCCATTCACTTGTAAAAAATTGCTTCATTTGGTTCAATCACGCACCAGCAGTTGTACAGTGGTCTTGACAAATCTTACACAATCTGAACCATAAAAACTCTGATTGCTTTTTGTTTGTTTGCTTAACAGACCTTGTTTTGATATATAATGTTATGGCCCTTTGCTTTATTTAGCATTGTTGCTTATGCAGAAAATGAATATTTTGAAACCATTGCGGTCTTCTTGTAAGGGCGATACTGAAGTCTGACTGGGTTTCTGGCTAATCCGGCCACATTTCTGCTGCAGGGAGAAGACAAACATGGTGTGTGTGTGTGTGTGCTTGTGTGCATGCATGCGTGTGTGATAGGGATTATGTTTTTTTAAATACACTAATCATTTTGCATTGCTATTTTCATATTTGATAAAAAAAAATATTGTGAATAAAATAAAATAAGCCTTTATTTAGGTCGTGTTCGGCGATATGTCTGATTCTTATGGTGTGCTGAAAATATGCGCCGCCGGTAAAACCGCTATGTTTTAGAAAAGATGTGTTTGTATCAAGCAAAATAAAAATAAATGATTGAAGTTAGTATATTAAAACATCATAATAATCTTTATTTCACACACATCTACCTTTTCCTTGCAGCCGGAATGTGGCTGGGGTCAGTCCAAACCTGGCCAAGTTTAAGTATCGCGCCTCTTGCATCTTCATTGACAACATTTTAAATGTATATTTATCCATATTTGAATTCTATACAATGATTTTATGTTCTTTTCGTTTTATTGTATTGTTATGTTTATTATGCAATGGAAACAAATCTTTTAAATCTACATTTGTAATACTTCTGGGGAATCCGAAAAATTGCAAAATACAGAATGTGAGTTTTTTATTTGTAATATGTTGTACATGTATAAACAAAACAAATCATGACAAGCATATTTAATATTTTCAATTTGTTTAATATTTTGTTTTGTTTGTTTTTTGTAACAAATTCTTGAGTTATATATGCATGTATATAATCATATATGAATGTATGATACTTTCTGTTGAAGCATTTCCCTTCAGAATTCTTTCTTTCTTTTTTTTGTCACGGTATATTGGTTAGTGATTTACCTTTTAGGGTAAAATAACGTAGCTACTTATATAGAAAAAAAGGAAGATACTTTGGTATGACGATGTTCAAATCTGACCCAGATAATTGTTAAGATATTTTTGGCAATGATTACTAGAAAAGAGTAGTAAACACTGGATTCCTGCGGAAGTCAAAGCCTTCATGTTTTATTGGTAAAATTCTGTTTTAAGATTTCAGCGTGATGTTTTAAACTTTGTCACATTGATGAATAAATTATAAATATAATTTTGAATAAATGAAAATTAATGTAACTATTCGTCGAAACAGTCAGTCTACAAGGATGATGGTCTGAAAGAAATGAATAACAGTTGATTAAAATCCACACATCTGCAATGTTTGCTTTTCAGGCATCTTGACTATTTAGAAAAAAGTTTGAATCTCGAAGTAAGCTCTGATTGGCTTAGACACACACACACACACCTCTGTAACGGTTATGTTTATACATCTATGATATTAAAAAAAAAAATTATTTCAATAAAAGTAATTGCAGTTATCTTGTCCAAGATATTTGTCAAATAGGAAATAATTGAAAAATGAATACAAAAATAAACATCTAAAAAATAGGTCTTTTGAGATAGGTCAATGGAAATCACAGAGGAAGTCCAATTGTTTGAATCCACCAATCAAAGCTTTAGAAGAATACCGTTTAATTTTTAAGGAAAAACAAAAGTGGTCAAAAAAGAAAAACAACCGTAGCAGATGATCAAGACCATTGCGCAGGTATTAAGTGAATGCATAGGAATTGGACCAGTGTTAACAATACCTTTATATTGGATTTGTATTATATAATAAAATTACCAATTTTTCCACACATATTATAAAATCCTTGTACTTTCTTTACATTGATTATTTCATGTTTTATTTTTATATACATGTATTATATTTCATGCACTAAAGTAATGTATTATTTTCCTTTTGATTATGATTTGAATAAATTACTTTATAAAAAAACCCTTGATTAATTGTTTTATTTTAATTTAATGTCTTAATGAAAATACTTTTTAACATCATTGTATGGATTTAATACACTTTTCAATACATTAAATGTTATATATAGCATCCAGTTTATTTTTATTGTTGGATTAAGATTTACACAAACATGCTTTTCAAGATGAAAATTTTGTTTTGTTAATCCATTAGGTCGTTATGAATGCATTAATTAATTGCTAGATTATCATCCAAAATTTTCTTTAAAAGGGGGAGGGTGGGAGGATTTTATTTTATTTTTAAAAATGTTTTCATGAAAATAAAAAGGGTCGGTGCGACATGAAAATTAAGGGGCGGACGGGGATGGTGGTATTCTAGCAATTAATTTATTTTGGCCTTAACGGATCTAGAGAGGAGGACCAGTTGTGGACTTCCCTGAGACTCTTAATATATTTAGAAAGGTAGCTATTTTATTTGGTTTGTTTAAATATTTTAAGATCATTGTTATGCCATCGAGGACTAACAGATACTTAGTTAACGCAGGGGCGTTCTTAGGCATACTCCTTTACACCCGGGCGTATAACTCACGAGTCGAATGCCGACAAGAAATTAATATTAAAATGCTAACGAAAATGAACCCAAAAGGGGGTAAGGGGTTCGTACTTTAGGATATAGAAAGCCCGTATAATTTCGGGCAATTTGAATGAATTCACAGTCTGTATCAAAGTCGCTTAAAACTACTCATTTGCAGTTCTATTAAAGACAAAAAGGTACCCCGCAAGCATGAGGAGGACAACACCCTCTCGCACACTCCCCCGGGCATATACTCAAAAACCATCTAGGAATGCCATTATAACCCAACTACTCTTTCCTGGGATCGTGGAAGGTTAACCTGTACGTTCGCACACCCATCTCTGCCAGAAACTGTTAACTTTCCCACTTGAATCAGCAATGAGGGACGAAGGAAAATGATATGCAATGTTGAATATTAATCATCGCAGACTATTGCCAGGCGGGGACTTAAACCCGCGCTCCATGGATTGATAGTCAGACGCGCTACCAACTGACCTAAACAGGCCTTTTAATATTTCATCCGGAAACAAGTTAGTCACTTTAAACAAGTTTACACTCAGTTCCAATCATCACAGTGTACACGTAGACATCAGTACAAGCACTTTGCCTCACTGAACTATCGTACCAATAGACGGTGGACTAGAACCGCTGGCACCAGGCAAAACAACCCATGAAATCTCTTTTTAAGGCTGAGGTCCAGCAAAGCAGTAGTTTGCTCCCCTGATATTGACGTGTTCTTACTTTCACTTGTCTATGTAGATGAGTTCAAGTGATAAAAAAATGCTTTTTGACACAGGTGTTGGAAATAAACGAAGAATGATGGACATCCATATTCTATCCCAGAACCTGATATTCTGAATCAGGTCTATCAACCACCAATGGAAAAGCAGAGAATTCCATGCCTGTCCCACGCTAACTAAAGTATGACATCATTTAAACTTTCCCTATCAGCGTGATTGTTACAATTGCTATTAAATGGACCAAATCGGGAGAGCTGGGTTTGTTCTACAGACTAGGACATTTATGTTATTTAAAAAAAAAAGCATGATCAAGAGTTCCCTGGTTCGATACTTGAATTCCATGCCTTTACCGGTTGTGATTCGACAAGTGCTGTTGTCCGTAAAGGAAAGATCAAACCGCTGAAACTTCTGAAGAAGATCCAACCATACCTTACTAGTTTAGCAAGATAGGAGAGCTCAAGTGTTGTATCTCAAGTGAAACAATGGTTTATCTTGAACAATTTGTATGCAGCATGTAAGGAAAGAAATCAATAAACTTTGAAATGACTTGACAAAACAGAAATTATGTAGGCCCTACTGGTAGTGGCTGTCTACTGTCAAACTTTATTAGTATTAACAGGAGTCTTCTTCCTCCCTGTCTGACGTGTTTACATATGCATATTCTATAAGCAAATTACCATGTTTACATGTATATTTGAAAGAAGGTTCATGCAAAACGACGATGTTTCGCATTTTCATTATCGTAGTTTCGACTTTTCACCATCGTTGTTTTGTTGTTTCACCTTTACTTATTTGATAATTATACTGCGATGGCCCTAATGGGACACCGTGCATAACGTCGACTGCAATGTTTAATTACGTTTTAGCTCACCTGAGCCAAAGGCTCACAGGTGAGCTTTTGTGATCGCCTGGTGTCCGTCGTCTGTCAGCTGTCGTCCGTAGTTAACTTTTAGCTTCTAACAACTTCTCCTCTGAAACCACTGGGGCACATTTTGATTTAACTTCACAGAAATGTTCCTTGGGTGACCCTCTACCAAGTTTGATCAAGCCAGCTTGATTCGTCAAAAAACATGGCCGCCAGGGGGCGGGGCAAGTTTAATAAGTAAAAACTTAAAAAAAAAATCTTCTCATCAGGAACTACTGGCTCGATTTTAAAATAATTTCACAGAAATGTTCCTTGGGTGACCCTCTACCAAGTTTGTTCAAGCCATGTTGATTCGTCAAAAACATGGCGGCCAGGGGGTGGGGTTAGTTTACTTTATAAGCTATAGTAAAAACTTAAAAAAATTTCTTGTCCGAAAGTACTGGCTCGATTTTAAAATAATTTCACAGAAATGTTCCTTTGGTAACGCTCTACCAAGTTTGTTCAAGCCATGTTGATTGGTCAAAAAACATGGCGGCAAAGGGGTGGGGTTAGTTTGCTAAATAAGCTTTTGTAAAAACTAAAAAAACCTTCTTGTCAGAAACTACAGACTCGATTTTAAAATAATTTCACAGAAATGTTCCTTGGGTGACCCTCTACCAAGTTTGTTCAAGCCAGCTTGATTCGTCAAAAAACATGGCCGCCAGGGGGCGGGGCAAGTTTAATAAGTAAAAACTTAAAAAAAATCTTCTCATCAGAAACTACTGGCTCGAATTTAAAATAATTTCACAGAAATGTTCCTTGGGTGACCCTCTACCAAGTTTGTTCAAGCCATGTTGATTCGTCAAAAACATGGCGGCCAGGGGGTGGGGTTAGTTTACTTTATAAGCTATAGTAAAAACTTAAAAAAACTTCTTGTCCGAAACTATTGGCTCGATTTTAAAATAATTTCACAGAAATGTTCCTTGGGTAACGCTCTACCAAGTTTGTTCAAGCCATGTTGATTGGTCAAAAAACATGGCGGCAAAGGGGTGGGGTTAGTTTGCTAAATAAGCTTTTGTAAAAACTAAAAAAACCTTCTTGTCAGAAACTACAGACTCGATTTTAAAATAATTTCACAGAAATGTTCCTTGGGTGACCCTCTACCAAGTTTGTTCAAGCCATCTAGATTCGTCAAAAAACATGACCGCCAGAGGTCGGGACAAGTTTCATTAGTAAAAAACTTCTTGTCAGAAACAACTGGCTCGATTTTAATATAATTTCACAGAAATGTTCCTTGGTTGACTGTCTACCAAGTTTGTTCAAGCCATCTAAATTCATCAAAAAACATGACCGCCAGAGGGCGGGGCAAGTTTCATTAGTAAAAAACTTAAAAAATCTTGTCAGAAACTACTGGCTCGATTTTGAAAACAATTTCGCAGAAATGTTCCTTGAGTGACCCTTTACCAAGTTTGTTCAAACCGTTGTGATTTGTTAAAAAACATGACCGCCACAGTGAGGTGCTAGTTTACTATATAGGCAGCTATAGTAAAAACTTCAAAAGCCTTTTTGTCAGAATCTTCTGACCTGATTTCGATGTAATTTCACTAACATTTACCATGGGTAAAATGTTTGCGTTTAGTTGAGTTTAAGTTTAAGGTATCTATGCAACCACCCATTGGATGTGAATGGAACTTCATATGTGTGTTCACCATCATCGGTGGAACACACAGACAAGAACCATAATTTAGGGTTGCATTTTGGCAGAGTTGTGGCCATTTTTTGACTTAATTTTTCAGATTTAAGTTTTTTATTAGGTAAGATATCTATGCAACAACTAATTCGATATGAATGAAACTTCACATGTGTATTCGCTATCATCAATGTGACACACAGAGACAAGAACCATAACTCTTGATTGCATTTCGGCAGAGTTATGGTCCTTCTTCGACTAAATTTTTCAGTTTAAGGTTGGTTTTTCAGGTAACATATCTGCAACCACTCACTGGATATGAATGAAACTATGCATTGTGTTCACCATCATCGATGGAACACAGAGACAAGAACCATAACTCGGGGGTTGCATTTTTGCAGGGTTGTGGCCCTTTTGGACTTAATTATTCGTCTGTAGACACCCAGGTTAAACGTTTGTGTTTAGCTGCGTTTAAGTTTTGGTGTTTGCCCCCAATCTCAATCTTTGTATGGATGGTGAGTTTTACCCCATCGGCGAGCTTGTTGTCTCCTGAACACTCTTGTTTACATATTGTTAAAAACAAAACAAACAAGAGACCCAAGAGGCTTGAGGACGCTCTACTGGCTAATAGCGGCAATTTTGAAATTGCACAATGTTAACCCTCTTTGGGGGTCGTCGTTACATTTTATGGATAAATACCCCCACCACACCGTTATTGAACAAAAAGTTAATGAAGTTACTGTGAAAAAGAAATACTTAAAAGGGAATATATCAAGATTTTCAAAATTTTGAAATTGACTAAAAACATTACAAGACTTACTGCTTATGGCAATAGAAACAACACTCGTTATATTTGATGTGTGTGCAGATTATGGCTTTAAAAGCCATGCTTCTATTCATTTGTTTGTATTTGTTATTTTATTTATGTATTAAACCAAAGAAATGTATACAGTAGATATAATTTATTTTGTAATTATTGGAAACCACGCTTTTCCTTAATTGCCAATAACTTCTAACTTGATATTTTTGAAGATATTAATTTAACAGTCTCTCTCTCTCTCTCTCTTTGTCCAAGTAAATTAAGCCAGTGTCGTTATGTGTGTTATGGGGAAATAACTAACAAAACAATTAAAGATAAATAAACAGTAAGACAACATATGTCAATATTTGTCTAACAGCGTTTAATAGGGTTTAACGTCATGCCAACACTGTTCGTGTTCAGTCTATTGGCGGAGAAATACCTCAGAATGAATCTGAGTATAACCACTGTCCTTCCGAAAGTAATTGGCAAACTTTCCCACATAATGTTTCGGTGCGAGTAGGACTCGAACCCACGACATAACGGTGGTGAGATGTAAATGATCTTGTGACGGCGCCTTGGACGACTCGGCCACGGAGGACGTAACATTCTTACAAAATTCGAGCCATTACAACATCAATATAGCCAATTTAACATAAAACTTACAAAACTGCCATAGTGAATAAACATTGTTTGCTATGTTTTTAGGAGTTACTGCACCGAACAAACGTGTCCTTTATTTGTACAAATAACTCGTGCCCCAAACTCCATGTTTGCATGAGTGTAATAAACCCATGACATATTTTTTATATTAACCTAGGGTGTAATATCACTTCCGATTTATCGCTCGGTATTTTCCGTATAACTCGGTCCTCTTACGTAAAATGCCGAGCTACTTTTCATCTTACTCAAACACATGATTGATTGAATATTTAGCGTCATTTTTATGCCATCGAGGCTAACATCAGTTAACCTAACCACTACCAGTGCTCGAGCACACCCCGTCTCCGCAAGTAACTGATAACTTTACCACTTGAATCAATGGTGAGAGACGAGTGATAATGAGACACAATGTCGTATACATATCAATCATCACGGACACATGAAAAAACACATTGAGACGTTATTTTTATTGATACGGTAACTGACGCAAACTGTTTGAATATGTCCGATCGCCGTACGGTGCGTGTGAAAAGGCTATAGAAGAAACTAAACTTTTTTTTTAAAAAACTACAGAAGATAATAAAGTATTATGGGTACTGTCTAATGTTCTAGATATATCATTCAAAGACTAGTCTTGTTACAAACAACACGTGCAGTACATCCGTTAAATATTAAGTAACTACGGAGCAAAAGTGAAACTCTCTCTATAGAAGATAATATAAATATAAGTATTATGGATACTGTCCATAATTCCATCAAAGATATGCATAGACTTTAATATCTTTAAAATACAAAAGAAATGTTATAGTTTGGTTGGCCAAGTTAAGCAAGCTATAATATAGGTATACTGCTTACAACTTCACTAGATGTCTGTTTATACAATCTCAGTTAGAGATTTATAATATACTACCAAACAACTTACGCATATGGACGTTTTGCCTTTAAATATATGATATAAAAAGTTGAAAATATGCAGCCGAATGTATGTCGTGTCCAAAATACAAAATCTGAGAATGCCTGTGATAGAGAAAAGACAAGAAAAATTACTCATAATCTCTCTCTCTCTCTCTCTCTCTCTCTCTCTCTCTCTCTCTCTCTCTCTCAAGTGTCTATTACAACACCGTTCGTATTTTATTTATCACTTGTAATTAGAGGATTTGTTTCCTTTTAATAATGTTCTGTAGACATTAATAGCGATTTTTGCTTACATTCTAAACGGTATTAAAACGTCATTAATGTCACCAACATGTAATATGATATCGATAAATAAAACGAAGAGCAGCTGTGTTAGTGTTTAAATTTTTACTTCTGTCTAGTTTATATTTGATTTTGAAACAAAAAACAAAAAATTATGAAGCCACTTAGGCCTTAAATGGTATTTGTGTTTTAGGTTTCATCCTGACAAATAGGTAGGGTCGGTAAAAATATTTTGGGTGGCATATAGTAATCGCAGCGACCTTCCGTCCGGTATTTCTTGTCCGGCCTGTAACTTTGTCATGCATGGATGGGTTTTGTTGATACGTTCTACAAATGATCAGCATAACATAACATGACAATGTGTCGCGCATTATACCCAGACTCCTACTTCAAAGGTCACAATTTAACTTTGTTTGATGACACTTTCAGGCTGATTGAGATTTCGTGCCCGGTCTGAAATTTTGTCACCTATGGATAAATTTCAAAAACACTTGGCTCAATTCATCAGCATGACATTATAACGTGTAATGTGTAAGACCCACTGCGTACCTCAGAGGCCAAGGTCACACTTTGAGTTTGTGTCAAAACACTTTCAGTCTGTGTGAGATTTCAGTTGATCAACATGACATAATTAAGTGTCACATGTAAGACCCAGAACCTTTCCTCAAAGGTCAAGGTCACACTTTCAATTTGTTTGATATTGCGTGTCTGGTCTGTGACTTTGTCTTTAACTTGGCTCAATTTATCAATTGATCAACAATTGACCTGTAACTTACATTATGGATTTTAAAAAAACTTGAGCATGTCATGATAATGTTCACCTGCATTAAACTGTTGAAATACCCAGACCATTATATGTGATGTCAAGGTCAAGGTTACACAAAGATCAAGGTCATGATTTAATGTAAAAAACATGAAATTGCATGTCTAGTCTGAAACATCAGTCCATTACTCATGGTATTCATGGATACATCGCTACCTATTATATTATATATTGTTATGTTTCACAGACCATTTGGGGGTTATGCGACTAGTAACAGTGACATTTCTTGTTTTTAAGTGCGATTTTAAAGGGTCGGTATTTTTTCCAACATTTTAGGTAGGGTCCATTTTTTTTAGTCTGCTACATGCAAAGACGATTTTGGCACATTTGGTGTCAACACATTGCATACTTTTGTCTGTCTTTGTACTCATCCCTTGCACTTTTTTTAAAAAATAATAATATACAGCTGCATCTTGTGTACACCAACTTTTTGAGAGACACTTGCGAATTACGTCATCGTCTATTTTTTATCTTTGTTAAGGTGCGTATGAAACGTGTACCTTGGTCGTAGATATCCGACCAATCAGAGCGGTTATTAAAAATAGATTAATTTATATTCAAAGCTATCCACCAATCTCTTTCGAGGAATAAAAATCGATAACTGAATATGCATGAGAGGTTTTCCAAAGTCACATTATCGGGCATGTGATGTGATAAACACCGCGGGGATCAATTGTTTATTCTGATTAGAATAATCCTATTCTTGGAGCACTGCTGAATAAAATTGCCGAACCATCGTGAAAAATACGGTCGGAAATTGTAGGGCTGACAGTCGGCGATTCCCCCCCCCCCCCCCCCCCCAATCTCGTAAAAATATAACGGTCGGGGGTTTGGAAGGGTCGATCGGGAAACCTGAAACACAAGTATTTTCTTTTAGGCCTTATTGCTAATCTATTGGAATCTAAACGCTTTATAATCAAGGACTGGTATTCCGTCCTTCATTGTGAGTTTTGAATCACAGACTGGCACGCTGTTTTCGATTGTATTAACCAACAAGTCTCTCCAGCATTTTATAATGTATACTCGAAAACTTATATTATGTTTTGCTATTTGTAATATGTACATCAACAGGGGAGATGCAACGGATGACCCGTGGACGATGCTTCCAAATATGGACAACTTCTGCCCAGGTGTGGATGTTTGCAGACGAAACGCATCAAGTCTCAAACAAGAGATCGTATACGAAGACGGATTTGGGGCGTGCTGCAGAGGTCAGTTTCTTTTTCCGTATTTTGTAAGATTCTACTATTAAAGGGAATTAATCAAGATTATCCAAAGTTTTAAAATTTACTAAAAACATTTTTCCCCAATATATACTTTCATGTCTATATATATATATATTCGCTAATCCCGTACAGTCAACAGGATATCTATTAAAATATGCCAAAATAATATATTGAAAAGGGATTTCCTAACTTGGGCTACGTACGCCCCTAGGTTAGACTAAAATAGATGTCCCGCTTAAAATTGCAACATGTATCGTGACGTGTTATACGAGTCATTGTTTTGATTTTGATATCAATTCAACCCGTTATACATGTTTACAACTAGTAAAAAATGTTCCATCGTAGAAAGAGTCCACATGACGATGCGAAAGTCGTCAAGCAATATCTAAGTGCTGTCTATTTTTAGAATGAGGATTTCATTTCAAGGTTTACCACTCCAATTTAAATACCGATTTTGTCACGTTTTTGGTGAATTCAACATACCAAACCATTCGGATTTTATTTTTTTATCCATTTTAATAATTCTTGAACTTTTTGAGACATTTTATTTAAGGCAGTACATCAAGAACAGTCACCATCAATGTCTAAAAATAACTTTTAAAATGGAGAAAAGACATCTCATTATCATTAATAAATACAATAGGAAAGATTTTTGGTACTCTTAATTCGTCAAAATGTAACACAAATGATATTGTAACCGGAGTGATTAAATTGAAACGAAAACGTCATTCTGAAAATAGAGAGCCCTTAAATATGGAAGGTCAAACGTTGTTATGTTGTATAATTATTTTTCTTGTTCGAACTTAATATCTCTGTTGCAAATTGTACATTTACTGTGTTAAATGTAATATTAATGTTGTTGTTTTACATTCTCATTATTAACATTACCCCAACATTAAAAAAAATAAAAGTCTGAATTTTCATAACGAGCCAAGTCTGAGATTAAAACAAAATCAGATTTGAATGATGATCTACGATCACAGACCTGGCTCGTTATTCAAATCCCGACTTTTATTATTTTAATGTTGATCTACGATCTCAGACCTGGCTGGTTTTTCAAGTTCTGCACGTTTTCTAATTTTTATTTTAAATGTCGATCTACGATCTCAGACCTGACTCGTTATTCAAATACCGACTTTTGAAATTGAACTTACAAAAACGTTTCCTCTGAAGTGTTCTTCTGTCAATTTGTAAAGCGATTCAGGCCCTCTTGGGCGTCTTGTTTTTGTTGCTAATTTTAAAATTTAGAAAATCCTGATGTATTTTCATCAAACTCGGAAGCTTTTTATTCCATTTTTATACAATGTTTATACTGATTCCGACTTACTTTGGGAATATAATTTATCGACTGCTTAGCACTCGATAATAACATAGCATTGACTGAATTTTGAAAGTTTAAACATCTTTTTATTTTTTGCTGACATAAGTATATTGATTTTTTGTACTTAAGGCCGTGATATATGCCCAAAATATGTTTTCCTAATATCAGTATACCTTGTACACCATAAAATGAAATGATACTCAGATTCAATTACATTTTAATTACACAATTAACATCAACGGTTTTTCTCTTTCGATTCCATTAAATCTACCAAATTCAATTTCTAATGAGTGTGAACTTAACCTAAGACATGAAAATTGTTTTTTCAGTGCATCATTACTTATTGTATCAATATAATTTTCGTAACAAAAAGAGGTCTTGAATTTTGTATAATAATCAAGTTTAGACATATTATGTATACATGCATTCCATTCTTGGATGAATTGGTCACGTAATCTTCCCTTTAATAATGGCAAATAATTAATATTATTACCTAAGTAATTCATTACATTTGGGAAACCCAAGTGCTCAATTATTGAATTCATGCGATTAGCCCAGCAGCTACCATTTATATTTTTATATTAATCTATAAACATTGTATGTAAAGGTGAGTTAACATTTTTCATAGTTTTTTTAACCTAAACTTTATTGAACGCTCTTCACTTATAATTGAAAATTGTAGTCACTCCAATTCTCCATAGACGGCCATGTTAGGTGTTTGTTGACGTACACCCAATATGTATTAACAGAATATAATTTGTAATTCATCAACGTCTTTGTAGTTATAGATTCCCCACACTTCGGAACCTTATAAAATAATACGTACCACCATACTATAAAATAAAGACAATTTAGTTTTTACATTTAACTCTGTCAAAAAGTGATAAAAGATTATAATATGCCCTAAGGGCTTGATCAGCTAATGTTTTAACTGTACCTGACTTTTACCTGTATGAACAAACTTGACACCTAGATAGATCAACTATTTCAATTCTTTCATTATTGATAAAAAAAGTTAACATTATGCAATTGTTTCCTTTTTTCAAAAATCCAAACTTTTGTTTTATTCACATTAATTTTTAATCCCAACTCTGACGAATTATGAGAAATATTATTAATTTGAGCTTGTAAGCTATTGGGATCAGTTGTGAAGAGCACAAAATCATCAGCAAACAGAATTAAATACATAAACAATATATTTAATAAATTTTCAGTCAGTGTATTAAAATCTATTTTTGTGTGTATATCATTAATAAATAAAATGAATAGTAAGGTTGAGAGTGGTTCCTCTTGTTTCAATCCAAGCGAGACGTTGATAAACTCAGATATATGCATTTCTGAAGATAGTTTAACATATGACTTTACAACCGTATATATATAGATTTAATCATAGTAATCATAGTAATCATTTTACAGCTAATACCAGACTATAACAGTTAAACCCATAGAGCATCACGTATAACAGTGTCAAAAGCTTTTTCATAATCTATAAATATACACCATATCTTTGAATTCTTCGACAATACCTTCGGTATAATAGTGTGTAATAAAAATATTGCCTCGGTTGTAGAACGATTATCACGAATCATTAAACATGTTTTCCGATTCGCACCATTTATTAGTTCTATTTCTTAAAGTTAAAGAAAATATTAAAGCAATTAATTAAATCTATCAAATTTTATTGGCAATTTCGGCAAACATTTGCCTTTGGCCATTTACAAAGTTTTTAAATAAATATGGCCAAGACACAATACACACCAGTATCATAAATATACTTCACATACAAGTTATGTACTAAGCTATACACATATTGAGTATAAGAAACAGTTACATTTTATAGGGATCGTAAAGTAGTTTCATTATTAAATATCATTTACTTGTTCTAGTGCTAGTTTCCTTATCTTAAAAGCTTCAAATACATATTTTCCTTTTTTTAAAATATTTTTATTGTTTTTATTTGACATAATACTTGAAAATTTCTGAACTGTAGGCCAAGATGAACTATTTAAATATAATATTCTGATGCTTTGGTATCTTGGGCAACATAGTAAGAAATGATATTCAGTTTCAACAACTTTCATAGAACACAATTTACATAGCCTATTTTCTCTATCTATATTATTAAATCTTCCAAACTCAATTTCTAAATCGTGGGAGTTTAATCTAAGGCACGTTATCTGTTTTCTAATAGCATTATTTTTCATAACATCTAAATAATCTTCAAACTGTTTCTTGAATTTTCTTAAATATTCCAATTTAGGCAATTCATCAATGCCAGTATTCCAACTCTTGATATACTGATCACGTATTCTTTGTCTAAACATGGGTAGATTTATTTATTTATTTATTTATTTATTTATTTATTTATTTATTTATTTATTTATTTATTTATTTATTTATTTATTTATTTATTTATTTATCTATTTACATTACTCGCCCAACATTTACCATTGATAGATTCACATTGATCAATAAAAGATCTATACATAATAGATTTTGGGCTTTTCAAAATCTTAGTCCAGAATTTTACTGCTCTTTCTTTAGCTGTAATTGACAGTGGATATCTTCCTAGTTCCCCAAATACAGCTAGATTTGAGGTTTGCTGACGAACACCTAGAATACGTTTGCAGAATTTAATATGAATTTTATCCACTTCCTTGAAATATACGATAATAGGTACCACCATCGAATCAAAAAGGGATAATTTGGTTTTAATGTCGAGATTAAATCTATCACAAACATATATTAAATTGTTATAAGCCTCCAATGCTTGTTCAGATAACGCGTTCACAGCGTGTGTCAACAACTTCAATAGGTTCCCCGTTAACAAAAAAATCAAAGTTATAAATTTGTTTTCTTTTCTCGAAGATACATATTTTTGTTTTATTTACACTTATTTTGAGACCCAATTAACACGAATAGTTTGATATTTCATTAAGCTGAGCCTGTAAACTTTTTGAGTCAGTAGTGAATAGCGCTATGTCATCGGCAAATAAAATCATGTATATAGACAATTGATTTAGATCATTCTCAGACAAACCTTGAAAGTCAATACTGTACTGAATATCATTAATAAAAAGTATAAATAAAAAACGCGAGGGTGGCTCCCTTTGCTTTAAACCAAGCGTAACATCGAAGAATTCCAATAAATTACTGTTAGACGGAATTTTTACAAGATTTAACATTGTCATAAATACATTTTAATGATTTTAACCATTTTACAGCTTAATCCTGATTGTATAAGTTTAACCCAGAGGGCATTTATTAGCTAAAATCTTTTGAATAATTGAATGAAGAATAAATATACTATCAGTTGTACTTCGTTTATCCCTGAAGCCAAATTGTGAAGCGTTAAATACATTTTCAGATTCGCACCAGCGATTAATTATATTTCGTAAAACCAATGAAAATATTTTCGAGATTATATTTACAATAGTAATTCCTCAAAAATTACTAGGGTCAGTTTTATCTCCTTTTTATGAATAGGAACTATAACTGCCCTACACAACGCATCAGGGTATATACCAGAGTCAAATATATGATTAAACATATGCTTTAAATATGGACTAACAAAATATTTAGAATCAATAAAAAAGTCAGCAACATTACTTTCAAAGTCACAACTTTTATGTCTTTGTAGACTGGAAATAGTTTTTGAAATTTCCTCAATACTTATTGGACAGACAAGAGCATCAATAGACAGTGCTTCCGGTTGCATATCCGGAATATGCTCATCAGGGTCGAACTGCTCATGTGGTGTATTTGAAATCTTTTTAAAATGGTCCACGAAATCTTGCATATAAATATCGCTTGAATTGTGACTATTCTTTTTCTTGTATTTATTTATATGTTTCCAGAATTTCCTCTTTTTTTTCCCTGCTTAGAGAGGATAATTTACTTTAAGGAAATTAAATTTTGCTACTCTTTTTGCATTGCAGAATACCCATCTACTATTCAAAAATAATAATCTATTTTCTTCATTTTGGTTTGATTTATCATTTAGAATTTTTTTTTTTTTTTTTGGCATTTCAACAAGTTTCATTAAACCATGGAAATTTTTTATTTTACGTTTTGAATTTATTTCAATGTCTCCCATTTGTTCTAAAATAAATATAATATATAATATAAAATAAATTATTTACACATGTGTTAATATCAATTTTGTTTTGTCATAATTTATCACAAATATCATCAAATATATGTTTATTTTCATTCAATAAATTGTTAAAATCATTTAAATCTGAATCGTTCCAAATGATTTTATCATATGTTAAATTATCAGTTTTATATGATATAATTTTATCACAGTCAATCAAAAACTCTATCGGACAATGATCTTAAAATTCATTTAGATCCAGTACATTCATATTCGATAAACCTGTAAAATTATTCAACTCAGTAATAAAAAAATCCACAACACTCGATGCGGTTCGATTTCTGATCAAATAAAAGCAGGTAAATTCACCTTGCTCAAGGCGACCGTTCACAAAAGCTAGGCTATTCTCTTTACAGAGATTTAAGAGCTTGTTGCCAAACGTGTTCACTGTATTGTCTAGGGGATACCGTACAGGTATGCCGTGCACGGGGAAATCGCTTAACGGCATGTCAACATATCGGTCAAGATTAATACTTTTTATTCAATTTTATTTGCAAACTATTAGCAAAAATATGCCTTTGGTCATTTACAATATTTTTTAAATCATATGGCAAAGACATAACAATTACATATTACAATCAATACATTTTGAATTGTTTAAGTATCATAGGATATATAACATAGATAACATAGATGAGAAACAGTAAAAAACTGTAACACACAAAAATGCACACCACCGCGCGAGCATGTACTCACCTTTTTCTACGTTTTCAAGCAAAACAACGAAATATGAAAATTAGGTATTAATCAGATGGTTACGAACCTTAAATGCTTCATATATAAATTTAGAAATATTAACAAGTAGTTTTCGTCCTTTCGTGGATAATAAATTTACAAATTTATTAGACGTAGGCCATGCGTTCCGTGGAATATATTTACGACGTAAATCGTAGTAGTATCTTGGACATATTAGTAAAAAATGGTATTCGGACTCTATAGTATTGTTCGTACACATTTGGTAAATTCTATTCTGTCTTTCGACACCAGTATATCTTCCGGATTCAATCGCAAGATTATGTGAACTTAATCTAAAACAGCTCAATTGTTTTCGTTTGGTATCATCTGTATTTAAAGATAAATATTCCTCATATATAAAATCAGTTTTAAATTTACAGTAATAATTAAGTTTTGGCATTGCATGAATATTTCCTCTCCAAAATTGGATGTATTGATCTCGCAGTCGTTGTTTAATAATGGGCAAATAATTGACATTTCTATTAAAATTATCCCAAATATTACTATAACCCAAATCGTCTAATATTGTTTTAATTCTTTGAGCCCAGCTTTGTTTTTGTTGTTGATTATTCATATTTATATATTGTTCCATGAAAACTCGATGGATAAGAGAACCAGGATTGCTTTTGATTTTTATCCAAAATTTAATCGCTCGTTCTTTACAAATAATCGATAACGGATATCTGCCTAGATCACCTAGCACAGCAAGAGTAGGTGTTTGGGTTTTATCTCCTAATATACGCTTACAGAATTTTATATGTATTTTATCGATATCTTTGTAGTCATACACTCCCCATATCTCTGCACTGTATAAGATAATAGGTACTACCATTGTATCAAAAAGTGATAATTTTGTTTTAATATCGAGTTTAATTCTTGTGAACAATGATAATAAATTATTCATAGCTCTTAGAGCTTCATCTGCTAGTGTTTTTGAAATTATTTTCATATTACCGTTATACATAAATTTGGCTCCTAAGTAGCAGAAATTGTCTACAATATCCAATTTTTCACCATTTATGAGCCATTCTAGGTTATGAACTTGTTTTCTGTTTTCAAAAATACAAACTTTAGTTTTATTGATATTAATTTTTAATCCCCATTTTAATGAGAATTCATAGAGATTATTTAGTTGCAATTGTAGACTCTTGGGATCAGTAGTAAACAAAACAATATCATCTGCAAATAATAATAAGTATATACACAAGTGATTAATATCCGATTCAGTCAGATTACCTATATTAAAAGAATTGTTCACATCATTAACAAACAGAATGAACAGAAGAGGAGAGAGTGGCTTCCCCTGCTTCAATCCAAGCGTGACGTCGAAAACATCAGATAAATTAGAAGATAATTTTATGCAAGCCGTAACTCGCAAGTAAAGTGATTTGATAATTGTAATCATTTTACAGCTTACACCGTTTTCAACCAATTTAATCCATAGCGCGTCTCTTATAACCGAATCAAATGCCTTTTCGTAGTCGATAAAAGCACAATAAAGTTTTGTTTTTTTTGGACAATATCTTTTGTATGATACAATGTAATATGAAAATGCAATCAGTTGTACTTTTTATCTCTGAAACCAAACTGTGAATCATTAAGTATATGTTCTGTTTCACACTAAGTATTAAGTCTATTTCTAATACACAGTGAAAAAATTTTAGCAAGGGAATTTATTAATGTGATCCCTCTATAATTCGCGGTATTTAATTTGTCACCTTTTTTATGTATAGGGACTATAATGCCTTTTGACCACGCTTCTGGATAAACACCGTCATTATAGATTTTATTAAATATTTTAACAATATAAGGTGTTATTAAAGTTTTCGCGTCTATGAAAAAATCTGCTAAAACTTCATCACATCCGGGTGATTCATTTCGAGATAATGATGATATCGCCTGACTTATTTTTGACTCCTCAAAGTTTTTATCTAAAAATTCTACATTGACCTATTGTCTATTTATATGTTCATCATTTATATTTATGCCATGATTGTTATTATCAATATTGTAATGATCGCTCATATCATCAAAGTTTAGGTTAACATGAGGTGTATTCGAGATATCTGTAAAGTGCTGTACAAATTCCTCTATATTTGGACTATTTGATAATCCCTGTTTATTACGTTTATTAAAATTGTTATTTTTTTTCCAGAATTTTCTTGGACATTTTTTACTAAGTTTAGCTAGGTTCATTTTTTCTCTCGAATAAAACGCATATTTGGCCTTTCTTTTAGTTTTAGCAAAAGCAGATTTACTTTCAAGAAAATGCTTCTTGTTCTCTTCAGTTTGATTTTTTTGAAAAATTCTTTTGGAGTTAAGAAATGCCGTTTTAACTTTCTTACAATTTTCGTTAAACCATTCGGCCTTCTTCTTCTTACATTTAACATTACCTTTTTTGAAGGATTTTCCAAATAATTGGAAAGATTTATCGTATATTATATTTGTAAAAATTGTTATACTGTCATTTATTGAATCTTTATTTTCAGTCATATTGTCAGTAACATCTTTAAAACTTTGATGAAGTAAAGTATTCAATTCCTCGGCCAATTCCTGCATCCCAAACACTTTTGTCAATATATACGTTATCTGTATGATTATATCCAGTCATGCGACAACTTAATGCAAACTGTATAGAACTATGGTCAGAAAACTCCATTAAATCCAACACATTCATATAACAGATATTGTTAAGATTATTCGCGCTAGTTATCAAGTAGTCCACAACACTCGCCCCTGTCCGGTTTCTGTTTATACAGCGATATGTAAATTTTCCTTCCTCAAGCCTCCCATTAACAATGATCAAATTTTGTTCTTTACATAATGACAACAATTTATTACCAAACATATTAACTTGCTTATCAGATGACTTTCTTTTAACAATTGTACATTTTGGTTCATCTCCCGAAGGCATGGTTACAAATCGATCAAGGTCAATGTTCTCAGTATAATCTAATCTCTCTCCTACCCTACTATTCAGATCACCCGTGCAATAAACCTCACCTAAAGTACTATAGTGTATGATATCATCATTCAACTGTTCAAAAAAGTCATACTCATACAAACATGAACGTGCATTCTTATATACATTAGATTCTTCGGGAGGAATGTAATAAACACAGAAATAAACATCATTATCAGTACCTAAGAAATTCATGTCTATTTTGAACCATAAAATGCATTTAAATTTGTTTTGATATGTTCCACATGAGTCTGTAAGTTTTGTTTATAATATACCACAAGGCCCCCACTATCACGTTTGGTCTTTTTATTACACTTCGGTCTTGGGCAACTGAAACTCTCGTAACCATCAATGTTTATATTAGAATTTTGAGAAGTCCATGTTTCCGTTAACAAAACGATGTCATAATTATTAATCCAGTTTAAAAGTTCATTGTCATCTAATTTATTTACAAGTCCCTGAATGTTCCACAGGATAAATGATAACTGCTTCTCGTTTCCGTCCTAGCTCACTCGTGGTCCGGCTGTGGCTGCAGGCGTGAATAATCGACCATCGATGTATAATTTGTCATACGACAAAAACGCCTGCTTGTTTTCTTGCATGGCTTTGATGAGCTCCGGGATTAGTTGTCTATCGACTAAATCTGACCGTTTATCTATTCTGGAGTTGAAGTCATAGTATTGATATTTAACAATATCGGTGTTTAATTGGTTAAACAAGTCATATTCAAAAAGATCTGAGTTTGCACTTTTATAAATAGTTGAGCTCTCAGGGGGAATATAGCATGTGCAAAAGTACAGATCGTTAGCGCTACCAAAAAAACTGCAATTTTTTAATTTAAACCATATAACACCGTTATAGTTTACATGAACAAACTCAATCATATTTTCATATTTTTCCTTGTAATATATAATTATACCCCCCCACTATGACGTTTAGCTTTCCGATTAGATTTCGGTCTAAAACATGAAAATTCGTTATTACCATCAATATTTACACAAGAAATATTTGAGTTTCAGTTAAAAGCAAAATATCATACTGTTTTACGAAGTTTAAGAAATCACAGTCTGACAGTTTTTGTTTAATCCCCTGTACATTCCACAGTAGGAATTTCAACTGTTCCTTGGGTCCGTCCTAGGCATCTGTAAAGTTGTCCGCTCTGTACAAAGAACCGTTAGTGTAACGTTTGTCATTGGGCTAATACAGCCTTTTTGTTTTCAGATTTTGTCTTAATCATGATTGGAATAAGTTTTTTTTGCTGCGTTCCTGGATTGCTTTTGGGTACTGGTCGCTTATTGTGATGACTGAGTCCTTCAGTTTGTCAAATGACGTTTGTTTGATACGTAGCTTAAAGCAATAACATTTATAACGTTTATGCCCCTGTAATTAGAGGGATTGTTTGCGGCACATTTCTTGTGAATGGGGACAATTATCCCTTAAGACCAGGACTCGGGAGTAAATACCTGTATTATATATATTGTTAACAGTTGTACATAAATACGGACTCATACATGTTTTAGCCCAAATAAAGAAATCGGCTACGTTTATATTAATATTACAACTTTTATTTCTCTTCAACGTCGATAGTGTTTTCTTTATGTCATTTTCAGTAAAGGGTGCATCCAAGAGTAAAATATTTACTGTTTCATCGCGGATATTATTGTAGGCATCTGCGTCAAATGTAATATGACGTTTTTATTCATGTATTTCGTATCATTTATTTTACAAGAAAATAGCCGAATATCGGAAAATCAATTACTGCAATGGAATCATGATTTTCTGCGGATATCAAATCAATGATATTACTGTACCTACGTAAACGTTTGGAAATTCCCGGTAATCATCGATTAAACCCGAGTGAGCGGTTAAGTTTAAATAAACTTTAATGATTTAAACAGCCAATCATGCTACATAGCTTAGCGGTCATATCTCTTACGATCCGGGTTCGAATTCCGTTTTTTCGTTAATTTTTCCTAAAGTACTCCATAAACGGATTCACATATAGAAATACATGTAGTTAGGTTCCAACAAAATGGGGATGGGAATGTGTCCATATGTATGCATTCATATCATTGCACATTAGCGACCGTTCTTATACTAAAATATTACGGATTTATTCAGTAAATATAGATTTAAAACACAATTTATTCACGTTTAAGACAGATATCGGTCGGTTTTAATGCACCAAAGGCCATGAGAATTGACAGAAATGTATGTCATTCATAAACAAGTTGTTTCTCTCTTAATAAAAGAAATATCTTCAAATACTGATTATTCAGATTTAAAAATACCATAAAAATTATTTGTTATTCAAGATTAAAGATATACTTTCTATTTCAGCAACATGCCCATTGGTGTCACTATAAACATAATCACAGAGGCGGATCAAGTATTTTTCAGTTTATAGGGGGCGTACTTATCGGATGCAACATAAATTCTGAACGGGCACTCGTGTAATTCGGTGGAAATATAGTAAAGTTTAATAAAGTATTGGATTTTAGGGTGTGGGGTGGGGTGAGTACGTTTGTTTTTTTTAAAGTAGATCCGCCATTGTAATCATATCCTGTTTCCGAAAGACACCGATTTTCTTCCTTGCCTACAAGGGATCCTTATGTCAGATTTTGTTGACTTATCATGCGGCAATAACCGTCTCACGCCGCTCCGTACCTTGACTCAATGTTGTTTCATTACCCACACAGACTTATATTAAAGAAGGATAGGAAACTTGCATCTCTATTCTAAATGTTGATAAAATAGCATGCACAGAATTTATCATTTGGCAAATTAATCATTCAAATTTCACAGTTAACTGATTTCTTTTACATAAAATGTAAGGTGCGTATAACCGTAAATACTTTATACTGGAAGTACTCTCTTTGATTGTTTAGTTGCAGTATACAAATGTCGTAATCATAAGCCCTTCAACAAGTTTAAACAGAATATGCATGGAATGGTCTTGTTATGTAAAGAATTCACTTGTGCAAAGAAATAATTTTGATTCACATTTCTGAGATGGATGGAAGTTAGGATATTTGAAAACGAGTTTTCGCGAGATTTTGCGTGAATACTCACTCTGTCAATCAGTTCTTTCTCTATATAATTCCTTGATTATCCCCATGACGAAGAGACCCAATTAAACCGGGTATGTTAGTTTCTTTCAGATATTTTGTATTATAAATTATAATATAAAAATATTGTCGTTTAAAAAGAGTATTACTTTATAGCACATAGCATCCAGTCAATGAAATCATAAGTGTACATGTATATAAACAGGTTGCCTAAACACCATTTTCTGCACTAATGTAGAGAATTACAGGGGCGGATTTAGGATTTCAGATTGGGCGTACTTAAGGGACGCAAAAACAAAATCGGAACGGACACACATGTTTTTCAATAGAAATATAAATAAAAGACTGTTCATATTGTTGAATAATGATATTGTATAAATTATTTTATACCAAATCAAACATTTTCTTTGTAATTGTAATATTTTTTTCATTTGATCCTCGTTTAACACGTACGTCAGGGAAATCGTTAACGCGTTTGCATCAACAGAAAAACACGGTGAGAGATGTAACAGAAATTAGCAACTGGTACGAGTTAATAAAAGATTTTAGGGTGAAAACGGAGCCTAGTCGTTTTGAAAACACGCATGGCGTTGCGACTAACACAAACGGAAACGGTGTCCAAAAAAAGATTGCGGCAAAAAAAGAAAACATAGAAAAGTATAATTTAAAACTATTTAAAACTATGAGAGTTTCAGGAAAAAGGGAATGAAGAAAAACATGGCTTAGTATAAAAGTCATTTCACAAATTTATTCTTCAACAAAACAAGACTTTATGTACATTTAAAAAAAACCCGTATTTTCTTGTTATTTATGAGTATTTTCGTAAAATTGGAAAAGAAATTAAGTTTAAAAAGTTTTAATGGAAATACGATTTCTAGTAAAAATGTCACAAATGGTAAAAAACGTGTATTGGTTATTACACTACTTAGTTTTTCATCAAAAAAAATGTTTCTTGTTAATCGTACATCAATTTTATTTTAATCACATAATAGTGTTTTTATAAAGAACAACATGTGGTAATATTATTGCAAATCTCCAACGCATAAAAAAGTTGTAACAGTTAAATGGTTTCTAGTAAAAATGTCACAACGCTAATATTAAAATCGACCTAACGTAGCGCGTATTTGAGAAAATACGATTTTAAGAAATATAAATTTATAACCCTCACCCCTAGCACCATTTATTCTTTATATTACGGAAAACAAATACAAAATTAAAACATTCAATTTGAATGTAGACGACTATCTATCAATTTTGGAAGTACTCTATAGAGGATCTCGATAAATATTACTTTGTACATTGTATGTATGTAGACGTTTTACAGATTATGCAAATGTATTTAAATCGATCATACCATTGGCATGTGAGCTAAAGTTTACCGTTATTTTTAGCGAATGACTTCAATAGTATCGGCTCAATGTATTGTTATAATCTTATTATATAGTACAATAAAACATCAAATCAAGTGTTTACGGCTTTACGCACGTCATTTTTAAAGTTAATAAAAATTAACGTGTGGTTGAGGTTCGTATTTTACGGCGTTTTGATGTTACACTTATTAGCTTCAACTTCTGGCGTGACGTTCAAACATATTGGAGTTATGGGGGACGTACGTCGATTTTTTAACAGAGTAGAACATTGAATTAGATTCATTATGTTTACAAAATGTTAACGGAAAGCATGTTTCTTTTTGTTTATCCGCCAGAATGTTCCTGTGAAGACGAATGTGGACTAAATGGTAACTGCTGCTTCCCACAACTGGACAAATACAACATCACACCCCGGGATCAACAGCAGTGTGTCTTACCTTCAACGTCAATACATCAACCTCAGAAACTGCTGCACGCGTACTATATGGTTACCGATAATCCACCAACCGGTTGTCATTCGGATATGTTTGATTTTACGGCAGAGACCAATGAATCGGCGACATGCGGCGAACAAACAATTGCACCGTGGGGAAATCTGCTTCCGGTGTATTCCTCAAGCACAGGCCTGTTATATAAAAATGAACGATGCGCCGTATGCCATGGGGTTAGCGAATGGATTCGCTGGGACGCAATACTGGTGTGTGAGCGATTCGATTCAAGTGACACGAACCACGCATGGAGCATACCGGAACATATCGGCTATTTAGAACTTAACCACGAGGCTTCAGTTTCTCATTGTTATGTTCAATTTCAATACCCAGGTGCAATAGCGGACATTATAGGTGCGCAATGCTTCGACCATGCCACAGATGTATGTTCGGAATTTATTGGATTTGATATATATGACTTCAATATAACTGACTCTGATATTGTTAAAGGTTGTAATAGTGGTCTTTTTTCGCCCTTTCCGTCTTTAAGAGGTTGGTTTAAAAACGTGTTTTGCTTTATGTGCAGTCAAAAACATTTCGAAACTAGTCAGCTTCAAAAATGCGCAATACTTGGCAATCAATCGTCTCGGGGGAACTCCTTTGATTATTTTGTCACACTTCTCGATTCCCGCTATATAGATTCTCTACAAAAGATTGGACAAGACACAGACAATCGTCCAAAGGCTTGTGTAAAAGACCAAACGTTACCGGTTGGTATACTTTTTAATTTCTTCAAGTGGCATACTGTCGCAATATTCGTGTTTAGTCTTTCGATATTCAAACTAAACCATTCGATGTTATGTTTGTTCTTTATGTGGTTTGGTGAATTCATGAGGTATTGTCTTGTATTCTACCTATCATGGTCAGCTGTATTACCGGTGAGGAAATGGTTAAAACGAAGTTTATATTTTGCTAAAACTTATAAACAATATCACATTTAGAAATACCTGTTTACTTATTCAAAATAATTTCTAAGAATTATGGAGTTTCATAGCAAATATATATATCGGAGATAGTGACGTCATCTGTGAAGATGTACCTATCTCTGGACTACTATTAGTGTTCTAAAAGTATGTAAATACACATTTTGGTTTCAGAGGATGCAATTTGTAGAAAATCCACCAATGACTAAAACAGGCCTCGCCTATACATTTGATGTCCACGAAATGGTCCATCTCTACCCAGTCTGAAAGAAACCAATATAACTTGAAGAAAAAATTTCAACAACATGTGTTACTTTCTAGAAATTAGTGGTTTTGTTTTTAAAAGGTTATCTATAATTTGTATTCGTGATTGATTTCAGTGAAACAAATTCCGGATAGTTTCGGAACTCACTTCGCTGATTACCGGAAATCCGAAGATTTTTTATTGTCGCTCGGGAATTATCGGATTAAGGATAGTTGTTGTAGCATTTGGAGCGGGACGCGATTTAAAAATCGACAACAACGCTTCACATTCTGACTGTAAAACACGCATTACAGGAGCAGAAAAGAACACATGTTTCTGAACAAAAAGTTCATAAAATAGCTTTATTTATATGATATCAGTTAAATAATCAGTGTTAAATATGTTATCCTAAAAAATCGAACATAAAGATGAGGCTTCTTTTAATTACTATCGATTTTTTTTGAAAATTGACACCTCCGAAACTAAAATGTGTATTTACATATTTAAAGAATAATAACAGCGGTGCTGGGAAAGGTGCAGCACTACTTACAATGTCTAACTGTCTATGGTGTCCCATAAGGTTCATCGCTTCATATTTATTAAATTAATTATAGTCGAAACAACGAAACTTCGATGGTATAAAGTCGAAACAACGAACCAACGATGTTGAAAAGTCGAACCTACGATGGTGAAAGTCGAAAGCAAAGGTGGTTAAAAGTCATTTTGATTTTTCACCATCGTAGTTTCGACTTTTCACGATTGCTTTTTCGTTGTTTAAACTTTTCACCATCGTTGTTTCGACTTTTCCCTATCGTAGTGTCGACTTTTCACCCATCGTAGTTTCGACTTTTTACCATAAAAGTGTCAATTTTTCACCATCTTAGTTTCGTTGTTACGACTTTTCACCATCGTTGTGTCGACTTTTCACCCATAGTAGTTTCGACTTTTTATCATCGTAGTGTCAATTTTTCTCCTCGTTGTTTCGACTTTTCACCATCGTAGTTTCGACTTTTCATCCATCCTAGTTTCGACTTTTTACCATCGTAGTGTCAATTTTTCACCATCTTAGTTTCGTTGTTTCGACTTTTCGCCATCGTAGTTTCGACTTTTCATCCATCCTAGTTTCGACTATTTACCATCGTAGTTTCATTTTTCGTAATAGTAGTTTTGTTGTTTTGACTTTTCACCCATCGTAGTTTCGACTATACACCATTGTAGTTTCGACTTTTCACCCATATTGTTTCGACTTTTCACCCATTGTAGTTTCGACTTTTCACCATCTTAGTTTTGACTTTCAACCCATCGTAGTTTCGACTTTTCAACATCGTTGTTTTCACTTTTCACCATCGTTGTTTCGAGTTTTCACCATTATATTCACCGTTCAACAGCAATTATTACGAACACACTGATTGGTCAGTTGCTTCAGGAAACGTTTGAATGACGTCATAATTTAGTAAGCATTCAATTGCTATGAATTGTGGGACAGGCATAGAATTCCTTGCTTTTTCCATTGGTGGTTAATAGACCTGATTCGGGAGATATCAGGTTCTGGGATAGAATAGTTCAATAGGTTTTCCGTTAAAAAAATGTGACCACTAAAAACCTGTTACACGGTCGCAAATTTCAAAAATACAACGTCCTTAACCCTATTTTTTTTATTTATCTTAAATGTAGAGTATCACAAAAATCGCTATGCATATCTAAAAATATGTTTAAAATATATTAAGAATTTAATTACGACTATAAATAAATAAAATACGGCTACTTTAAAATCAACCAAACCGTACCGTGACAAATTGAATTCATATTGTGATACCCAAGGAAGTATTGTCGTTGTAGTTGTACGGTGTTTAGCGTCGCTGTCAACATTTTTTTAGTTATATCGCGACGGTGTCTATTTGAGAAAGTCTTCTGAGCGCTGTCACACTGGAGTGTCATGCCGCAGACACATGTTATGTCACATTATACTGACACCGGGCCGACAAGACCTAGAACTTTCCTCTAAATGCTGAGCGTCAAGCAAGAAGGAAGCTTCTAGTACCATTTTCAAAGTCTTCGGTATGACCCGGTCGGGAATCGAACCCACGACATTCCGCATGCGAGGCGGTCGATCTACCACCGCTGCGGTCCACAAGGAAGTAAACTTGAAGTCACGTTTATCGTTAGAAACATCCAAAATTGCAAATGCAATTTTAAGCGGTATGTATAAAAGGGAACTGGAGTCTTTTGCAGCTGAGTGGTCTAAGACGCCATCTCAATTTCTCTTACCTCTCACCGCTTAGGTCGTAGCATCGAGTCCCACTCTCATATAAACTGTATATGAGAAAGTTTGCCAGTTACTTGTGGAAGAGCGATGGTTCTAATCAGATTCATTTTAAGGTTTTCCGCCACCAATGAAACTTGATAATCCGTATATAACCTGAAATATGTTGAAATTGATTTTAAACCACATTTAAAAAAAATAGATAAAAAAATGATTTTCGACACCTTATTTCATTTCACGTAACTGTGTTTATTATATTACGGTTTTTTTTTTCCATTGTAGAACAGAAGTAACTGTCGCATGTTGCATTGTCCAGCGGGTCGATTGTTTTTCCCGGACGGCAACTGCAGGTTTCCAAGTCAACGTTGGTACGGCGAAACCCTATCAATATTCATAAAGCTGACCCCAGACAATCTCATTAGTCTTTCTGCATTTAAAGCCATTTACACAGAGATTTTGGATAGGAACCTGAAGAAAAAAACAATTGAAAAGAAACTGAAATCAAAAATTCAACAGAATTGGAGAATATACGAAATGTATCAAGAAAATTACTCAACCAGTTCGGGAGAATCTATGTTGAAAAACTTGTACATACGTTTGCTGTATAAGTTCCCAAACAAATCACCTGAAGAGATAACTAAACATGCAAGAATTGGACTTGAAGAAGTATGGACTCTCACATTAAATGGGTCACGTTTCAAACTTGTGCCAGAGATAGCAGAATTTTCAACATTAAGAGGAAAGTCTAAAAGCTTCAAACCACTATGGCACGATTATATAAATAATCACAGCGACTTTCATACCCATATTTCTGCTCCAAATCTTTGGAAAGTGTTCAATATAAATGATTTTTTGTCATATACTTTCATCACAAAAATGTTTTTCTGTAAACAAATCCAGTTGGAACCGGGAGAGTTCGTTTTCGATGAAACAAAGACGCTGCTGTACGTTAATGCTACAGGAAAATTTTTGTTCGAAAGTGAATTCGGAATTTTAAGAGATGTCACTGGTATCTATGTTCCCCGTATTTGCTTTCGTGACTCCATATTTGAAGAGATCAATGGGACAGGAAAAGGGACCACGAGTGTGGGGTATCTACCTGTTATTGTACTGTGTCTCATGCTCGTCTGGCTATGATTCAGTGTATAAATTATTTATTGAACTTGAGAGATTGTTGACTAGAGTCTCTCTCTCTCTCTCTCTCTCTCTCTCTCTCTCTCTCTCTATATATATATATATATATATATATATATATATATATACACTGGCAAGGTGACTGTGTTTAGTTTTTACCTGGGCAAATTTGCCTAGCTTCGTTGGATACATGTTCTATAAATAGTAACAACTTTCAAAAACCGAAGGACATCATGAAATAGTTGCACAGTTGAGTTCCGAATTGTCGATTATTCTAATATATACCAGCTTGATTGTAATTAGTTTTGGTACTCACTAATTTTGTTATTGTATATTTGATTAATTACTTTTTTGTATCAATTCATTTATCTAACAAGTCTAGTTTGAAGGTGCTTTGTTGATTGAAATAAAGAGAATATATCCAGAGAGCGGTGTTAATGCGCATGCTCAAACGACAGTTGCGTCTATTTTAGGAAACACCGACTCGGTGATTTCAGTGTATGTAAAAGTACGAGAAACTTTCCTGAATGTGTCATGAGCATGATAGATGCATTAAAAACGAACAAATAGTTGAGATCGTTCCTTATTTTATTTTGTTTCAAAGGGAGTATATCATAATTACATGGTTAGTAGCTAAGAATACCAGCTGTATTTTGGAGAGTGTAAGAAAAGATGTGAAGTTACAATACTTGGATTTAAGCAGATATAGATATTCTGTAACGATATATATTAAACAGTTGATTGATTGAACATCATCTAGACAATCGAAACTTTTTCTAAAATGCCGGTAAAATAGTCATATTCTCCTAAATTTATTTGTGTAATTCAGAGAATCTCTTTTAAATAAATGACATACTTTACTCTCTACTCTTTAATCTTAGTCCAAGGATACAACTCAATATCTAAAATGGTATCATAAAATGCAATTAATATAAGTGAAATATCTGAAAATATATTATTAAACTATCTAACTATTGTCATATTCCATTTTTGTCAACTTTTGTAATTCAACTTATAGATTTGACACCATCAATATATATTCTTATTATATTACATTTTTTATAGACGAAAACGTGTGTGAGATGTCAACACTTGTTGAAAATAAAACATCAAAATTAAATGTATTTTGACCGATTTTTTTTTCAAGAATTCCGTTTGTTTTGCTAAATATTAAGTAACATACACCGATCTTTATTGCCCGTTTAAACGGCATTCCGCCTATTTGTATAAGGTTTAAATGTTGGTTCGTTAAGTATTTGATAAACATAACAAGTAAATAAGGTTTACTACTTGGGACATTATTCCAGATAACAAAGTAACTTATTGTCTGGCACGAAATGTAAATGGTATACTGGAAAGTTTAATGGCAACATGTATTTTATGACGTATCATTATAACAATATATACACATATTATAATATCAATACAATCGAAGCAAGTTTCAATGCTAATATTTTTATTTCATCTCTCGAATCATAGAATGACGTGTAATAGGCTATGATTAAATAGGGGATACCACTTTCTTATATGCTGACAATCACAACAGGATGGCATTTTGAGCAGTTTCAAGCTTAGCAACGCCAGTCGTACATTTTCAAACAACAAATATCTTTGCATACGCATACTATATATTATCTTATTCCCATCACTTACTTTCTCATACACAATATACTATCTTATTCCCCATCACTTACTATCTCGTACACTATATACTATATTATCTCCCATTACTTATTATCTTATACACTATATACTATCTAATCTCTCATCACTTACTATCCAATACACTATATACTATCTTATCTCCCAATACTTACTATCTTATACACTATATACTATCTTATTTCCCATCACCTACTATCCAATACACTATATACTATCTTATCTCCCATTACTTATTATCTTATACACTATATACTATCTTATCTCCCATCACTAACTATCTAATACACTATACACTATCTTATCTCCAATCACTTACTATCTAATACACTATATACTATATTATCTCCCATTACTTACTATCCCATACACTATATACTATCTTATCTCCCATCACTAACTATAAAGTACACTATATACTATCTTATCTCCCATCACTTACTATCTTATACACTATATACTTTCTTATCTCCCATCATTTACTATCACGTACACTATATACTATCTTATCTCCCATCACTTACTATGTAATACACTATATACTATCTTATCTCCCATTACTTACTATCCCATACACTATATACTATCTTATCTCCCATTACTTACTATCTTATACACTATATTCTATCTTATCTCCCATCACTTACTATCCATTACACTATATACTATCTTATCTCCCATCACTTACTATCCAGTATACTATATACTATCTTATCTCCCATCACTTACTATCCAATACACTATATACTATCTTATCTCCCATAACTTACTACCCAATACACTATATACTATCGTATATCCCATCACTTACTGTCTCATACACTATATACTATCTTATCTCCCTTCACTTACTTTCTCATACACTATAGACTTTTTTTATCTCCCGTCACTTACTATCCCATACACCATATACTATCTTATCTCCCATCACTTACTATCCCATACAATATATACTATCTTATCCCCATCAGTTACTATCTTATGTACCATACAATAACTTACTTTCTCATACACTATGTACAATCTTGACTCATCACTTACTATCTTATGTACCATACAATATCTTATTCCCAATCACTTACTATCCCATGCACAATGTACTATCTTGACCCCATCACTTACTATCTTATTCATCATTTACTATCTTCTCCTCATCACTTACTATCTTATACATCATACACTATCTTATCCCCATCACTTACTATCCCATACACTATATACACTATCTTATTCTCATCACTAACTATCTTATATATCATATACTATCTTATCCTCACCACTTACTATATTATACATCATACACTATCTTATCCCAATCACTTATTATCCATACACTATGTACACTATCTTATCCTCATCACTTACTATCCTATTCACCATCTTATCACCACCATTTACTTTCGCATACAACATAAAACTGTCTCATGTGCACAAATTACTTTCTTATGCACCATATACCATCCCATGAGCAATACTAACTTTCTCATGCACCATGTACTATCCCATGAGCATAACTTACTTTCTCGTGCACCATGTACCAGCCCATGAGCATAACTTACTTTCTCGTACACCATATGCTATCTCATGCACATAACTTACTTTCTCATACAAAATATAGTATCTTATCCCCATCACTTACTATCTCTAACACCATCTTATTCTCATCACTTAATATCTTATACATCATATACTAACAAATGCGCAACATTCATTTTCTCACATACTATATAGTTTTTTTTATCTCATCCACATAACTTACTTTCTCGTACAACATTATACTATGTCATCCGAATAACTTTGTCATACAGCATATGATATCTTATGCGCATAACTTATTTTTATTTTATAACTAATTTTATTTTCAATCGAACTTAAATAAATAAGTTTAAACTAAGAAAAAACGTACATTTGCCATTTATTTTTCATAGATATTCCACAAAACTCGAGGAGAAATCGTTTTTCCAGGTTTCTATAAATACTTCAATGTATATATAGTTCTTTGCAGTGACCGTATTGGAGGCTTGTCTCGGTTGACTGCAAACTGGACAATATTTGAAGCATACTAAACAGATCTATTCCAATATCCAAAGCAAAAAGAAATACAATCCAACAAAATATAAGTATCCCTTGTTGCTATTATCCCTTTTTATCACTAGTTTATCTTCAACATTAAACACATCAATTAATTTTCAAATCAATATAACATAATACCGTCTGAGATATATTATACGCTTTCTAAAACAGCTTCATCGTTCTCTTTCTCACTATCAATAACATGTCCCATTGGATTCTTGATCATGAAATGAAATAAACACATAAAACTGTTTAGTCTACTACTAAACTTTTAATGATTATCGCCATAAGCTTCCTTTATGGTTGTTGACGTACTAGTAAAGTTTCATTCATAAGATTAGTAGTTAATGAGTTTTTATATGGTAAAGAGTATATGTAACTGGAAAAAGACGTTGTATTCAAAAGATACAGCCGTCACAGCAAGATGACACAATTAATGCATGTAATAATGACACTATTAATTCATATAATAAAGCCATTATTAATGCATATTATAATGATACTATTAATGCATATACTAATGACACTATTTATGCATATAATAATGACATTGTCAATGCATATACACTATTAATGCATATAATAATGACACTTTTAATGCATATAATAATGACACTTTTAACTATTAATGCAAATAATAAAGAAACTATTAATGTGTATAATAATGACACTATTAATGCATATACTAATGACACTATTAATTATACTATTAATGCATATAATAATACAAAATGTACACCAGGGGTCACTGTCTAGAATGGTCAGTAGTAATAATCGCCACCAGGAACGTGAATCAGGTTTAAACTTGAATCAAGTTATAAAAAGAATACATAAATTTTGCCTTAATTAAAAAAGTAAGTTGTCCCACTTGTTCCCCCAAGTGACCTCACAGATTATGAACACATATGCGAAGTTACATAGATGTATGGGCAAAAGCCAATATCATAATATAGTTTACCCTGAGTTTTTAAATCACAAAATTCATAGTACAATATTGCTTAGTTTCCATATGTTACAATATTGTATTGCTATGTTGTTTTATAGCTATGTGAATACATTGCATATCTGTGCAATAGTTATTTAATTTACGTTACAAATTGCTTCAGGCAATCAGTATTTTGTTTTGTCCTTTTGCCAAATGACAGTTTGAAATTGAAACAACGCTCCTTATTTTTTCAAACATCAATACAATATAAAGTAGCATTAGTCTATTCATCAAACGTAGTCTCTTCACCCTGCAGTCATTCTCACTCACTCACTCACTCACTCACTCACTCACTCACTCACTCACTCACTCACTCACTCACTCACTCACTCACTCACTCACTCACTCACTCACTCACTCACTCACTCACTCACTCACTCACTCACTCACTCACTCACTCACTCACTCACTCACTCACTCCTTCACTCACTCACTCACTCACTCACTCACTCACTCACCATATGCTGTACCATTGTTAAATAATCATTGGACATTGAACAATTTATATACATTGCACCATAGAGTATTTAGAAAATCCCTCGTCCCACTAGCCAAAATAAATCTCCTTATTGCGTTTCCGAATATGGAAATATTAACCTACATATTCGTAACCATGTGACACGAAAGCAATTTACACCAACAGCGATACTATTGCGTTAATTCCTACATGCTATGAAGTATATCACGTATCATCATATTTTAAAACAATGCCAAATCGTACACAGGTAAATACTACATTATGGAATATCCGGATTGATTTTTGTATCGTGTACTTATAATAAACTCTTGACCTGCTTATTACATTCTATATACTGACTTATAACAAACTCTAGACCGACTCATAACATACTATATACTGATTTATAACAAACCCTAGACCGACTTATAACATACAATATACTGACTTATAACAAACTCTAGACCTACTTATAATATAATATATACTGATTTATAAAAATATAAAAAACTCTAGACCGAATTTTAGCATACTATATACTGATTTACAACAAACCCTAGACCTACTAATAACATACTATATACTGACTTATAACAAACTCTAGATTTACTTATAACATAATATATACTGACTTAAAACATACTATATTCTGACTTATAACAAACTCTAGACAGACTTATAACATACTATATACTGACTTAAAACAAACCCTAGACCAACTTATAACATACTATATACTGACTTATAACAAACTCTTTACCTACATATAACATTCTATATACTGATTTATAACAAACCCTAGACCGACTTATAACATACTATATATTGACTTATAACAAACTCTTTACCTACTTATAACATTCTATATACTGATTTATAACAAATCTAGATCTACTTATAACATACTATATACTGACTTATAACAAACTCTAGATCTACTTATGACATACTATATACTGACTTATAACAAACTCTTGACCTTCTTTAAACATACTATATACTGACTTATAACAAACTCTAGATCTACTTATAACATACTATATACTGACTTATAACAAACTCTAGATCTACTTATGACATACTATATACTGACCAATAACAAACTCTAGACCTTCTTATAACATACTATATACTGACTTGAAACAAACTCTAGATCTACTTATAACATACTATATACTGACTTATAACAAACTCTAGATCTACTTATGACATACTATATACTGACTTATAACAAATATAGATCTTCTTATGACATACTATATACTGACTTATAACAAACTCTAGATCTACTAATAACATACTATAAACTGACTTATAACAAACTCTAGATCTACTTATGACATACTATTTACTGACTTATAACAAACTCTAGACCTACTTATGACACACTATTTACTGACTTATAACAAACTCTAGATCTACTTATAACATACTATATACTGACTTAAAACAAACTCTAGATCTACTTATACCATACTATATACTGACTTATAACAAACTCTAGATCTACTTATGACATACTATATACTGACTTATAACAAACCCTAGACCTTCTTGTTACATACTATATATTGACTTATAACAAACTCTAGATCTACTTTTAACATACTATATACTGACTTATAACAAACTCTAGATCTACTTATAACATAATATATACTGACTTATAACAATCTCTAGATCTACTTTTAACATACTATATATTGACTTATAACAAACTCTAGATCTACTTTTAACATACTATATACTGACTTATAACAAACTCTAGATCTTCTTATGACATACTATATACTGACTTATAACAAACTCATGACATACTATATACTGACTTATAACAAACTCTAGATCTTCTTATAACATACTATATACTGACATATAACAAACTCTAGACCTACTTATAACATACTATATACTGACTTATAACAAACTCTAGACCTACTTATAACATACTATATATTGACTTATAACAATCTCTTGATCTACTTATAACATACTATATACTGACTTATAACAAACTCTAGATCAACTTATAACATACTATATACTGACTAATAACAAACTCTAGACCTACTTATAACATACTATATACTGACTTATAACAAACTCTAGACCTACTTATAACATACTATATACTGACTTATAACAAACTATACACCTACTTATAACATACTATATACTGACTTATAACAATCTCTTGATCTACTTATAACATACTATATACTGACTTATAACAAACTCTAGATCTACTTATAACATAATATATACTGACTTATAACAAACTCTAGACTTACTTATAACATACTATATACTAACTTATAACAAACTCTAGACTTACTTATAACATACTATATACTGATTTATAACAAACTCTAGACCGAATTTTAGCATACTATATACTGATTTACAACAAACCCTAGACCTACCTATAACATACTATATACTGACTTATAACAAACTCTAGATTTACTGATAACATAATATATACTGACTTTAAACATACTATATTCTGACTTATAACAAACTCTAGACCTTCTTTAAACATCCTATATACTGACTTATAACAAACTCTACATCTACTAATAACATACTATATACTGACTTATAACAAACTCTAGATCTACTTATGACATATTATTTACTGACTTATAACAAACTCTAGATCTACTTATGACATACTATAAACTGACTTATAACAAACTCTAGACCTTCTTATTACATAATATATATTGACTTATAACAAACTCTAGATCTTCTTATTACATACTATATACTGACTTAAAACAAACTCTAGATCTACTTATACCATACTATATACTGACTTATAACAAACTCTAGATCTACTTATGACATACTATAAACTGACTTATAACAAACTCTAGACCTTCTTATTACATAATATAAATTGACTTATAACAAACTCTAGATCTACTTATAACAAACTATATATTGACTTATAACAAACTCTAGACCTACTTATTACATACTATATACTGACTGATAACAAACTCTAGACCTACTAATAACATGCTATATTCTGACTTATAACATACTATATGCTGACTTAAAACAAACTCAAGACCGACTTATAGCGTACTATATACTGACTTATACTATATTATATACTGACTTTAACAAACATTTGACTTACTTATAACATACTTTATGCTGACTTATAACTAACAATAGTCCTACTTATAACATAATTTATTCTGACTTATAACAAACTCTCAATCGGCGTGTAGCATACATTACACTGCCTTATAACATACCGTATACTGATTTATAGCTACTGTACACTGACTTATAACAAACTGTTCACTGCCTTATAACATACTTTATGCTGACTTATAACTAACAATAGTCCTACTTATAACATAATTTATTCTGACTTATAACAAACTGTAGATCGACGTATAGCATACTGTGCACTGCCTTATAACACACTGTATACTGACTTATAGCTACTGTGCACTGTCTTATAACACACTGTATACTGACTTATAGCTACTGTGCACTGCCTTATAACAAACTGTATACTGATTTATTGCATACTGTATAATGATTTATAACAAACTTTAGACTTACAGATAGATTAACAACATATTGTAGATTGACTAAAACAAATTTACACCATATTGTAATAGGCGTAACCCAAACATGTAAACACGTAACAACACCTGATAACAGACCTTACACATATTTATATTTTATATTTACTTTAAACAACTTATATTTAAAAGATAGATTGTTATATGATGACTGTTAAAATACTAAGTAAATATTACACTGTCTTTTAAAATTAACGTTATGAAATAATGTTTATTGAAACAATGTGTTTAGTGTAACTTATTCGCATTTAAACAGTCGTTTTCACTTCTTAAAACATTTGTATAACCACACCTGCTATGTAATTAATTTAAGATACTAATGAGATTGCAATTTTCATTTAAAAATAAATGTAATTGTATCATATATAAATTGCTTTTATGGTTTGTTCAAAAGACAATTCATTAGTAATTAAGTTTAGATACATATTGCAATTGCAATCAACATTTGAATATAAAATGTAATTGTATCATAAATAAATTGTGTTTTTTTTGGTTTGTTCAAAAGACAATTTAATTATTCAGTAATAATTTGCTCTCATCAAACAAAAGATGTGTTCAAATGGTTAAAATGTAAATTTGAAAGAACGCGTTTTTGTTTGCTAACTGGCTATGGTCCGTTGGCTTTGTTGCATTTCTAAATGGCTTTGGGCCGTTGGGTTTGTTGCATTTCTAACTGGCTATGGGCCGCTGGGTTTGTTGCATTTCTAACTGGCTATGGACCGTTGGGTTTGTTGCATTTCTAAATGGCTTTGGTCCGTTGGGTTTGTTGCATTTCTAACTGGCTATGGGCCGCTGGGTTTGTTGCATTTCTAACTGGCTATGGTCCGTTGGGTTTGTTGCATTTCTAACTGGCTTTGGTCCGTTGGGTTTGTTGCATTTCTAACTGGCTATGGGCCTTTGGGTTTGTTGCATTTCTAATTGGCTATGGGCCGTTGGGTTTGTTGCATTTCCAACTGGCTATGGTCCGTTGGGTTTGTTGCATTTCTAACTGGCTATGGTCCGTTGGGTTTGTTGCATTTCTAACTGGCTATGGGCCGTTGGGTTTGTTGCATATCTCATTAATACTCACGAACATGTTCAGTACATTAAGGTCTGCTGCTTGATGAGTGTGAGTATATATGGATAAATCATTTTAGCTTATAGCATTACGACACTTGCAGGAGAAAAATAGTGTTTTTTTTCAAAATTCTGAAATCAAACGTGTAGTTTTTCTTGATCTCAGAACGGTAATGAAATGTCTAAAAACGTACTAGATTCTGTGTTTCTCTTCTTTGACAGACGGCAAACATTTTGTTTCCGTTTTTTTTAATTATAACTAATGAAATATATCTCAACCAATGAAACTGGGCAAGTCATATGTAATGTATTATGTGCTGAAACTGGTGTTAAATCCTATTTAAAAATCCGACTCTGAACTGTACATACACAATCATCAGACTGAGTATTTTTATACTCACTTAGTTATTCTTATTTTACAGAGTCGTCTGTTTAATCGTCACTGTTCGCTTATTATATAGTCTCGTTTCTAGTTTACAATGGGTGTTCTAAATGTACTGGTACTGTGTATGTGCCCTCTTACCATTAATAACTAACTAAATCGATAATGTCTTAATTTTATACCCTCAAAGTGCTCTCCTCGGTAAGAAATACATATTCTTTGTCTGCGGATTCATTTCCGGAAAGCGTCATGGTAGGCTGATCGGACAGTATTACTATGGCAACGGTTTACGGCAGAAGCCAGAGTCTGCCGTGACCAATATTTATACGACCAGAGAGGATTTTTATTCATTTTTTTTTGGGGGGGGGGGGGTTGTTGGGGGGGGGGGGATAAGTCAGATGGGGTAAGGTCCTGTTTAAACCAGTGAATCAGTGTTATATTTTTTCAAAGCGAGATAACTCTTTATCAAAATAGTATGTACTTTTTATACGGGTTGTATGTACATAAATAAAAGATGCCAATTACGTCAATAATACCACTTTGTAAGCGAAATAAATGTTTTTAAAAAGGTAAGTTTATTTTAATACGAGTTGAGTGTGCATAAATAACAGTGCCCAGGCCAGCAGAGCGATGAATAACGTCAACGGGATTTCCTAAAAAAAATCAAATGAAGCCTTTCCCGTTTGGTATGTTTTCTGCGTGTTTATTGCCATGGAACCATTGACCAGTCTGTTTATTTTATGTTGAAAAGACGAAGAAATGATTCTGGAACTGCTGTAGGGGTGTTGGATACCCAATCCGGAAGCAACTCCTAAAGTCCTGTCCGCAGAAAACGGTTTATAGCATCACAAATGTCATACCGATAACTTTTAATATGGATAGCTCTTATTTGAATATTTTGCCCTCGTAGATTCAAAATTAACTGACGAATTAAGGACACGACTCGTTTATTTCTTGACGACGTTTTAGTAATTATTTCAACTATAGATAAGTTGTCTGACCTTGTTGTCACCTTTTTACCTTTGAGGTGATGGCACCATGTATTGAATGCTAGCACTATTGGTAGTAATTCTAAATAAGTAATATCCTTGAATACTTCATCACTCCAGTATCCGGGACATTTGAAATATACCCAATTGCCCTGAAAATATTCACCATATCCCAGTTGAAAAGAGCCGACATAGCTTCATAAAAATGACAGTTAAAATCTCTTCCCGAAGGAATGGCTTTGAAAAGGAAATTCAATAAACCAACTTTTGACTGTAATTCTCTCAACATAATTGTCCTTAGTTGTAAAGCATTAAATAAATTTTGTTAATAATGTTTTCGCATTTTCAATTTTATCCTTTGGAAGTCTAACCATACCATTCACAGTATCAATTTCTAGACCTAAATATTGCATTTTTGTGGACGGGCCTTCTGCTTGCTCTTCATTGATTGGAATACCAATGACATTGCATACATATTCTAACACTAACTAAACACTAACACTCATCACTATTATTTTTTCCGGGAAAGAGAAAATCGTCTAGATAGTGATCCAAATTTTTTGAATGTGCTTTTTCAGATACTACCCATTGTACAAATCTTTCAAGTATTAAATAAGATATGGATTTCTTCTGTTAAAATGTTTTAGAACCAAAATTGGGCATCAAAACATAAATCAACATCACCTGGATATACAGGGCATAAGTTAAAGGCAGATTTTATGGGTTTTTTGCCATTAAAGCAGATTTTCCCAACATCTGTTATATTTCTATCACATTGTCAAATTTTGAAAAGAGCATTGTTCTGCATCTATAAACTCATTGATACTAAAGCCTTGATGAAGAGACAAATTAGAAATTAAACGCCATCCTCCGGATTTCTTAGGTATTAAATCAACAGGGTTTATTCTTTAATTTGAAATGGGTTTCTTATGAAATGGGCCCAATATATCCTACCCTATTCAACTTCTTTTTCACTTAGTTCTTTTAAAATTTCTGGGTGTATTGTAACTTATTTTAAATTTTATGAACATATAGGAATATATGGACCCGAATATTTGAGACTAAATCCTGATCTAATACCTTCAAGCAAAAATGAGGCATCGATTCTGTTATCATATTTGTCTAACCATAATTTCAACTTACCGTTTTTGATCGGTGTGTGGCCTAATGCCTAAAGATCTTTGTGAGAATCTCTGCCTATGTGTTTAGCAAATCTGGAACCTGTGTCTGAAAGATAAGAGCGATCTAGGTTGTGTGGAATTAATTACAGAAAATGTACATGCCAAAGATCAATGTGGATCTTTGCATTTCTGGCATTTTTGTTTGAAAGTACAATTTAACTTCTGGTAAAAAACATTTGTTGTTAAACTCAAAGCATGTTTTGTTGGTGATTGACTGAGATTCTACCACAGACACATTATAAGGAGTAGTCATACTAATTAGCCGCAGCCCTCTGTCAATAGTCGACCAATTTGAAGTGGGATCAATAGCCTTGCTGTACCTTAACCGTTCGTCATAGTAGACCCAACCTGTCGGATGACGTTTTGATGCAGAACGAATAGTAAAGATGTAATACAATAGCTGCTTCGCCTGCTGTGGATGTCTTTTCAAGTATATAGATGTGTAAATCAGAAATGCATCGGTCCACTTCTGTACTGTGTAAATTTTGTTATCGGTAGTTTTATTTTGTAAAAGTAGTTCATCATTTTTCAATTTAATTGAATGTTTGATTTTGTTTTAAATTCTTACACAATAATGTTGAAAGTTCAACAAATTCGCCATTCCATATTTTGTCTTTAATTTGTTGTTATATATATAATGCAATGGGTTATTAACCGGACGCCTCTGTCCCTGCATATTGTCAATCACAGGCTGCATGGGCGGATTCAGTGGTGCATCTTGGTTGATATCTGGTTGATATATATGTGCCTATGGTGCATACTGAAGCTATGGTGCACCCAAAGTTATGTCCTGTGTATATGGTGGCCTGTGATCATTGGCATATGCAGGCTAATGCGGTTGTTGGAGCAGGTCAAACGTTTGGTCATGCACTATGGTAGATGGTCTGGCGCTGGTTGATGTAGCTCTAAGTATTGTGCCACTTGGACGTTGTACGGGGTCTGGTTGAAGTAAGCCTCTCATTTCTTCCACTTGGACAGCAAATGGTCGGCGACTTCTTCCACGCCCTCCACCACGTCTCTGATTTTTATCATTGGCATATTGAATAAACGATACTATTCTAGAAAACAAAATACAAGGCCCAAAACGTTATTAATGAATTTCTACAATTCAACATACTTTAAGTATTTTATTTCTGCAATTACTTCATCAAAATACTTCAAATTATGCTGATTAAGTGTAGTTATTTTGTAATTGTTTATCAGTTGTCCGATCAAACTCAGCATATTGCGTTTGTTTACCATCCAGATTGATGACGTCATTAATAAATACGCAAGATATGTTATTTACCTGACTCACACAAGTTCTAAAGGATGAGCAAATTAGTTTATTATAAATAAATTATTTATTTTATATAAAGGTTAAAATCCTATATCAAAATCACATCTTAACCTAATTACAGTAATGAAATATAATTTAAATTATGTTTTAAAAAGCAAATATTTTATTTTTCCAGCAAGAGAGCCATGTGTTCGCTTGTATAACAGACATAATTATCAATAACAAACTGATTCTGATTTTATGTACAAAACGAAATCAACAATTATGTTGAGACTTCATTATCAGAAGTATCTACGTTACTAACTTTTATCAAATATCATTTATTTTAATTAAGTGTTTCATTATTGTTTAGACTAAAAATCCGATCTCAAGATTGTCCAAGAAAAGTAACTCCTAAAACTTATGTACTCTTCATTTATCGTGGTTACCCCCCTTTCAAATTAAAAGGACTTACTCGATACTGCGCTCTCTGTATAGCTCAATCATATTATTATTATTATTATTGTTACTATTATTTATTATTATTATTGATTTTGCAGAGACAATAATGTCGGACCACTTTTGTTATATTTCACGGTGCCTGTATGATATATTAGAACATGTCGGGGCCTCGAGGACATGCAGAGGCTTCACCAGACTGTTGGGATTAATACGGAGATTTCTCAGACAATTATGCATCATCTGGAACATTAAAACGGGTTGTATTTGGAAGTTATTGTGAAGGAACCACTACACCAGGTCTCCACTCAGATATAGATATGTTAGTATGTAATAATCATAATCCCGTGATAGAGAATATTCGTGACGTTGCTGGTTATCATGATGTTGCATTCCTCATGGCACGTGACAATCACACACAAAAAGGATGCGTACAACTTCAGGTGGTTGATAACCGGACACCACAGAATATGCACACTATGGATATGAATGATAGATTTGATTCAGATCGTGATTGAAGAATATGTTTGAAACACTGCACTGTTTATGGTGATGGTGATTGTGACAAGGAGAGAAATGGACCTACAGATTTATTTATAGGTCAAGAGTTATCTGTTGATTACGTTCATACCTACCGTCGTAAATCAGTACCAGACTTTACCAGTGAATGGAATCGGCAACCGCGACCATACCATTGGCCAACGGTACACATGATTTACCAAATGAAAACATCATGTTGTTTTGTTGTATGCGTGAAACACCCAGGGAGCGATGAGAAACATATAGAATGGAGACTGCATTTCTCCCTATAAGACAGACAACTCATGTTTAACTTTAATCCTGTACAATACAATTTATGATACACTATATTGGGAAGTCAATCAGTTCATACCAAATTAAAACATGTATATTTCATGTGATAGAGAATACAAGAGCATGCATATGCAAGCCTGAAAACTTACTTTCCTGTCTGCGGCTGTGGTTACTTGTGTTACGTAGCTTGGTGATGAGTTGAATTTGTCCGAATTATTTCATCAAAGAGGAAAACATGTTTGACCTAGATGTTCACAAAAATATCATGCCGCGTCTGATAGGATTATTGACACTAATGATATCAGAAGGTCCTGCACGATTGTTACGCATCAGATGTGATCAGATAGGGGACATATTTATGGGTCGGGCTTATCTTTATCAAATATCCGATGCCTTAATAAGGCACATGTCCATATAAAAGATGTATACGATTTTTTCCTCAAGGTCGGTTGAGAAATGTTGTTTACAGGTTATTAAACAAAAATGACTTAAAAGTGACACATTTAAGATTAGCACATCAGAGTGTTTCTCTGACTTGTAGTGAATGTGTCAAGGGAACACCATTAATGAACCATTTCCTACAGGCGAGTAATCATCATTTTCAGGAAGGTAGTGCGTGTGACGTGACGTCTTCAAGACGTGTGCATACGTCCATATTGTATAAATTTGTACAATATGACAGTTGTCTGAGTCTGCTGGATTAGATAAACGCGGACTTACAACCGGATGTAGAAACGATGTTCTGTTGTGACGTTGTGACGAAAATTTTAATAGTTAATATGCCATCATTTCTGCCATCTACAGCTTCTTGTGTTATGTTTTTTTCAGCAGAAATGGCGATTGTCCTGACCCCTCTTCAGTACGAGATGTTCAGATCAGTTGATACGCCCTTCGGATCACGTGACGAGAAAGAAGACTATTGGTAGGACTGTTCTCTTTTAGACGGCAAAGTCTACATCCACTTCATGCAATACCTTGTCTACTAAAAGTTGAACAAAATCATGCACAAGCGGTTATCCATTTCTAAACTGAGATGGGTGGTAGAAAATAACCTTAACCTTGGACACCGGGAGACAGGATATAATCTGCTATGGCGGATTTATGTACAAGAAAACCATATAGCGGAAGGTTTTCGGTGTTTCTGTGAATCGTGTAAGATTAGACCGCTCCACAACTTCGCCAAGTGGCATTTCAGAAACGTGATGAACACGTTGCTGAGACGGCAAAATAACGCCCGGTAATAAATACATAAAACTCATTACATATAACGCTTGTTAACGACTATGCAGCTACAGTTATTATTTTTAATATTATTATTATCATAAGTAGTTGTAGTAGTAGTAGTAGTAGTAGTAGTAGTAGTAGTAGTAGTAGTAGTAAAATTAGTAGTAGTAGTTGTTGTTGGTGTTGTTGTAGTAAAAGTAGTAGTAGTAAAAATAGTAGTAGTAGCAATAGCAGAAGTAGTAGTTGCAGTAGAAGTAGTAGTAATAGTAATAGAAGAAGTAGTAGTAGTAGAAGTGGTAGTAGAAGTACTAGTTGAAGTAGTGTAAGTAGTAGTAATATCATTAATAGTATTAAAAGAAGTAGCAGTAGTAATTTTAGTTATTGTAATTGTAAAAGTAGTAGCTGTGGTAGTAGTAGCAGTGGTGGTAGTAGCAGCAGTAATTGTATTAGTAGTAGTAGAAGTAGCAATAGTTGTTGTAGTAGTAGTAACGGTGGTACACATATTAGTGGTAATAGTAGTAATAATATTAGTAGTAATATTAGTAGTATTCATTGGCAGTAGTAAAATACTGGATAGCAAAAGATGAATATGTATTATGAGCTAAAATTGTTACAAGAAATTTATTTTGGTATATTATTCATTCCAATGGTAACTTCGTAAATGTGTATTATAAACTACCGCAGTGACGGGAGTATTTGTTTATGCCACATGCTTGAAAGAATATCGTGTTTACTAACAATCTAAATGCAGGCAATCCTACATTTTACATGTATATGTAGATTTTAGCAATTTTTAATACTCATTATTGTAGTTGAAATCATCAACCCTTTAATAGTTCCACGTCAGCAACCATTTGCATCACCCTAACACAGTATAATCAGATGTACTCAAAATTCCCATCACTCTAAACGTACAATGAGTGATGGCAAGAATAGCGACAAATTTGGTTATACTTCGACTTTATAAACACTACGTCGTTCGTAATATCAAAATATTAATGTTTTGAAATTATGGCAACTATTAACCAAATCAAATATATTATAACCAGAACGCGGACATAGATATAAATCATGTACATAAATCAATAAAGTCAAGTCTCGTTGTCCATATATTTAACGGATGACAATAGTATAATGGTAATTTTAATTGGGAATCTTAATTTTCAAAATACAAATTGCTCCGATTTAATTGCTCTCTTGAAATAGCACTTGTTTTCTTTTAAAGCACCATGGCGTATGTCCTATGCATGTATATGTACTCCAACCACTAACGGACGGTTTGAATAACCGATTCTTGAAACTAACATTTAACCCTTTTTGGGCTCCTGGTGAATCATAGTAAAGACGTTAAGGACACAAGCTCAACCGTTTTGATAAAATAATGCTTTATATCTCAATTGTATTACACGTATCACTTAAATAGATATTAAAAATGAGAATTGCCCGTTTCCCAGTATATTCCTATGTAAAGTGTAAATGCCCTTAGTTAAGCCTGAAACCCCTATATGTAGGAGTAAATTTAGACGAATATACAAATGTATATATTAATTGGATCTACTGATATTTTGAAAAAAGTGTTAAAATATTTAAGCCTACATTGAGCATCTCGTCCCATGTATTTTTTAAAACCATTGAGCTCCACAAACTTAATAGATCTAAATATCCATGATGCAGTTATATTTCTGTGATATTTTAACCGTAATGCTACCGATAGTTTTTTTTTCATGAAATGAGTTACAATAGACGGCCGGAAGACAAACGACAAACACCAATCGATCACAAACCCATGTACATAAGTCAATATTTTCGCACACGTTTTTCTGCAGCTTTGTGCTATTAAGACACATTGTTTAGTTTTCTCAACTGAACTTTAAGTATTCATTGTTATGTCGCCTATTGTTAATACAGATCTTAATATCGCTTTATCATATTTATATTTATCTCCCACCGATACAAAAGTATTTATGCGTTGTATAACGTATTGATACGACACTGGGTGAATTAAACATGATATACCGTATTACGTACACCGCAGAGGTGATACATTGCCTGTATTCAGGTAACATGATCATCTTTCCAGCTTAAAATATAAACATTCGGGTAACCTATATAACCAATCTACGCATGACAATGTTAGTATAATAAAAAATGACGACAATACCTATTAGTGTAATAGATTGTCCCCTAATGACAATTATACGAATATAATATTCTTGTTCTCCTTTCTCTTCCTCTTTTACTTCTTGTCATTAACTTGTTCGTCTTCGTCTTTGTCTTCTTCTTCTTCTTCTTTTTAGAAGAACGTATAGCATCAAATGATATAGTCCTTCCATATCTTGTTGAACCCTGTTTACGTTGGGTATATATACGCCAATACAAGAAGTTCAGGTTTAACCCGAGTCTAACAATGTTAAATATTATATATTTCTGATTTGTCACCTGACCAATGACATCATTTTTACCTATATTAGTATATAACCAGATTGTGTGAAATACATGATCAGAAGACCAGGATCACTTAGCATAGATATAATTATTTGTATCACCAACGTGACATAAAATATGAAAATTCCTACAAAAAAGCAGAGTTCTCAGTGGACAAGTGGCTTCAATGCCTCACTTCAGAATTACGTCCATCCATTACAAGACGGTAGCAATATTAAATCCCAAATTAATTTGAACTTGTGGTAATTGATTGGTATTATTTTTTCTTGTAAATGCATAAAACTGTTATTTTTCTTCGCACACATGAGAACATTGAAACATTTTACTGAGTTCATCCAAGTTTGAATGACATTGAGCACTGTTTGATGAAATTATAACTATTAGTAATTGCAACATAAGCGGAAACATTTTAATTTTTGTAATACGCCCTGGTATTCAAAAATAAATACTAAAATATCTTATTTTTTATCAACAAAATGATTACAAACTATCTTAACTTTTTAAGGAATTCGTGCCACTTTCTTTGTTTTCCCTTTAAATGAACCATTCGTTTTTTGTTGACACCCGGTTTTTGCTTGCTCACTCAAGATTTGATAAGCATAATAAAGTTCTTTAAACGCCGGTTTTGAGTCAGTGTATGTGACGTGGTGAAATACGTCGTATTCTATGTGTCCGTTTCACAATACTTCAGTATAACAATACTTAAAATTCGCTCTGTGAATTAGTTTTATACAATTGTTACACTATGTGTAAATGTTAAACAATATAATTATTGCATCATTAAACATGTTTCTATCGCAATACTAATGTCGAAATGAAGCAGTTTATTCAAAATAACGATGTATCTCATAATTATGCCTTCAGGCCTGATGATATTTACATTATTAATACTTTTCATCTCTAATTTTGTGGTATTGACACTTGTCACTAGACCAGAAACTAATATCTGAACGTTATCAAGTGTGGGCAAACAGTTTTGCATTCAAGTAGATTCATTAAACATATGATAAAGGAAAGTGACAAATGATATCGTGAAAACACAAGCTGATAGTATATTTACCATTTACTAGAACTGACTATTGAAAAATTGAAAAAAAATTGCTGAGAGGATTTCGAACTAAAACCTCGGTTGTTTCTAATTACTTAGAATAGTGTAAGCTCATTTAGTGTTGATTAAGAATACAACTGGTGTAAGGGGGTTTTACGGGTGAGTATCCGCTTGATTTATTAGAGTTGCTGTTGGTCTGTATCTGTGCTGTTGTGATGTATTCTCTGTGTGTGCTGCTATGATTTTTTTTCCATCGATTGGCGCTGCTGTTGTTGATGTGTACTTCGTGTGTACAGTAGGAACGGCACAATGCACTTAAAATAGCAACATATGGACTAACTTGCTAACTGTGACTACAAACTGACTTGGCTACTGAAATATGTTGACATTAGTATTACAACTCCATCATATAAGGCCGTAAAGGCGACTAAAATACAAGTACCTTTATCGTAGAATGATTAGCCTCTGTTCCACCGCCGAAACACGTGGCTTCTGATTATGTTTAGCGCAATAACTTCCTGCTGGCTAATATCAACTTCAACTTAGCATTAATAAATTCTGAATTTAATAACGCTGGTAACAAAGTTAAGCTGATAAAAAGTATTGATCAGTTTGTTGTTCAGTTATTTCTTAATTTTGTTCTGAATTAAAACTGTAATGTATTGAAAAAAAATTTTTTTTCACGAACTTACGAGTATTTATTTAACTCGTATAGTACTAAGATACTGATTTTAATGACGATACATAATTTGTTACTTTTTACGCGAATGAACACAGACTTGTAATACATGCGGATAGCGTTGGTGTATTCTAGAGCTATACACGAGGTGTATTATACGGAGGATATAGAAATACCCGATGTTTCACGAACGGTATAGTACTAAGATACTGTTATATTTTTATCTTAAACCACGAATCATAGGAATATAAATTTGACGTAGAAGGATAAAGTAGTACATTTTGTATACTTGGATGAGAACGTATATATCATTTTATTTTATTTGCTGTAAAGGTAGCAAAAATGAGGAACTACACAATAACTTTAATGATTTATTAGATAGATCTTATTCTTTTGATACAAAAGTAAATAAAACCTGCCTGCTAGGTGTAATTTAGATCTATTTGTTTAATTTAGATTAGAGCAAAAACACCAAACCAAAAATAATTTTCGCCCTTGAAATAACTTTTAAAGTACTTAGTATTAATGTTGAGAGGTCATCGTATTTCTGTGTCTGTGTTCTGGTGTGGTTGGTGACTTTTCGTCTTTGTGCTGGTTTGGTTAATGTTTCTTTAGTCTGCTTGCTGCTGTGTTTGATGTTTTCTTTGTCTGTTTGTTGCTATGAATAATGTTGTCATTGTCTTTGTCTGTTTGTGGCTGCTGGTTTTGTTTCCTTCGTCTATGTGATGCTGTGGTTAATGTTGTCTTTGTCTTTTAGCTGCTGCTGTTGATGGCTCCTTCGTTTATGTGCTGTTGTCGTTAATGTTGTCTTTGTCTGTTAGATGCTGCTGTTGATATTTCTGTCGTCAATAGTCTGCTGTTGTAAATGTTGTCTTTGTCTGTCAGCTGCTGCTGTTGTTTCCTTCGTCTATGTGCTGCTGTGGTTAATACTGTCTTTGTCTGTTAGCTGCTATGTTTAATGTTGTCTTTGTCTGTTTGCTGCTGCTGTTTATGTTTCCTTCGTCTATGTGCTGTTGTTGTTAATGTTGTATATGTCTGTTAGCTGCTGTGGTTATATTGTCTTTGTCTGTTAGCTGTTTTGGTTATTGTCGTCTTTGTCTGTTAGCTGCTGTGGTTAATGTTGTCTTTGTCTGTCTCTGCTGCTGTTTATGTTTCCTTCATTTATGTGCTGCTGTGGTTAATGTTGTATATGTCTGTTAGCTGCTGTGGTTATATTGTCTTTGTCTGTTAGCTGCTTTGGTTATTGTCGTCTTTGTCTGTTAGCTGCAATGTTTAATGTTGTCTTTGTCTGTTCGCTGCTGCTATTGATTTTTCCTTCGTCTCTGTGCTGCTGTGGTTAATGGTTTTCTTTGTCTGTTAGCTGCTGTGGTTACTGTTGTCTTTGTTCGCTGCTGCTATTGATGTTTACGTCGTCTATGTGCTGCTTTGGTTAATGTTGTTACTGTATGTTACCTGCTGTGGTTAATGTTGTCTTTGTCTGTTAGCTTTTGTAGTTGATGTTTCATTCGTTTATGTGCTGTTGTAGTTAATGTTGTCTTTGTATATTAACTGTTGTTGTTAATGTTGTCGTTGTCAGTTAGCTTCTATTGTTGATGTTTCCTTCGTCTATGTGCTGCTGTGGTTAATGCTGTCTTTTTCTGTTAGGCCTAAACAAATAAATGTTGTGTTTACGGTTTCCCGACCGACCCATAGTAAAAGGTCCCGACCGTATTTTTCTTTTTTTTCAAAAAAAAAAAAAAATTAAAAAATTTCGCCGGCTGTCGTGTTAGGGATGGTTCGGGCGAAAACCAATATATAAAACTGTATACCAAAGACGAAACTTTTAGAAAAGTGCGACTTGAAATTCGAAGCACAACTGTGCCTGAAGACCAAAAATAAACAATCTGAAAAACTGTGAAAAAGAAATGACACAAAATCGTTTCTGAAATTGTTACAGTATTTATTCTTTCTACATTTCAACGCAATTATAATTATTAAATCATTTGCAAACTAGACATTGAACTTTCCTCGGCAATAAGTTATAACACGAGGAAATTCTTGTTGAATCTCCAAGGAATCTATTCATCGCGAATCGTTCGCCATTTTTTGTATAAGGTATCGAGGCGCGCATGCGCAACTTTCTTATCTCGGTTTAAACATCGGGCTATTTTCCGGTATTTGCCGTGTTTTTTTTTATTGGAAAGGAAAATCGCGGGATCAAAGCGGATATTTATCTGCATAAGCACTTGATAAGACTTATTAGGAAGTTAGAATGCTAGGTGTTAAAAAAAAAAAGGTTTCCCTAATTGCTTTCCAAAAAGGTTCACATGTATGAACATACCGCCGGCTAAAAGGTTTTTCAGCCAATCAGCCATTCATTCACCGTGGAACAGGTCTTTTTTCTGTTCCACCCTGCACCTGAGGAAGGCCAAAAAGGAAGCGTTTTTACATGTGAAATGAACACAAACTCTGGCACAAACTTTGAAATTCAGGATTATGTCCAAGTGTCGAAATTGGTTGGTAGTTTTGAAATATTTTCACAGATATATTAAATACATGTATATAAAATGAAATTCCTTTTATATATTTAATAATACCTTTTTTAACAGATTCTGTTGAATACCCAATCTAACCTATTGCAATATGGTGCACATAGTGCAGAACAAATGAGAATGTATTGAAAGTGGAAAGGAAAACATTCAAACTACAAAAGCAGACACACTACAAAAGTATACAATATGTTGTCACCAAATGCTTTTGAAAAAGGTGTAATTACTTCGCATGCAAAATTGAGTACATGCGAGAGAAAATGAAGAAAAAAATAACCAAAAAACACCGACCCTTTGATTTTGCATCTAAAAAAATCAGCCAAAAAAAAAATAGTCCTACCTACCGACCCAATTTTTTTCAGCATGAAACCTTGAACACAAAATTTATTTTTTTAGGCCTTAGCTGCTGTGGCTGATGTGTGTTTTTTTCTGTTTGCTGCTGTTGTTGATGTTTCTTTCGTCTATGTGCTGTTGTGGTTAATGTGGTATTTATTTATTTTCTGCTGTGGTTAATGTTGTCTTGGTCTGATAGATGCTGTTGTTGATGTTTCCTTCGTCTATGTGCTGCTGTGGTGAATGTTGTCCTTGTCTGTTTGCTGCTGCTGTTGATGTTCCTTCGTCAATATGCTGCTGTGGTTAGTGTTGTCTTTGTCTGTTTCATTATCATTATGTTATCTTTTTTTTTGTAACTTCTTAATTGAAAAGGTTACACAGTATCACACTATCGTTTCGAATAAATAGAAAAAAATAAATATACGTTATTCTGACTTATAACATACTATATGCTGACTTATAACAAACCCTAGATCGATCGCCGTATAGCATACCATTGACTGCCTTAATACAAACTGTATACTGCCCAACAACATACTATATACTTACCTATAACATACTATATATTGACTTATAACAAACTCTAGACCTACTTATAACCTACTATATACTGACTTATAACAAACTCTAGATACTATATACTAACCTTTAATATTATATATGCTGACCCAAACAAACTCTAGAACTGTTTATAACACACTATATACTGACTTATAAAATCCTGTATGCTGACTTATAACAAATTCTAGATCGACATATAGCATACTGTACATTGTCTTATAACAAACTGTAAACTGACTAATTGCATACTGTATAATGATTTATAACAAACTGTAGACTTACATATCGTAGATCGACTAAATCAAATTTTACACCACATTGTAATAGATGTCAATTATGTTACATCTGATAACAGACCTAACACATATTTATATTTTATATTTACTTTAAAAACTTATATTTAAAAAAAATAGTTTGTAAAATTTATGCTTTTGAAATACTATATTAATATTACACTGTCTTTTAAAATTAACATTATAGGATTAAATTCTTATTTTCTGGTTTTTATGCATGTGTTAAGAATGTCGAATCACGCACACATCAAATAAAGTCCTACTATTTCCATTATCAGATGAACTCTGTAACATTAGTTGGTTTATTATAAAATTACAAAATAATTTGATGTATAAAAATTAAACACCTGCTTTTATCTCTCGATTTAGAAAAATAAAAAAATAAAAAATTCCAGGAAATACCCACGCAGTGTAGACGCTGACGTCATTGTTTAGTTTTTGTCTACACGATTGTTTTTAAAAAAGGTGTCAATATTTACGAAGGTCATATAAATCCACGCTCATTTATGGAGAATCCGAATGTGGAACGTTTTAAACGACTTTTGCATGCAAGGTTTGTGTATTTACATTGTCGCACGATCATTTGCTTCTGAACTTCAACTACATGTTTTTATTCCATTTTTCCTGTTGAATAAATTGGTCAGTGGAAATTTTTGTCAACGGCTAGAATTCACGTTCGGTAAACATTGTGTTTACAAAATACATTTCAAATCTGAACATTTTGTGACTTAATTCATTGTTTCTGGTCTGATTATGGCGCCCGGTTAAATCGCTGACCCAAAGAAATCTATAAAGCAATAAACCGAATAAAACAGCTAGGACTAAAGCTAACATTTGTTTTTGTTGTACTTTATTACTAAAATAAACGTGGAACCGTTGTCACGTCATTTAAGTTCGTATATTGTTAAACAGACCATCAAAATGCCGATGCTTCTTTGTTTACGCGAGAAACGTAAAAGTAGTCCGGCTCTAGGGTTTTATCGAAAAATAAAATTCTTTAAAAAATTGACGTTGTTCAATGAAAATGCTTTAAACACATATATGATAATGAGACTGGAATTATTATGAAATAAAGTTAATTGATACAACGTGTTAAGTTCTACTTATTCGCATTTAAACAGTCGTTTTCACTTTTTAAAACACTTGTATAACCACACCTGATAAATTATGTAATTCAGTTTAGATACATATTGCGATTGCAATTAACATTTGAATATAAATGTAATTGTATCGTTAATCAATTGCTTTTTTGGTTTGTTCAAAAGACAATTTAATTATTCAGTCCATTATTAGTCCTTTGTTTTCTTATAAAAAAATTATTTGAATGAAAATTTAAAATCAAACGTTATTGTTTTGCTAACTGGCTAGGGGCCGTTTGGTTTGTTGCATATCTCATTGCTATTTATGAACAGTCTCAGTAAATCAAAACCTTCTATTAATTTAGTGTGAGTGTATATGAATAAATCATTTTAGTATGCTTTAAGCATTTGCAGGAGAAAAAATAGTATGTTTTTTTCAAAATTCCGAAATCAAATATGTATTTTTCCTTGATATCAGAAGGGTTATGAAATGTCTAAAAATTGTCTAATGTCTAATTATAACTGATGAAGTATATCTCAACCAATGAAACTGGATAACTGATGTTAAATCCTATTTAAAAATTCGACTCTGAACAGTACATACACAACCATCAGACTTAATACTCACTAAGTTACTTTTATTTTACAGAGTCGTCTGCTTAATCGTCACTGTTCGCTTTTTATTAAGTGCTGTTTCTAGTTTACAAGGGGTGTCCGAAATGTACTAGTATTGTGTTAATACAATTAATCATTAAGCCCTCCAATCATCAATAATTTAATCGATAATGCCTTCATTTCATAACCTGTTCGGTTAAAAATACATCAATTTTGTCTGTGGATCAATTTCTGGAAAGCCTCCCGGTAGGTTGATTGGCCAGCACCACTACTACCTGCCGTGAACCATACCTACGACCAGATGGGACGTTTTTTTTTTCAATTTTGGAAGTAAAACCAATTCAAATTGTGTGGGCGTAAGGAAGGGGTGGGATATGGTACCACTTTAATTTTCTCAGAAAATACATCCGTTACAAGGCAATGGTGTGCGCTGGGGCATTTGTATACAAAATATTCCAGCGACTGAGCGATGTTTCTCGTAGTACTTTTTTCAGTTTTTTAGTACGACATCACAAAAGTCACATTTTTACCATGATTGTCTACCGGTACCTGTATTGATAAACCTTCCACAGAGTGGAACATTTCATGAATACTATTCTTAACGCTCAATGATTGCCTTCTTCTATGTTTGGTAGCCAATATTGTGTTACCAACCTTTCGGACTGGTTGGAAATCATGTACCTATGTTTCGTGTTGGTTATGTTCATATAAAATTTTAAGCAGTTTATTCTGCAGTTTCAACACGTGCCTTCTTTTGGTAGTCAGTCAACAAGTGGGCCACTATCATAGCATCTTACTTTCATAATTTATACAGAACAAAATGAACTGAAGATAGTGAAACGCCTGCAACACGTGCTATATCACGCACATTATAACGCGCATCATCTCGAACAAGTTCTCTAATTTTAGACAACATTTTTACATGTTGCTGTATTTGCTGACTTTACTGCATTTTTAACATACTCTATATACGAACTGCCTCACAAGACACTTGTGTGATTTCATCAAAACCAACCGAGTACTCAGTACAAACTTTGATAGTAGTGCAAATGTCCTCATTATTTGTTATTCGTTTTCCAACCATTGTTACAAGTGGTCAACGACTGCATATATTAAAATAACATATAAACCATTGTGTATTTATTGAATATAGCTATCCACGTGTAAGATTTCACGTGTATATTGTGTGAAATAAAAATACACAATGCATTTTGAACACCCCTCGTACCTACTAAAGTATTTTTAGGAATTGTCAGTGTAGGAAAAATGTTTAAATTGTAAAATATTAACTTGTGAAATTATGTGATCAAAACTCTCTGTCTTTTATATTTATTGTCTTCAATAAAACAAATGGCAAAAGCACAAGTAACGTACAAAACGCGTATCCTTTGACGCTTAACTGTTCACAATAAATGCTCAATGTCCAGAGGTCTCGTAAGGCTAGTATCCGTTTTGATTGATTTAGGCATTTAGCCTAATTACCATTTGTCTCTAAACGCATAATGAAGTGGGAAGCGGGACAATTATACTTTACTTAAAGAGATTGTATGCTGGAATTCTGGTTAGGACAGAATGGTTAAGTTAACTGATCGTTTGTTAGCCGTCGATGACATACAAATGCTGCAAAATAGCCAAACACATATATTGTAAACTATAGTTGTATCTCCTGGGCTAAATACTGCAATTCTTCGCCTCGGATTTGTTTATTCAGGATCTTGTTATTGTAATTTTGTTTCATGTATTGTGCATATGTTTTGCGTTGTAACATTTACTATTGTATAATATCACGTTTCTCTTTTTGCTTTCTTTTGATTAAACTTGTAAATGTAAAAAAAACTATATTCATATGACGATTAAGTCATCAATTTACTTTTTTATATGTACAATGGGGTATAAACTTGTATTTCTTGCTGTTGTTTTATTATTTATTTGTAAGTGTTTTTCGTGTTTTAATTCAAGTTGCATGAAATATAACCTTAAATATTCTCATTAAAGACAAATTAATTATTATTGTTACAGTCATTTGTTGCAGTTAAAACTCATAGAATAACTTGATAAAAGATGAGATAATTGCATAATTATGACAATTGCTTTAATACGCAAATTATACAGAATTTACTTCAGTTGTAAGCCACATCAATAGATGATATTTCATAACCACAATATTAAAATGTTATTATTCAGGAGTAGATAAGACATCACTTGTGTTATAACAGTGACTATTAAGGACATTAGCAGATGTCTCTGCACATTCTTTAAAAAAAACACAAGCTGTTCAACTCGCCCACAGGGGCTAGTTACATATATATATAGTCTAAAGCCCTATGTATAGTAAAATAAAGACTAGGGCAATGTCGCCAACTTTTACTTCGGCTCAAACGCAATGCTCTTATTCAATCACTTCAAATCTCATACCAATATACTATACATTCTCGTGTAGCTAAAACATTAATATATTCAACAGTACTTCCTTTTTTAAATCCGTCGGAAGATGTGACACAATCTTTCTAAACTAGGTATCACATGTGCATGGAAAATTTTCAAAATGCTAGGTTTTTGTGAAAGATGTATGGGATTTTATTTGTTAAAAAATCAAGTTACCTTTGCCACATAAATAAGCATGTCCAATCGAGGCCATATTACTAAATTAATAGTATTAAGTCATTCAGTTATACATGCCATCCTGTGAATGTTCAATCAAGTACAATTGTGACGTCTGTAGGACGCACCTTAACGCAAAATCAAGTATCGCAGAACACATGAAGTGGAAATATGGCCCAAAACCTGATATGCGGTCTCGGAAAATCATTTGCCTGGAGAGCTAGGTATCCAAGAGCAAAATTATTTATTCAATATGGCATTCCGGACCCTATTACTCAGCTGTTAGCACGTCTTACTATCAATACAGGGGCCCTGAGATCAAATTTCCGGCAAAAGTCTCCATGGTGATTGATATTCGATAAAGTGTCTCGTTAAAATTTGACTCCCAAACACTTATGCAAAAGCGTAATTATTAATTACTTGCGGGAATTGGTGTGAAAGAGTACTGGTTAGTCTTCAAGTTACCAAGGAAAGAGTGGTTAGGTAAAAAGATGGAGATTTTAGAAGCAATTTATTTATGAAATATGCAAACTAGTTTAAAATAATTGTTTATAGCAATCTAACATGATAATAAAATTTGTATTAAAACGTTAATTTTGCAACTACAGTTTATTTAAGGATGGCATACTTTAAAAGCTATTTTACTTAAATTACTCGTTAAACACTGCATAAAATTTGGGATTTACTTTGCAATTAAATTTTCCTAAACTATAACTAAATTCCGAATTAAATTGCATGGAAGTGAATTTAATGTCAACTCAATTTGGTAATTTACTTTAAATATAATAAGCATTTAATTTTTCATGATATTCCCAGGTTTCCTTGGCATTTCAGTCGCTCTGAAATGTAATGAAATTTTGAAATCAATGAAATTTAAGGACAATAAATCTGATGAAATATATGAATTAAATGCATCTTCACATGAATTAATTTTGAATGTCAGTAAATTAATTTGACAGAATCTCACAATATTGAATTTTATTGTTCCCCAATGTCTAAATAGCAAAATTAAATTAAATTAAATTAACCAAAATATAGAGCACAAAAAGTTTTTATTATTTCGACCTTTTGATGATTTACTTATACATGTATTTAAATACTGCTAAATATCTCATGGGGATGAGATTTCCTGGAACTGATATTTTCCCATGAAATTCATTGCATGGGAATGTCATTAGGAAATATTGACGTATTCTGTACAAAGAATTACAGTTATGCCATTGATTAGTATAGCTATTACTGTTTGAATCTCATGGAAGTGAAGAAACACAATTTTCTCTGCAACTGTTTAAACATTTATTAAAGAAAATGCATTGTGTATTATTGTGTCACAATACACTTTATTTCATAGTTGAACAGCGTAAAGTAAATGAGTACAAGGTTGACTAGATTAGAAATAGGTGCGGGTCTTAAAAATATTCATAGTTAAAAGGGGATGAAATATAAAAGCAGCTTCTTAAATATTCTATTAAACAAGTTTCAACAAAGTCCTCAATCTCAATTTCATTGGCCAAAATTCGACATATGCAAGGTGTTCAAAATTACACTATTCCTATTGAGGCTGGCGGTGAACCGTCCATACTGCTCGGCCACCCCATGCAGACTGTTATATAAATACAAAATTCATTAGACACAATGAGTTAAAAAAAATCTAAACAAAATCACAATCGATGTAAAATACAAGTTTAGACATCAACTATTAAAGATAAAATTCAATCATATCATGCAATAAAGCAATATTTGAAAAATATAGGCTATATGTAGCAAGATCTTGAGGACATGACGTCATAAATACCAGTTATGACGTAATAAAGACCAGTAATGGCGATATATCCGCTGGGACTGTGCGTCTTCTAATAATAACTAAACAAATGGACTTATGATTAATATGTGTCGAGCTCAAACCACTGCCACGAGCTCATTCCCCGACCGAATTTTATAATTTAAGTACCATTCGGCAGGTATCAATAAGCTGGTGCTGAAACGATTTTTATACGATACCTGGTTGCTAGGGTTCGCCAGAGGACCTCGAACCTGGGTCATGTTCTGGCACGTGCAAGGCATGTGTGAGGCAGGTGCATCGGGTGTATGTTGATATATGATGTGTATTTTATGATTCTAAGCAACTTTTGGTCTTCAACAAATAAGCTATCTGTCTCCGTTTTTTTTTCCGGAAATGCGTCCCGTGCGAACACGTGCCGGGCTCTGGTTTCAACTGCTTGAAAGCTCATTCCTTGTCAGAATTTTATTATTTTAGTGTCATTCGTCAGATATTGACTAGATGTTGAGCAAGCGACTTTATTTATTCCCGATATCTGGCTGCTGAGGTCGCCAGCTGTTGTGTATTTTACTTCGAAGCAACTTTTGTTCTTCACTAAAAAATTAATAAAAAAATTGTAGCACGTGCCAGAGAATAAGAGGCACGTGCATTCAATTCATGGTCATATATGTTGTAGATCTCGTCATTCTAAACAACTTTTGTCTGAAAGTATTAAGCTATCTGTCTCCGTTTAGTCGGAAACGCGTCACGTACAAACATGTGCAATTCAACTTATTTGGGTGCCAGGTACAAACCCCAACCCAGAGGCCATTTCTTGCCGGAATTTGATGATCTTGGTGTTGTGCAACAGGTATTGGCCGGAATTCGCTGGTTCGAGGTCATTACTGGGTCTAGAACTAAGGTAGTCCCCCTGGCATGTGCGTCATTGTTAAAGCCACGTGCATTGGGTTCAGCGTCATATGTGTTCTGAACTTTTGTCTTTAAACTATGTGGCTAACTCAAACCGTTTAATCAGTATAACCTTAACCCCAGCTCACATCTGGTCAGACGGCGGGCCAAAAAGGGTTCGAAACTGAGTTGAGAGGCCATTTCTTGTCTAATTATTTCGACTTTGGTATCATTTGAAAGATCTGGGCAAGCCTGACAAAGTGACGCCAAGTTTTTTCTATAAAATCTAAAACCTGCGCACATGCACGTGCAAAACACGAATAATAGACTTTGGTTAAAACAAACTTTTTTATTAGCTAGATCTCATCAAATAAAGTCAAGTTTATTCTTACCATTTCAAAAAATAACTTTTAAATAATCCTGAATTTTTACATGTCATTTTTGCCATTTTATGCCATGTTCGAGCTTCCATAGAGCCCTTAGGACGCAACACAAGGCTATAAAACTATATATTTTCTAAAAGATCCATTCGATTACTCGAGCATGGTACCAACAATACCTGGCCCAGACACCTGCTGAGGTTATATTAGGGGTATTCTAAAATATACACATATTCAATTTTTTGGGTTTTAAATCTTTTGATGATAGTGTCCCTACAACCATATCTAAAATTTTATATAAAAAAAGGGTAAATCATTAATAACTTTGCCATTTGCCATGTACTTATTGGGCCAATACAATATGTTCTTCAATAACTTCCCTATATCGAAGTCAAGATTTGAAATTATGATTATCAGGACTACATTTAATACAAAATGCATTTTGCACATGAATTTAAACAAATTTAATTCAAATATGATGTTTTCTAGAATTCAATTTGAATAAAATTTACCTGCATTTGAAATAAAGATAAAACAAGTTTACTTCAAAATTTACTAGAATTAAAGCTGAATGTAATTAACCTGCATTTGAAATAAACGTGAAACAAATTTACTTCAAATTTACTTGCTCTTAAACTTGGATTAAATTTTACACATGGAATGCCAGAAAATTTAATTTCTAAGTTTCACATTTCATGCAGTGAAAGTTTATTTTATTGTCATCCGAATAAATATTTCTTTCTCATTGCTTCTTAAATCTCCTTTTTTGATAAGGTAAAACTAAAAAAAATGTATTGTAACATATGTTTTTTTATTTCTGATATTGCATGAAAATATATTAAACTTATTATAAATACTTGGAAGTTTCATAAAATTCCAGGAAATAAATTACAAAACTATAGAAATCGTCTTTAAACTCCACGCATCGTTTTGCCCGATGAGTCATTGTTATTTAATTGTTTAACATAGACATTATTTTCACCCAGGTGTAAACTATGTAAAATAAAGGCACTAGAACAACAGAATATTGCAACTGAGGTAGCTTCTCATTGTGCCAAACGTGTAAACATTTCTTGCCACCGGTTAACACCAGGGCTGCATTCAGTTCAGTCGAAGTTTGCAAACATCAGCTAACGTATTTCCTGAACTTGGACTCAACATCAAATTAGCACTAAGTACGCGATAATTTAAGGAAACCAAACAGCAAAGCATGATTGCTGTTTAACGGTGCTGAACACAGTCCGGTTTTTTCTGCATCATAAGATGCAAAGATCTTAAACTGTTTCATGAAACAGGTGGAGTATTTGAAGGTAGAAAGTGCACACACGCATACACGGAACCTTTTCCGTTACAATGTACTAAGAAGTGATTTTCTAAAAACATGGTGTAAAAAAGAATAGATGTTTCTTTAGAATTATTTCAATCAAACCGACAAAAAGATAGGAAAATCTTTTTTTATATCTATATCTTAACATCCTTAAACTCTCATTAATATTTCTATTTCAGAAATCGTTCGTTCCCAGACGTTTTCAGAAACGTGAATCTGCAAACATGGAAATGCAAGTTGATTTTAAACAATTGTAGTATACTTAAAAATGAATGAAGAATTAAATTGCAAGAAAATACAATACAATAACTAGAAAGTGTTGATAAAATGAAATGAAGCTTTTTTTAAAGGAAAAATGCTAAACATGTCTTAAAAATTGAAATAATTATTAAAATGTCATTATTAAATAAAATATGAATGGTGTGATATGTCAAATCCACCAAAATGTGACAAAATCGATATTTAAATTGGAGTGGTACACTCTAAATGAAATCCCAAATCTAAAAATAGGCAGCAATTAAATACTGTTTGACGTCATTCAGACGAAATATTGTTTCTTCGTGTAAGCCTAAATCAATAGCGGATCTACTCCTTACAAAATAGTTGTATGCCTCCATCCCCTGTAAAGCCCTTTATTTCATTAAAATTCACTATGGTTCTACTATAACATAATTTATGTGCCTGTTCAGGTTTAATGTTGCGCCTCTCTATACTGAAATCCTGGATCCGCTCCCGTGTATAACGGATCAAATTGAAATCAAAATGAATCACGTGACTCTTTTAATACGTCACAAAATATGTTGTCATTTTAAGCGAGAAATATATTTTAGTCAACCTTGGCGCGTAGCCAAAGTTAGGGAATCCATCTTAATATATATATATTGCTTTGGCATGTTTAAATAGCTATTGTTTTGGCAATAAGATGTCAATGAGTTTATAAATAGGTATACGTTTTGGCCAATTTTAAAAGTTTATATGTTTTATATTGGTTAACAAAGGAATTGACAATTAACATGCCGAATAAAACATATATGAAATATTTATATTTTTACATAAATAAATTCAACAACAAATCTGGTTGAGAGATCTTCTTTTCATTTTTTAAACTTACACAGATACAATATATCTATTTCAGCTTCTAAATTATAAAAGAAATGAATATATTTACATCAGATGTACTTGCCATATTGACTTCATAAGTTCTATATTTATACTTTATTGTTTTGTACGGTGTGACAGGGGGTGGTCCTCCCCGATTCTTGTCTCACCTATGACGGGGAGGATAAATGGGCCACCTTAAGGGGTGGCTGAAATGCAAAATAAAATATTAAAAGTTTGAAAAATCCTAATAAATCCACTTTGAATTCTATTTTTACTGATACAGGAAGACCATATGTGTTTTATTCCTGTGTATGTCAGCTGCAATGTGTGGTGTTCGAATTCCAAAAAAAAGGTGTTGTTTTATGAAATTCAAGGATTTTAAAACAAAGGTATATTTCTTTCGTTTGTATAACGTGCATGTATTAATATTAATCAATACACTAAATACAATTAATTAGCAATACTAAATAAGTCAATATATTTCTTTCAGAGGGTAAACCAATTAATATATACAAGAACCTATCGTATAGAATTACATGCTAGATTGTATATATGCTAACGATTATGTTATTATCCAATATGACGAACAGGCATACAGTAACATTTTTATTATATCTATACATATATATATATACATAATTGATGACTTTGAATTTCCGATACATAAAATCTCTTTTTCTGAAAAGAAACGAATTAACAATACTAACAAATATGTTTGGACCACTTATCTAACGGTCTTAATCCACACATAACCATTGCATCTAAATATATAACGCTTCGTTATGTCCCAACTGTGTAATAAATATTCTTAAGTGGGTAAAGTTGTCTTGTTTACTACCATTGTAATGTTATGATACCCATAAAGTGATATCTCCCTCTGTATTCTGTGTTTGCTTTGCCTGATCAGAGAATATGGATAATGTGCGCATCAAATAACGTGTATTGATGTGTTTACCCTCGCACATTGATGGAGATTGTCGGAATACAATCGACGGCAATTGTAAACAAAGACCTCATAAACAAGCGGATCGCTCGTTTACGAAATACACACTTCGATCGATGTTATTTATTTTGTACGTTTTTAAATAGAAGTCAATAAGGGGCTTATAGGTATTGTATTGTCAATATTATAAGCACATTTAATTTCATCCATTTTTGTTATTATCACAAATTGTGTTTTTGGGAAGTTAAATGGGGTTTTAATTGTCATGTTTTTCATGAATTGCCTCCCTTACGCTATTTGTATTCGAAAATAACATTAAACAAACGTTTTGTGTTGATTTTGTCATCTGTAAATACGTCAGCCCTGAGTCTTTTTATTCACGTCCGGTTTGTTTAAGTGACTTCCATTTTGAGAACAGAACCTTTCTTGAATGCATAAACAAATCGCCGTTCATCATATTCCATTGGTTATCGCGGTCTTGTTGGTGCCGATGTACACTGGACTGGTAGGTATACGACTTAATTTTATGTCTCATATTCAGAATGGCCAGGTTTCATTATACTCAGATACAATCGGACTAAGGCCATATTCAAGACAAAAGGTGTCTTTTTTTCAAATTGAACAGCCTGTCTTTGTTGCCAGTCAATCTTGAAATTTTCCAACGTCGCTCGTTGTCTTAAGTTAGTGATAGTCTCTTTCTTTTTTTCTACAAATCTGCGGGTGCCTCCTCGCTTATTTTTCTGGATTTTGGTAATGAACTGCGTTAAATGGCTCCATTCAGACATAAAAGCGATTTGCCTGTAAGCTTTTCTCCTATTCGGTTGCTTTGACGACGATGAGTTATTAGTTATTGTTCACTGGAAATCGAGGTGATTTTACACGAAAGAGCATGTACGCAGTCTGTTTGACACCGGGCAAATATAGATTCTTACCGATGCCAACTTATTTTTTTACTATATTTAGGTATAAATGTAATAAATATTAATATTTCTAATTCACCCAACATTTCCTATTTATCAATTATCTAGCTTCTTGTACAGGCAAACTAGTTATTTTAACCTCATGTTTAAGTCGGTAGATGGAACCGCGACCATTACCATCAATTTGAGTTTCTAAAGTAGAGTCTGGAACCATATTCATCATGATATATCGTCATATCTCAGTAAAACTCCTAAAAAGGCAGGTCATGGTAATGCGTTTATTGGATATAAACGACATGGTTCTAAAAAGGTTTAATGAAGAAGTAACGTCACGAATGTAGATAGTTTGGAATATTTAACCAAATACATGGCTTATACAAATAAAAGTACATTGTATATCCAAACATTAATAGTAAACGTGAAATATATGGAAATGGTCATTTAAAATGTTAGCATCCTATGAATATTATAGTATACTTTTAATAAAAGTTTACAATCGATGTAAAATAATTTATTATATATTCATGTATAGGTTGTTGGAATGCACTGGATTCAACTATACGTTGTGTACGATGAATTTGAATTTTCTCCTCAAAAGGCTCGAATAAAGTGGACATTAGAAGAAAATGATACAATTGTTCGAAGGACTGCTGCGGTTTGGTAAAGATTGTTTTTTATATATATGACTAATTTATAAATGTTATCAAGTGCCATTATATATAAATCATACATTTACTAAACCGTGCGACTCATGTATATATTCGCATTAGACAAAACACAGAACAATCGAGTGTGTCAAAATTTAGAAGGAAAAGCTAAACATATAAAAAGTAATAAATGATGACCTGACCGCCCAAAACAGCAATTTCGACATAAATGCTTCACAATAATTATTGTCAGTTACAATAATGGTAATGGTTATGTATTTTATACCTAAAATGAAATTATAAATGCGTATGATGCTCTGACAAACATGTATAAGCAGGTGCAAATTAACGGAATAATGTGTTACATAGTGCAAAACAACACTACTGTAGCTCATGTATATTTTATTAGCACATTACTTATACTATATACATTTCTGATTATTTAACTGTACAGGGAACCAACAGCAGGTTAATCGATCGTACACAAATATTTGTCTTATGATTAAAAATGACTTCACTGGATTATGAAGTTAAATGGAAGTTTTTAAAATTCAGTCAACAAGCGATTGATATTTATGGACGATAAACCCAATAAGGTAGCTCTATATGCGGAAAACATGCCCGATTAACTCAATCAGTATGGTTAGGGTTCAATTCCTCGCCCGGCCAGATTCTCAGTGATGTTTGATATACGACATTGTGTCTCAGTATCATTCGTATCACACTTCTGATTCAAGTTACTTGCGGAGATTGGTGGGCTTGAGAATATTAATCCATCTATGAAGCTAACTATTCAAAGTTGCATCAATGTATTAAATAAACATAATCAGTGTCATGAATTTTTACTTCTTACAGGAATAACGCCGAAGCTAAATGCTTATTTCCAAACAGTTCTTTTTCTGTTAACCCGAAGAAGAAATATCTTAAATCTTTGCGACAGATTGAAGGTATGTAAAACATTTAATCCCGTGACCTCTTTGTTTCATAACTTAATAAAGGGTGAATGAATTAACAAAATCTTTATCCTGTCACTTCTGTTGACAATTAATTAAATAAACAGGAAAATATAATTAAAAAAAGTGTCTATGATTTTTTTATTAATTAATTTATATTGTTTTCCATAATTTTCCCTCTTTGAGGACGTTTGCTACTGCTGCCCATAATTCTCCCTCTTTGAGGCCGTTTCCTACTGCTGCCCATAATTCTACCTCTTTGAGGCCGTTTGCTACTGCTGCCTTTAATTCTACATCTTTGAGGCCGTTTTCTACTGCTGCTGCTTTCTCAATGTTTAGAAAAATAGTCAGAGAAAATATGTGGCCTATTGACAAAGTAGACAAGAATTAAAATCTGATACAAACAATTCAAACAATTTGTGATAGAAAATATTGAAGAGGAAAAGGTTCAAGTTGCCTCTAAAGAACAACCTGACATAAAGGAAAGAACATAATCTGTGAGTTTACGTTCTGAAGATGTAGGAATTTTCATTGACCAACAGAAAATAAAATACAATAAAAACAACATTTCTTGATGTAAGAAAATGTGAACTATTTTTTGCAAAGACAATGTGACATGACACAATAAAGAGGTGTAGAGGCTTAATTGTTGTACTGCTTACTCGGCAGAAGAATGCATTGGAGACGAATATGAGCTGACATCAAAGCAAAATATGGTGTCTAGTCAGGATCGCCATCTTAAGCGACACCGCTATGCATTCACTATCATGAGTGAAAATGTACTCAATTATCCAAAGAGACAATAGATGCGCGGCATGCAAAGCAGAAACAGTTGACAAAGGCAATTGCAGCCAAAACAGACGAAGAAATTGATATTATGTACTTAAACAACCTTCTTGGAGACAGTATTCAACAAGCGCTTCTTAACACAATGTGTTTCAATCATTGAGTTCATTTTGTATTTCGTCGAATAAGAGAGAACTAAGACTGACTTTTTAATGCCAATATTAACGGGTTTTTTTGTTTTGTACCGATTTAGTTTTCAAAATTGGAAAGGTGTTTTTTTTCCTTTGTTCAATATAAAAAATAATATAATTAAAAATTAAACAAAATGTAGTACACATACATACAATTGCCTAGGTGGAAAAATACAGTTTCCAAAACTTAAAGAAAAAATTGAGTAGGCAGTTTTTTATAGTAGGTAGGGAAAGAGCACACAAATACCATTTTAATTTAATGATACAAATATATTTTCACTATTTCTACAGTTATGTTATAAACGGTTTGCTTAAAATGCCTAGGAGTTTTTTAACATATTATACGAAATGTGACGCCCATAAAATAACTGTTAACCAGCGTAATTTCATGGCAATACAGACGTTAATGTAGTTTGTGTAAATCTTGTTTGTGTAAATATTTCGTGAAATGATTTAATCTTTTGTTAAAAACAGGCATATAACTAAGCTGTTATATGGCACTTAAAACTAAAATTTATATAGAATACTCGTATAAATGAAATACAATTACATTGTACATTGTCGTCTTGCAGTAGAGAGAGATGTCGTTTTGCAGATTGCCTCAGACCGAATGTTGGTGTGTGCAAATAAACTTTAGTTTTGTAGGTATCAGAATAAAACTTACTCTAACAACAAATATGGCGGAGAGGTACCTTTTTCTTTGTTATACAATGTACATGAGTTTTGTCTTTTGCAGAAACACAGTTTGATCGATAGAGAAAATATTCAGTCTTTCGAATGAAAAAGTTTGACATTCTTATCAATTTCCTAAAATATATTTGCATGCTAAATAAATGTACTTTGTATTTATATTTTATTTAAAGTATACACCAAAACATAGTTGAAATGTGGTCCTATATAAGCTTTGTAGTATAGTGTTTTACGGTTGATATATAATCATTTACCTACAATAATAGCCTGATATATGATGAAAACTTTGAAGAGAGATTGTTATTGTTTTTCATAGTATGCAATCATCAATAAATATTTCAAGGATTTTATCGCCTATTGTAATTAAACTTTTATCTTGCCGTCGTTAAATGCCGTTAATCATTTATGAGTACGATGAATAAATGCAGATTCAGTTAATGACCTGTCCTAACATCACTTTGTGTTTTACGCATAATTACGCAAGTTATAAATGTCATCAAATTAATATGAATATATGTTCTTATAAGTTTTGATAATGTTGGCAAACTAGATATAAGACGATAAGCCTTCATGTCATCACTTCGATCGCTTTTATAGAAATGTGTATCTCTGCCTGTTTATAAGCATGTGGAAATATTCCATCTCGCAGACTTTTAATTAAAATAAACATAATACGTTCAGATGAAACGTATGATACTAGTATAAGCAATATAAGACCAATGTCATTGAGGCGTGTCTCTTAAGTATATTAAAATTAGAATGCTCTATCGGATCTTTTAATTTAAAAACTAAGGCAGATTCTACAAAATAGGCATTACATATATTAGCCATATCTAGATCATCAGATATATATTTTTTATCCATTTTATCCCGAGATTTTGATTATTATCAGAACTTTATCCGAGCCGATTTCTATACTGATCGTGGATCATCTTTTCTCTGCTCTATGTTGTTTGTTCGAACTTCTGCTTTGTTTTTATCTATATCACCACTTTTTTTTAACCTTAATGTTATCTAAAATGTTATTCAGTATTGTTGTTGTTATGCTTTGTTCTACGTATCTTTATGAAGCATGTTTATCTACTACTTTTAAGAATAAATAAATCTAGTTTTCTAGCAAGTCATTAACAGTTTTATCAGTTTTTATTGTTTCTAATGGGATTGACCTTATATCGTTTAAGACGTTAATTTGTTAAAGGATTTAAAAGATCTAAAAGTAATGCGTGATAAATTTGCGTATACAGTTAAGTTTATGATTGTTCAATGTTACGTTGTAATCATTTATAGATACTTTTTAACAAACTCGATCGAAATTTTAAACCATAGAAATTATTTTTTATTAATTTCTAAATATTTTCTACAATTAACTTGTTAACAGTATTTGGTATTTCTCCCAAATATATCGCGATTCTCTACAGTACTGTAAAACTGTCACTTTAATAATTGATCAGTTATTCGGTCATAAATATCAGACTGTTTGTCCGCAGTGCAGTCTCATTACAGAAACTGTAGCTGAACATTTAATTTTATTCTGCTCGTCAAATAACTCCCTCCGATAAACTTTATTATGTAATATACACAAAGTACGTGGATCAGATATGTACGATAAGCTTTATAACGTGAACGCCTTTAATCAAATTATAGAATTAGTTTCCGGTTATGCTTCTTTAAACATGGCAGACAAACAAACCATTGCTATTTCAAAAATTACATTTAGGCATTACATCAGATGACTGTAGCATTAATGTATACGTATATGAAGATAACACACACAATACGTCATCTTTTGTGTTTTTTCACTTTGTTGCTGAGCTCGTCGTTATCACATATAGACAGGGAAAACAACAATACACAATAATATTTTAAATATTATATTGTATATTTATTGTTTGTATTCAATGTGTTAAAAATACTCCAAAAATATGTTCAAATTGTGCAATCCTTTCATTTGACTTTTAAGGTACATTTTGTTAATATTTGGAACTAATACCATTTTCAGTACCCATATAGTATATGCTCTTGTGATTCATTTCGGCAAGTCATATCAGTCATTGGGATACATGTGGCAATATTTTGCTAAAAGTGTCAATATGTTTTGCAATTTGAATGGACATATCATTTAATTATTTCGTTTGTAAGTTGTTTGAACTATCCAAGTTATATGTTTGTTTGTATTGTATATATTTTAATTGACATTTAATTGTCCATATTTGTATTATGTTTTTGTATATGTATTGTATGAACATGTCGCTGTTTAAATGTTTATACACTCCTGTATATTTGTACTATGGAGAAAACAAAGAATCAATCAATCAATCAAACCTGTTACGTTTAAGATAGCCTCACTTTATAACTTGTAAAGAAAGTCACTTACCTTGTATTCTCTATACCAAAGGTGGTCAGCACATTGTATAACACCAAAACAAATATAAATTTATTCAATTTATTTTACTTGCAATATAGCGATTGGACTTAGCTGACTACACCTGTTTTCTTATATCAATTTTCATACCACCAAAAAAACATATTTTTACAAAATACAAATTCTAAACATATGAGTAATGGAATTCTGGGTTTATCTGAAAAGACATTGTAATATTCGTCTACTGTCCTTTGCTGCATGACTATTCAGTGCTCGCTGATTGCCTACAGTGACCAATTGTCATATGACCATACATATAAACAAGTGAGATTTTAACAATCAGGGGAAATTATTTCCCGTATAATTCACTTCATTCAAATGACATGAAACACATCTCTTATATATACAAAGGACGGGACTTCGTGATTGAAATTTCACCACTCTTTTCGTTAATGTTCATTTTACATAATGGGGTAGCTGCATGAGCTAAGACATTCATCTACCGATATACACTGCATATCCTGCATAACAAGAATATTAAACGATTTTCCGAAAATTCATTCGTTTTACACTTTTTCGAAATACGCTTCATTAACATCCATATATTTTGCAATCTCTGTGGAATTTTTTGTTTTCCCACTGCAAACCATGAAACAGACCTAAGTGTAAGGTAATATACGGTAGTCATATACAAAGCTGATTTCGAGTTGCACTTGGTCTGAGTGGACATTTTATCAGCTCTTGAAAGAAATCAACATGACAAAACTACCATGCCCTTCCTAGCAGTAAGGCAAGAGACAGTTTGGGTTAGTTCATGTCTACTGTTTGATTGTGTTTATGCCTCGAGTTCGGTATGATGCATCCACATTTCATCACCAGTAATACCTTAAATTACCCTCCCGATTGAAACGACTCGATTGATCTTTAGATAATGTAGCATTATTAGTGTTTCGGCTATCTGTCAACTTTATTATACCCACCTTACACTGACCTTGCACTTCTCATGATGTCCATGTAAATTTTTTAAGCTGATCCGTTGCCATGATAAACATATTACCTACCTTCTGTACCGTTGTTAACCGATTTCAAATAATGAAATGAAGCTTAAAGCCCGTTTTCCATGGCGCGTATTTTTGCTGTTTTTTTCCTTAACAACTTTTTGTCGCGCAGTATTAACAGGCGCACAGACAATCAATTTCAATGATTCAGATTGTCTGAGCAGAGTTTATAGAAGCACGTGCTTGATAATAGCCATGTATTTATTGTGTAGTGCCCATCCAAAGTGTATTTCCACGCATTGCACATGCAGACAAGCGTAGAAAAATCGCATATCCTGGGGCATTTGTCCGTGCGGTTATTAGTCAGCGCAGAAAACTGAACCGATGGAAACAAAAGTGTGCTAGATAGTATGAAGCGATATTTACAAAAGCAGAGCCTGTTCTGCGCATACAAACCCCTACGATTTAGGAGCCGAAACCGTCAGAATAATACGCGCCATGGAAAAGGGCCTTATCCATTTCTTCGCTCACTGCCTAAGTGGGCCTTTTAGGTCTAGCTTTTCAGTGTTATGTCATGTTAGTCACAACACCAGAAATGTAAAATTGACAAATATCCATTTTAAATGAACGCTTGTATTGATGTATTGACGCTTGTCTCAATCGAATTATAAAGGAGAAATTGTTGTTACTGCACATGTATTACACTATTGGGTACATAAAACTTTCCATGCTCGATACATATGCTAATACAGAATAGGAACAACTAAATCTGTCCAAAATAGAAAAAAAGAAGTATGTTTATTCTCCTAAAGAGGATGGACATTCAAGGGGGCATTAATAGAAACGTCAGTCAATCGAACATGACTGAACAGTGCAAATAAACGCACTTTTACCCAAAAGTAATTCTGATGAACTTTCTGAAACAGACATCAGTCAATGGTTCAACAAGTAAAAGCAAAACAAATATATCACCCTTTTAACTGCGACTGGTTTATTGACGTTAGGATTAGTGTTTGGGAAGGGCGAGACTTAAAAGTTTTGTTATTGGCCGTTACAAATGACTAATTCTCCTGGAATACATGCATTGTTCGAACATCGCTCGATACATCGTTTGGTTCGAACACTTACATAACTATTATATTCAAGTTTGATGCCTTACTACACAATTAAATTTTTGTTCTTTATTCTATATAAAATAAGGTCTAGGATCTCCATGGTAAAAATGAATTCCACATATAATATGTTATAAGTTTTTTCCCATAGCAGGAATGTAAACCACATACAATGTGGTAGGTTGACAACGTTAGATTATTTTGCAGTATATGCTATACCAACTTTTGCACTAATCATCGGCAGCAAGAAATCACACAACTACTATGAACCATTTTGAAAATATTTCAAAACCAAATTACATAGACCTTGTTTTTAAGCGTCAGAATCATGTTACAGTGGGGGAAAAGGTGCGTAACTGTGTTTGAGTAGTGACGCTATACCGCTACATATGTGCCCTTCTTATTTACAGGTTCAGATTTTCAGGGAGAAGACCGACTTGATTTTATCTATTCAACAAATCCTGATAAATACGTTGTCTGGTTAATTTGTCCTGATAAAAACGCAGTCTGTAACGGCAAGTGTCCTCGGTCTACCACAATGTTGCTTGTAAAAGATCCAAGAAGCAAATGTGATTGCAAGAAAAAATACAGCGTCTCGATCGATGAAGAGCTGGACCTGATTGGAATACCTTGGTGTCAAATTGAAACTGACGTCAACAACTGTCAAGGATTATCTTTTGAGTCGAAAGATCCGTATGCTGAAGATCCTACTCAGCTGATAAATGCACGGAATGGACCAGGTAAATATATAACACAATATTTAGTTGAAATCATCATTTTACGTTATGCACTAAATTTTATTTTGAAACACTTTGCTGTATGGGATGTAGAATTATTTAATTGAAAATTTACATCTGCAATTTAGACTTCGAGTAGATGGTGGCGGCTCTATGCAGATGCTGTCTTTCTCCTCCAATAAAACATGTTTCGATATGGTTATAGAACCTGTAATATCAGCTAGTATATCAAATATTGTGTACGAACTATTCATCATGTCTGTTTAGTTATTCGAGTCGCCTAGCTGGTCTGACGACTCTTTGGCATCGTAGATGGTGGTCCGCATGCCATTGATCAATGTGTATGTACCATAACTGGTTCTTTATTGTTTCAGTTTAAAGAAAGTTGTAAAGGGGGATAACATTGGTTGTTTAAAATAAATCAACCAAATTCGATGTTGTTATTGATTCCTATGGGTAGGGATTTCATTTTTTCTTAAAAATGAGATTCATTTGTGCTCAGTAAGAGATATATATATTGAAACAATATTATAATTATGTTCATATATTTTATGAATTATTCATTTATCTTGATATCTAGAGTATTATTAAATAAAAACTGTAGAGATTGGACCTTTAAAATGGATTTAATGAGGGACAAAAAAAAGATCTAAAAATATTTAAACTGGTGTTTTTTTTTCTAAATCTTTTCCTTTTGAAGCCGAAATTGTTCATATTTGGCAGATTCACCATATGAGCAAAGGTTTTAGTATTTTTCAAGTAATGGGTGTAGGGTTCATGAGTGCCAAGCAAGAAAACATTGAATTTTTACATGAGAATAATATTGGAAACGGATAATTCTTATTTTTCTCATGTTTAAGCTCTTCATAGACTTTATCCATTAAAAATAAATGACAGGTGAAAAAGGTGAGCGATTTAGGCCTTGTTGTGCCCCTTGTTCTATAATGAAAAATGGTTAATAAGGTTAACTAGCCCATTTTCAACATATTACAGGTTGTTTAATATCATGCTATCCAGTTTATCGATGGGTCATTAACTAAGAATAAATCTAAGTAGAATCACCATCATTTCGGAATTAACTGGCAAACTTTCTCAGATTAACTCTTGTGTCTCAACTGTTAAGGGTTTAGACGGAGAATATGCGATATAGAGTAAACTACATTGAAGACATTATTTCGAAAATCACAGCATTATTTAAAATCAAGATTTGTTTAGTGATATAATATTTCATATCGATATAATACATTTAAATGTATGTCACTACTGCCATTTTTGGAATAGAATTGTACATTGGGTTATGCGTGTACGCTTGGTCTATTTTTCGGTACATACCTCTTGTTAAGTGTTAAATGGCAAAATATTGGATATATTGACCTTTTTATAATGCGTTAAACATTTCGTGTAAACAAATATCATTTAACAAAAAGATACGAATATATTAAGCCCTTTATGAACAAAGAAAAAAAACAATAGTAAAAAATAAATATATGTTTATTTGACCGTGGTGGTGATACCTTAAGTCCATGAGACATTGATAATCAGTCTACATCTTAACTCCAAAGTATCGACTACGGCGTTGTACTAACGTATGTCAAAACTTTATGAAACGTTTAATACTTTACATGTATTAAGATGTATACTTAGTTTATAATATCATACTTGTATTAAGATATATACTAAGTTTATAATACTATACATGCATTAAGATATATCTATATACTTAATTTATATTTCCAATGGAAATCCTTATATTTTTAAGTAATTATTAATATTTACATATGAAATAACACAGTATCGACATGCACGCTGTATGCTACATAATATTATTATGTAAGGGATGTGTTATGAAGTACCTTCAACGTATAAATCAATTATGTGTTATTTCGTAATGTTATCATTGGCAAATAAGTTTTTTTGCTGGAAGCTTGTTTCAACTTCGAAATCCTGTTACATGGACAGATGTACTACATATTAAAATGCATTTACATACCATTCTTATTTATGATTTTTATCGTCATAGAAATATCAAAATGAAAAGCTTTATAATTTATTTCCAGAATGTGAATTCCGTGGATAGTCAAAGGATCACAAAATTCATAATATAGTAAACAGTTGGTTATTATGTTAACACTGTGTTCCATATATTAAAGAGAGTGTCGCTAAAATAAAGGATCAGTGCATTCAGTACTGTCATTGAATTTAATTGTTTATTGTCTTTGCTTATTCCTTATTTATACATATACACTCTCTCTCTCTCTCTCTCTCTCTCTCTCTCTCTCTCTCTCTCTCTCTCTCTCTGTATATATATACATTAGAGAGAATTACCATATTACCTTGCTAAAACTTCTAACGAGATATCCTTAGTTAGCTTTCGGCTTTACGCCTTCCTCAGAGGACAAAAATAAAAGTAAACAGCAACAAAACAACAAAACAAGAATATAAACACTTTGCTATATATAACGAGTTGTATTATACGGAGGATACGGAAATATCCGATGTTACACGATTGATATTTTCTAAAACATAGCGGTTTTACCGGCGTGGCATATTTTCAGCACGCCATAAGAAGCAGATGTATCGCCGAACACGACCTAATTAAAGGCATATTTTATTTTCTTCCCGATATTTTTTTATCAAATATGAAAATAGCAATGCAAAATGATAAGTGAATTTAAAAACCATAATCACTATCACACACACGCACGCACACACACCACGTTTGTCTTCTCCCTGCAGCAGGAATGTGGCCGGATCAGTCAGAACCTGGTCGGACTTAATTATCATCCTAATAAGAGGACTGCAATGGTTTCAAAATATTCATTTTCTGCATAAGCAACAAAGCTAAATAAAGCAAAGGGTCATAACATTATATATCAAAACAAGGTCTGTTAAAAAAACAAAACAAAAAGCAATCAAGAGTTTTTATGGTTCAGATATACAATTGTGTAAGACATATCAAGACCACTGTACAATTGCTGGTGCGTGATTGAACCAAATAAAGCATTTTTTTACAATTGAATGGACATAACACTGACATAATGTATCAAATAAAACCTGTTTTAAATTTTTATTTGAGATGGTTAAATTAGTTCTGTGTTAGATTGATCGGCATTCAACCAAAAAAACATACTGCTGGTACTAGAGCGCAATCAAGGCCAAATAATGCAGTTTCTGTGGATTCAAAGACCATAATAAAGAACTAAATACACATTTGACCATTTCAATATTCACTTTGGACATTATATTTATTGAAATACTGTGCAAGTTTGATTGAAATCCAATGAAAAATGTGGGTGCCGAAAATTTACAGACCAACAATGGACATGTGGATGATATACACATCAATATCAGAATTACAATGTATTGTTAAATATTCCAATTTGTATTTTAACTGTTATTACATGTTGAGCCGAGGTTGTCAATAGTCACAATTCAATAAATTGCCTCCCAGAAGAACACTCTGAGACACCCGCATTAACCCATTAGGACTTAACTGTTATGAACACATAACCTATACACTGTTCCTCTTGTATAAAAGGTCACACGTATTCAAATGACTTGCGGCTGACCTGGTGATCAAGAAAGTTTGATTGTTCATTTAGCATTTTCTTTTTTGTATACATTCTGTGTGTGTGTGTGTGTGTGAGGGGGGGGGGGGGGGGGTTATTAAAAAAAACTTATTTATTAATAAACTATTTTGAAAAGGTTTGAAAGTAATGTCACTTATAACTTCTGTTTTTATCTTTCACAAACAACTCTATCATGGCAACTATAAATTACCCCAACAGAGTTTTATGAAGTAAAATTGTATCCAATGGAAGAGTAATTCATTTGAAATGAATTTGTTATCAAAATATACTTGAACCAATTTTTTTTCATTAAATAATTCAGGTTGTAAAATTTATAACTAAGCACCCTGTTATGTTGTTCCATTCACACAAAAAGGTGCGGGCTTTTCCTAAAGGCCAGGGATTTCGCCCTGCAATTCTTGTTCTGACCACCGGCTACAATGGGCTGAGAATACACCATTAAAACATATTTTGTTTTAATAGTGAAGTTTATTTGACACAGATGCAACCAGTATGAGTTATGTAGCCTTTATGCAAAAAAACAACCTCTTTTACTTTGGACATTCAACCGTTTACTCACAAAATTAAAAAAAAGCCCTGCAAGTGTAGATGACATACTTGGTACCTTTTATACTAATGGGCTGCAAGTGTAGATGACATACTTGGTACCTTTTATACTAATGGGCTGCAAGTGTAGATGACATACTTTGTACCTTTTATACTAATGGGCTGCAAGTGTACGTGACATACTTGGTACATTTTATACTAATGGACTGCAAGTGTAGATGACATACTTGGTACCTTTTATACTAATGGCCTGCAAGTGTAGATGACATACTTGGTACCTTTTATACTAATGGGCTGCAAGTGTAGATGACATACTTGGTATCTTTTATACTAATGGACTGCAAGTGTAGATGACATACTTGGTACCTTTTATACTAATGGGCTGCAAGTGTAGATGACATACTTTGTACCTTTTATACTAATGGACTGCAAGTGTAGATGACATACTTGGTACCTTTTATACTAATGGACTGCTAGTGTAGATGACATACTTGGTACCTTTTATACTAATGGGGATCTTAACAGAACAGCTAACCCGCCACTTTTGCATTTCCAATATCGTCGTCTTGAGTAATGTTATTAAAGTTTGTATACAAAATTGACAGATAATTATATATTGATTTTATACAACCCAATTGTAAACGTCTATACAACTACTCATGCACAACTATTTGGCATGAAATGCTTAATTTACACATGGAATTTACAAGAAAATTGCACGATCCTTCTTAAGAAAATATATTACATGTCAGGTGGTGGGTTAGCTGGTCCGTTCAACATACATGTAACGATGTATAATTATTAATATATCCTAGTAAATTTTTTATATTATCTATAACTAACTTATCAACGTCAATAAACACCTGATTCCTGTTGGCTAGCAACCACACATTATTGACTCTTCTTTTCTTTGTTCTCTTTGTTTATCTTTCGGATGTCCTTGGTGACAGCTGTGATGTCATTAAAAAGGTATCTGTGAAGAATAGTGGAGGCAGTGAGCACGTCTGCATGTAGGGCACCACTGAATCCGCAGATGATGATGTCTTGACCTAAAATAAACACGGTGTTGTAATTGTCATGAATAACGAGGAAATATTTACAGCTATTGTTAACGACAATATACATCAATCTGACTAAAGTATACGATATTCCTAAACGTAAGAGCTGATGCTGACATATTCAAATTATTCTTCTGGAAACTCATACTTGGCATCAATATCATTAATTCACTCAGTTTATACCAAACATGTCTCATTTATCAATATCATATACATGTCACCTTTTTCATTTCTTACTAGTACAACTGCCCATCTTGTTTCAAATAATAACTTCCTGTGTAAATGTGACGGAAGCTTTTATTTTATGCTTTTTGATGAATTATAGAGATTTCTTAGTGGATTATCTATGGTAATTCACTCTTTCAAACAGTGAAATTATGAAAAAAATATAAATTTCTTTGAATATTTATTTTAAAAAAAAAGTACTTTAATTTTTTTTATTAGACCAATATCTAATGTCGAAATGAGGTCAAAATGAACAAAAATTTATGTAAATGCATAAAATAAAAAGAAAATTTGTTTGTTTTTGGTGTAAGATCAAATGATATTTCATGTCGTGATCACCAAAACTCATATTCTCACATGTGGCTTGCCACTTGGGGAAATATAATTCGATCTTAGACCAGACAACCAAATATCCTTTATATGTTTTGTACGTTTTCTTTTAGCACTATTTCAATTATTTAACAGCGGTCTGCTCATCTAATCATCGTACCTGGGATCCACTAAGTGGTTAACCAGTACTAGACGTCTTTATCTCTACATATCACGAGTCGTCCCCACTTCCTAGCCACAAAATTTCAACAACATATTTTAAAGGAACTACAACAACGATGACAATATGTGATGACAAACAATTCCACTTTCGGTGTCCACCACGCCTAGCAGGTGGCACTCGTCAACTCTGGCAGCCAAGTCTAACAGGTGACACAAACACAGCCATTACCTGTTAGGTACAATCCTGGAATTTCTGTGTCTGGTCTCAGGTGCAAAGAGACTTCAGGCTCGAACCTCATCTTATCATGGTCTAGTCCATACATCTCGCCCTCGGGTTGACCTAGATATTATTTGTTTGACAGCGGTGTCCCTACATCTATATAAACCATCTGAAACAACCACATATAATTCATGTGAAATATCAACCAGTATTTTAGTTGTTTACTGGTTACATTTTACTATACAAGTCATCTGAAACGACCGCATATAATCCACGTAAAATATCAACCAATATTTAAATTGTTTACTGTTAACATTTTTCTAAACAGGTCATCTGAAACAACCGCATATAAATCATGTAAACTATCAACCAATATTTAATTTATTTACTGTTTACATTTTTCTCTACAAGTCATCTGAAACAACCACATATAATTCATGTAAAATATCAACCAATATTTAAATTGCTTACTGTTTACATTTTTCTATACAAGTCGTCTGAAACAACCACATATAGTTCATGTAAAATATCAACCTATATTTAAATTGCTTACTGTTAACATTTTTCTAAACAGGTCATCTGAAACAACCACATATAAATCATGTAAACTATCAACCAATATTTAATTTATTTACTGTTTACATTTTTCTCTACAAGTCATCTGAAAAAAACACATATAATTCATGTAAAATATCAACCAATATTTAAATTGCTTACTGTTTACATTTTTCTATACAGGTCATCTGAAATAACCACATATAAATCATGTAAAATATCAACTAATATTTAAATTGTTTACTGTTAACATTTTTCTAAACAGGTCATCTGAAAAAACCGCATATAATTCATGTAAACTATCAACCAATATTTAAATTACTTACTGTTTACATTTTTCTTAAGAAGTCATCTGAAACAACCGCATATAATTCATGTAAAATATCAACCAATATTTAAATTGTTTACTGTTAACATTTTTCTAAACAGGTCATCTGAAACAACCGCATATAAATCATGTAAACTATCAACCAATATTTAATTTATTTACTGTTTACATTTTTCTCTACAAGTCATCTGAAAAAAACACATATAATTCATGTAAAATATCAACCAATATTTAAATTGCTTACTGTTTACATTTTTCTATACAGGTCATCTGAAACAACCGCATATAATTCATGTAAAATATCAACCAATATTTAAATTGCTTACTGTTTACATTTTTCTATACAGGTCATCTGAAACAACCGCATATAATTCATGTAAACTATCAACCAATATCTAAATTATTTACTGTTAACATTTTTCTTAACAAGTCATCTGAAAAAAACACATATAATTCATGTAAAATATCAACCAATATTTGAATTGCTTACTGTTTACATTTTTCTATACAAGTCATCTGAAACAACCGCATATAATTCATGTAAAATATCAACCAATATTTAAATTGCTTACTGTTTACATTTTTCTATACAGGTCATCTGAAACAACCTCATATAATTCATGTAAAATATCAACCAATATTTAAATTGTTTACTGTTAACATTTTTCTAAACAGGTCATCTGAAACAACCGCATATAAATCATGTAAACTATCAACCAATATTTAATTTATTTACTGTTTACATTTTTCTCTACAAGTCATCTGAAAAAAACACATATAATTCATGTAAAATATCAACCAATATTTAAATTGCTTACTGTTTACATTTTTCTATACAGGTCATCTGAAACAACCACATATAATTCATGTAAACTATCAACCAATATCTAAATTATTGACTGTTTACATTTTTCTTAACAAGTCATCTGAAAAAAACACATATAATTCATGTAAAATATCAACCAATATTTGAATTGCTTACTGTTTACATTTTTCTATACAAGTCATCTGAAACAACCGCATATAATTCATGTAAAATATCAACCAATATTTAAATTGCTTACTGTTTACATTTTTCTATACAGGTCATCTGAAACAACCGCATATAATTCATGTAAAATATCAACCAATATTTAAATTGTTTACTGTTTACATTTTTCTATACAAGTCATCTGAAACAACCGCATATAATTCATGTAAAATATCAACCAATATTTGAATTGCTTACTGTTTACATTTTTCTTAACAAGTCATCTGAAACAACCGCATATAATTCATGTAAAATATCAACCAATATTTGAATTGCTTACTGTTTACATTTTTCTATACAGGTCATCTGAAACAACCGCATTTAATTCATGTAAAATATCAACCAATATTTAAATTGTTTACTGTTAACATTTTTCTAAACAGGTCATCTGAAACAACCGCATATAAATCATGTAAACTATCAATCAATATTTAAATTATTTACTGTTTATATTTTTCTATACAAGTCATCTGAAACAACCGCATATAATTCATGTGAAATATCAACCAATATTTGAATTGCTGACTGTTTACATTTTTCTAAACAAGTCATCTGAAACAACCACATATAATTCATGTGAATTATCAACCAGTATTTAAATTATTTACTCTTTACATTTTTCTATACAAGTCATCTGAAACAACCACATGTAATTCATGTGAAATATCAACCAATAATTAAATTGCTTACTGTTTACATTTTGCGTCAAAACATTTTTTCTGTTAAACGATTAATGACAAGACTCTATCTACAATTTGGAGCACTCAGCAAAATTATGAACTTCACTCTGCTTGTATTGGATATTTTTCAGAATTGGATTAATATTTTTTTTTATTTTAATGAGTTTAAATAGATATTTGATCATTTCAAATTCACCAAAAAGTGACAAATCGATTTTTCAATCAGATTGGTAAAAACTTGAAACAAAATCCCCATTCTAAAAATAGACAGTGCTTAAATACGGCTTGATGACCTTCATATTATCATTCAGACAATTCTAAGAGGAAACAAGTTTTACTTGTGTATGATGGATCAAATTGAAATCAAAATAAAATCACATAAATCATTTAATATGTCACAAAACATGAATTTTTAAGAGGGAAATCTATTTTAGTTTGAACTAGGCATGTAACACAAGTTAGGAAACCCTTTTCCAATATATTAATTTGGCATGTTTAAAAAGATATCCTTCTGGCAATATGGGGTCTATGAATATATAAAGGCACAATATGTTGGTAAAAAATGTTTTTAGCCAATTTTAAAATTTTGAATAATCCTTATGATTATGCCCTTTTAGTATTCTATATCATCATTTTACAGAAATTTACACAGCGTAAATATGAATAGAAGAAACAATTTAGCATTGAATGCTGACAATTTTAGTGCTGATGTGTTTATTTTAAATAGAGATTTGATTAAAATGTTCATTTTTACCCACAACATTTTGAAAATAAGCATTACATACAAATTAAAGCAGTAAAATAATCATTGAAGAAAATCCTACCATGAGCATCGACAAACACTCCCAGTTTAAATATCATGTTAAATAATTATTAACATGTAACACACCCTCCTAATTGTTAAATAATTATCATCATGTAACACACCCTTCTTATTGTCAAATAATTATCAATCCGTTACACACACTTTCCCTTCTAATTGTTAAATAATTATGAGCCCGTTACACACACTTTCCCTTCTAATTGTCAAATAATTATCAATCCATTACACACACTTTCCATTCTAATTGTTAGATAATTATCAACCCGTTACACACACTTTCACTTCTAATTGTTAAATAATAATCAATCCGTTGCACACACTTTCCTTTCTTATTGTTAAATAATCATCACCCCGTTACACACACTTTCCCTTCTAATTGTTAAATAATTATCAACATGTTACACACCCTTCTAATTGTTAAAATATTATCAACATGTTACACACATTTCTAATTGTTAAATAATTATCAACATGTTACACACCCTTCTAATTGTTAAAATATTATCAACATGTTACACACTTTTCTAATTGTTAAATAATTATCAACATGTAACACACCCTTCTAATTGTTAAAATATTATCAACATGTTACACACCTTTCTAACTGTTAAATAATTATCAACATGTTACACACCCTTCTAATTGTTAATGATTATCAACCCGTTTGACACATTTTCCCTTCTAATTGTTAAATAATTATCAACACATTCACACACTTTCCCTTCTAATTGTTAAATAATTATCAACACATTACACACACCTTCCCTGGTAATTTAGGATACAGCTGTTGAACTGACTGAACCATGACCAGGGTACCAGAGTAATGATCAACACCACAGCCTTGCCTGTAACACAAACATATTTATTTTGCGAACGAGATATTAAAGCACCAAACAAATACCCTTACAAATATGTCAGCCAATGAAATAAATATTTGACCTTAAGGCAATGGGTCTTCAGTGGCCAAGTGGTCTAAGGAGCTGACTCAAGATTACTTATCTCTCACTGCTAAGGCACCGCTCGCTCCAAAAACTTTATGTGAGAAATTTTGCCAGCTACTTGCGGAAAGACGAAGGTTCTACCCAGATTCAATCTGAGGTCTTCCTCCACCAATAAAACTGGATATGCCGTAATTATATAACCTGAAATGTGTTGGAAAAGGTGTTAAATCCTAACAAAATGTGACCTTACTTTGATCAAAACTGAATTTTGCACAAAAACAACTTCTTCTTGTCCAAACCATTTCTGTGAAGCTTGATGGAATAACTTTTCTAGTTTTCGAGTAATACTCTAGACACAATATGTGAATGACAAAATACCTTTGACCTTGAACACACTAACCTAAAAGTGATTAAATTGGCAAATAACACATAAAAGCTACAAATGGAGACTTTCAATAATTGTTATGTGCATAAAATTATGCCTGTCGATTTAATGCCATAATTAAGAGTTATCAAATTAACACTAATCAAAATATTGACGATAGAAAAAAATATTGCATAATATTCATTTCTGTATACATTGCTCGCATTTCTGAAAATATCCGTTAACGCAACTGGCGGTTGGAAAAAAAGACTACACAGGCAATTGTCATAAACAATAATTGAATAACGGACTTGTAATATTATTTATTAGCTATAGGTTCCGCACGGAAGTCGGATACAATGTCAATAATTGAATGGAAACAAAGAACTAGGTTTTGACATGGCAGAATTTGTTGTGTTTTTTTTTACATCAAAATGTAGCATGGGTGAAATACGTCATAACAAATGGGCCGATGGTATTATGTAATGAGTGCACACAATCGAAAATTTTCATACAGTTATGTTTGCGATCTGACATTGTTTTGTTAACTTTCTTCACGATTCATTGGCTACCTTACCCTTGTACAGCAATAATAGTATAGTTTAAAGTTTGACCACTAACTTAGTGTATATGTTTGCATCAGTTGTAAACTATGCATTTGTACACAATTATTTATACTGTCACAGTTTATGATGGTTAATCAGAATACCGAAGGCAGTTCATTCAAAATAGAAAGGTAATCGAATCAAATGATTATGCTTCTGAAAACCAATGCATATAATGATACGGCAATATATCATTATCTACCTTGCATTCATAAATATGTTACAGTTTTATGTATATCGGATTGCAATTTTGATTTATGACACCACATTGAGAGTTAAATGCCAAAATACTCCCTTTAAATTCAAAACATACTAATTATGCTATCTTTTTACAATATCTTTGGTTGATTTGTGAGACGTAAATCCAATATAAGAAGGGGAAATATTACAAATTTCTGTCTAAATCCCACCATGAAGTTTTGCAAATACGCCCTCATCCTCAATTGAATTTTTCAGTGACGCAATCACCTGTCTTTAAGGATCAATTTTACTACTAACCACAGGTAGGACCAATACAATATTTACCTGGATATCTATCATTCCATGATGAATCCTTGGCCGAGGGAAATAATATTAACATAAGAGGACATTCTGAAACTGCAGCCTGCTCCACAGTAAGGACCTGGTAGCCATGTAAATGCTGTTCTAGGTTCTCACTGTAATATACATATAGGTTCTCACTATAATGTACATATAGGTTCTCACTGTAATGTACATATAGGTTCTCACTGTAATATACATACAGGTTCTCACTGTAATGTACATATAGGTTCTCATTGTAATATACATATAGGTTCTCACTGTAATGTACATATAGGTTCTAACTTTAATGTACATATAGGTTCTCACTCTAATGTACATATAAATTCTCACTGTAATGTACATATAGGTTTTCACTGTAATGTACATATGTTCTCACTGTAATGTACATATAGGTTCTCACTGTAATGTACATATGTTCTGACTGTAATATACATATAGGTTCTCACTGTATTGTACATATAGGTTCTAACTTTAATGTACATATAAGTTCTCATTGTAATGTACATATAGGTTCTCACTCTAATGTACATATAAATTCTCACTGTAATGTACATATAGGTTTTCACTGTAAAGTACATATGTTCTCACTGTAATGTACATATAGGTTATCACTGTAATGTACATATGTTCTGACTGTAATATACATATAGGTTCTCACTGTAATGTGCATATATGTTATGTACATATAAGTTCTCACTGTAATATACATATAGGTTCTCACTGTTATGTAAATATAGGTTCTCACTGTAAGTGCATAAAGGTCCTCAATGTAATGTACATACGTTCTCACTGTAATATACATACAGATTCTCACTTTAATATACATATAAAGGTTCTCACTGTAATGTACATATATATTCTCACTGTAATATACATATAGGTTCTTACTGTAATGTACACATAGGTTCTCACTGTAATATACATATAGATTTTCACTGTAATGTACATATAGGTTCTCACTGTAATATATACATATAGGTTCTCACTGTAATGTTAATATAGGTTCTCACTGTAATATACATATATAGGTTTTCACTGTAATATACATATATGTTCTCACTGAAATATACATAAAGGTTCTCAATGTAATCTACATATAGGTTCTCACTGTAATGTACATATATGTTCTGACTGTAATCTACAAATAGGTTCTCACTGTTATATTTACATATACGTCTCACTGTTATTTACATATAAGTTCTCACTGTCATATATTCGTATATGTTCTCACTGTAATATATGCATAAAGGTTCTCACTGTGATATTCATATAGGTTCTCACTACAATATACATATAGGTTCTCACTGTAATGTACATATAGGTTCTCACTGTAATATACATATAGGTTCTCACTGTTATATACCTGGGTGTCTACAGACAACACCGACGCTGCCATCGGGGTCATAGCAATAGCTATCCTGGACATTCGTCCCAGCGAGCTAAAAATATTTCATTGATTGCTCAGAGTACCTTTAAAAGAAAATGATTTTAAAAAAACTCATCTGAAATTTGTCAAACAGCGAGTTGTAACATTTGTAGTTCAACAGATTTGTTGTAATGCGAAAGACCCATTTAATATCCATGATCCTCGGATGAAATGGGCCAGTTTACTCCACATCGAAACAGTTTATAGTTTTGATGAAAGGTGCAGCGTGACAATCATAACCCATTGCCTTTATTTATGAATGTTCTCCCTTATTTGACCTACGTGTCTTACATTATGAGTTTCATATCACACATTTTTTCAACACAGTCAATTTTAATATAGTCAAATCTGTCCTAAGCAGCCAATCAAGGGAATGAACAAAAGTGACCTTTTAAAACAGGTTGTTAATACAGGTTAATTTGCTCTTAAAGCATAGAAATGGGAAACAGCAAAAGACAAGTGGCTACTTAATAGAGGTGACCACTTACACAGGTTTGATTGTAATAAGAATTATATATAACCGTAACTCCTGAACAGATTGGTATCTTTTCTAAGATAAGATAACCTACCCGGTAAATGCCCATGTGTTTCCAGCATTCAATCCAAACTCTTCCGCGGATATTTCCACTCAAACAAACACGGAGAGATTTGAAATACTTGATGCTACCTTGCCGACCAATTTGAATAGGGCTGAAATACAAATTCATCTGGTTTAAACAAGAGTTTTATGTCAGATGTAAGAAGATTTTTCACACAATTCATCACAGACGTATATCGGAAATATCGGTACGTGTATTAATTTAGTTTTGTACTATACACCAGATATGGTAAACCTGGCAAAAATAACTTGCAAAAACTAATCATAAGCAATCTTGTTTTACAGGTAAGGACGTGATAAATTAATTGCTGGATTATCAACCCACCTGCCCCCTGATTTTCAAGCCGCACCGACTCTTTCTACATGTAATTCATAATTTTTTTTATAAAAATCCTCCCCATTTCCCCTTTTTAAGAAAAATTTGGATGATTATACACTTTTATACAGATGACATTTAATCCCTTTGTTTGAAATCTAATGATAAATCATTCATTTAGTAGTCGATAACATATTTTGTGACATATCAAATGAGTATCAGTAGATTTAATTTTAATTTCAAACTGATCCATTAAAGTCATTATATATTGGAGAGTTTGTTTCATCTGAGAAAGTGTCTGATTTGAATATTTAGCGTATATATATACATCAATGTATGATACTTTCTATTGAAGCCTTTCCCTCCAGAATTCTTCATTTTTTGTCACCGTATATTGGTTAGTAATTTACTTTTTAGGGTAGAATAACTTAGAACACTTATATGAAAAAAAGGAAGATACTTTGATATGGCGATGTTCAAATCGGACCCAGCTAATTGTGTTAAGCTATTTTTTGGCAATGATTCCTAGAAAAGAGTATAAAGCACTCGATCCCTGTCGAAGTCAAAGCCTTCATATTTTACTGGTAATATTCAGTTTTAAGATTTCAGCATGATGTTTTAAACTTTGCCACATTGATGAATAAATTATAAATATAATTTTGAATAAATGAAAATTAATGTAACTATTCGTCAATGCAGTCAGTCTACAAGGATGATTGTCTGAAAGAAATGAATAACAGTTGATTTAAATCCACACATCTACAATATTTGCTTTTCTTAAAGACAAACGTTGACTATTTAGAAAAAAAGTTTGAATCTCGAAGTAAGTTCTGATTGGCTGAGACACACACACCTCTGTAACGGTTATGTTTATACATCTATAATATTAAAAAATAATTATTTCAATGAAAGTCATTGCAGTTATCTTGTCCAAGATATTTGTAAAATAGGAAATATCTAATTAAAAATGAATAAAGAAATACACATCTAGATGATATTCTTGTGAAATACAAGGGAAATCACAGAGGAAGTTCAATTGTTTGAATCCACCAATCAAAGCTTTAGCAGAATACTGTTCATTTTTTTATGAAAAACAAAATTGTACAAAAATGAAAAACAATCGTATCAGTTGATCAAGACCATTGCACAGGTATTAAGTGAATGCATAGAAATTGGGCCAGTGTTAACAATACCTTTATATTTGATTTGTATTATATAATAAAATTACCAATCTTTTCACACATATTATAAAATACTGATACTTTCTTTACATTGATTATTTCATGTTGTTTTATTTTATATACGTGTATTATATTTCATGCACTAAAGTAATATATTAGTTTCCCTTTATTTATTATTTGAATGAATTACTTCATAAAAACAAACTTGATAAATTGTTTTCTTTTTATTTCATGCCTTAATGAAAATACTTTTTAACATCACTGAATGGATTTAATACACTTTTCAATACATTAAATGTTATATATTGCACCCAGTTTTGTTTTAGTGTTGGATCAAGATTTACACAAACATGATTTTCAAGATGAAAATATATTTTCTTAATCCGTTAGGCCATTATAAATCAATTAATAGCTAGATTATCATCCAATTTTTTCTTAAAAAGGGGGTAAGGCGCGAGGATTTTATTTTGTTTTAAAAAAGATTTTTTTTATGAAAATAAAAATGGTCTGCGGACGAGGATGATAATCTAGCAATTAATGTATTTTGGCCTTAACGGATATGGAGAGGGGGACCAGTTGTGGACTTCCCTGAGACTCTTACTATACATGTATTTAAAAAGGTACTCATTTTGTCTGATTTGTTTTAAGATCATTGTTGTGCCATCGAGGGCTAACAGATGATCAGTTAACGCATGGGCGTTCTTAGGCATACTCCTATTCACCCAGTCGTATAACTCGCGTGTCAGATGTGGACAATAAAACACGGTTAAAATGTAAAAAAAAAATGAAGCCAAAGGGGGCTATGGGGTAAGGGGGGCGTGCTTCAGGAAATAGAAAGCCTGTATAATTTCGGACAATTTGATGACTTCACAGTATGTATCAAAGTCGCTATAAACTACTTATTTGTAGTCCTTTAAAGACAAAAAGGATGACCCCACACCCCGAACTCTCCGCAAACATGAGGGGGACAACCCCCTTTCACACCCTCCCCCGGGTGCATACTAAAAAACATCTAGGAATGTCCCTGTAACCTAACTATTCTTTCTTTGGATCGCGGAAGGTTAACCATTACTTGAGCACACCACCTCTGCAAGTAACTGAATACTTTCCCGCTAGAATCAGCAATGACGAAGGAGATCGCAGACTGTTGCCAAGCGGGGATTCACACCTGCGATCCCTGGATTGATAGTCAGATGCGCTACCAACTGACCTAAACAGGCCTGGCAATATTTCATCAGGATACAAGTTAGTCACTTTAAACAAGTCTACAGTCAGTTCCAGTCACCGCAGTGTACACGTAGACATCAGCACTTCGCCACACTGAACTATCGTACCAATAGACACAGTGGACTAGAACCACTGGCACCAGGCCAAACAGCCCTTGAACTCTCCTTTTAAGACTAAGGTCAGGTAAAGCAGTAATACGCTCCCCTGATATTGACGTGTTCTTAATTTCACTTGTCTATGGAGATGAGTTCAAGTGATAAAAACTGCTTTTTTTGACACAGGTGTTGGAAATAAACAAAGAATGATGGACATTCATGTTATTTTAAAAAAGCATGGTCAAGAGTTTCCTGGTTCGATACTTGGATTTTATGCTCTTACCGGTTGTGATTCAACAAGTGCTTTGTCCGTACAGGAAAGATGACACCGCTGAAACTTCTGAAGATGAACCAACTATACCTTAATAGTTTAGAAAGATGACAGGGTCAAGTGATATATTCCCTTTTAAGTAATTCTTTTTCATAGTAACTTCAATAACTTTTTGTTCGATAATGGTGTGGTAAGGGTATTTATCCATAAAATGTTAAAACGACCCCCACAGTGGGTTAATATTGTGGAATTTCATAACGTCCCATTGCCACTATTAGCCAGTAGAGCCTCCTCAGGCCTCTTGGGTCACTTGTTTTATTTTGTTTGTAACAACATGTAAAAAAGTGGGTGGGGTATGGCCAATTAATTTCCCTTTAACAATAATATGCCAATCGAAGAGAAAAACTTTTACCAACATTTTTGTTACGATGTTATCGAGTATGATAAAGTTCATACATATAACATTATGATATCTTAATGCAGTGACTTAATACCAAGTGACTGCTTAATGACTTTATTTTTATAAAAAATAATTAAACATTGTATTCGACGTAATGTATGGTGTCCCCCATCGCAGTATATCCTCCCCCCTCTCCACCCCCAACCACTGAAGTCACGTGATTTCAGATTGATTTCAGTGTGTTCTGTAATACGCTGGCAAGTTTACACGTAGTAAAATTGTTTCATCTTAGAGTCAGAATGACGATGTGAACTTTGGCTCGACAAGCAGTACTTAAGTGATGTCTATTTTTAAAATGGAGATTTCGTTTCAAGTTTATCAATCCAATTTAACTATCGATTTTCTCATGTGGATGTGATAAACGACACCATTCGAATTCATTCGGATTTATTTATTAATGATAAAGAGATGCTTTTTATCCTTAATTTTATCCTTAAGACATGTAACGTGTTTTTTTCTGATATACTCCCTTTAAATTTTCATAGTATTTTTCTGTAAAAATAGTTCCCGTACAGGACCATTATACACACCAGTCCCTTTATTTGTCAAAACTTCAATCACCCACTCATGGGGATTCGCTATGAGCAGACAATGCTATAGATTTTAAATAGAAGTTGTTTTATTTTACACAATACAGGGTCCCTATATATCCCAGCCCCTTGATTTACAGATCTTCCACCCCTTGCTAGTGTAAGGATAATTTACATTACATATGAACAAGTTATTGAGTAGAATATTTTTGAAATTCCATCCTCCTAATTGAGACTATGGTAATTTGGTAAGACTAGACAAAGTTTCAGATCTTACACTTTACATTAATATTGAATAAATGGATAAGAAATGGGAATTTTTCATTTTCCCATAATATTCAAATTTAACTGACCAGTCATTGAGAAAATGATTTTTGAAAATGTTCAATTTTAACCATTTTGTGACCCAAATTGGCCCTTTATGGAAAGTCAATCATCCTTATTAAACCAAATGTTATTTGTTAGGACTAGAAGATGTTTCAGTACTAAAAATGAATAAAACAAAATCACAAATGGGTGAAAAAAATATAATTTTCCGTTTTCTAATAGCATTCCTATGTAAAACTCAAAACCCCCGTACACGTACAGGGTTCCTATAAATACTAGCCCCTTGATTTGTACAATCTCAAAACGCCAACTCATAAGGTTAATTAATATCAAATATTAACTAATTTGACAGACCGGTTGTTGAAAATTTTCAATTTTAACCTTTTGTGACCTCACCTGGCCCCTTATGGGAAAATCAATGCTTCTTTAAATTGAACCAAATCTTATTTTATGACTAGGCAAAATCAGTTCCATTTGAAAAATATATATTAATGTTTATTATAATGACATGTGTCCCTTAATTGAGCCATCATGAATCGGTCATTTCTATTTTTTAATTATTTTAATTTTTACAGCTAGTGATCAAAACTACATTTATATTTTCAAAATACGTTTTGCGGTTCATGAGAAGAAGATTTATTAAGTTTTTGCTATTTTAGTAACGGCGGCCATATTTAATTTTAGATCGAAAGCAAAATCTTCTGTATAGTCTCTAGTGGTTTCAGAGAAAGTACTGCTGACGAACGACAGACGACGGACAACGCACCATCGTATAAAACATAAAAAATGTATAACTCAGGGTTAAATACCTTTTATGTATTTTAGTTCCCTTTGGTCCGATGTTGATGAAACAGCACACGAAGGATTCATAATTTGCAAATTAATCATTCATAACTCACAGGCAACTCATTTCTTGTACATAAACTGTAAGTTGTATGTAGTATAAGATGTTTAAACATGTTTCGATCACGAAAAATGCTCTTGACTTAAAGATATTGAGGTTTGAAGGAAAATTTATCATAATTTGTTATTTTTGCTGCAGTATACAAATTTTGTAATCTCAAGTACTTCAACAATTTTAAACACACATTTCTGGGAATGGTATTGTTTTGAGATAATGCTCAGCGGCAAGGTATTATTACATGCATACCCAAAGAAAATAAGTCACGCAGTCATTTAAAAAACTGGAGACCAATTACGTTATTAAATATTGTATACAATATAGCCTCAGGCTCCATAGCAAACAGAATAAAAACACTGTTGAATAAACTTATAAGTGAAGAACAGAAAGGTTTTATAAAGGGTAGGTATATAGGTGATAACACAAGACTTTTATATGACATTTTACATCTCTCTGAAGAAAAAAACATTGCAGGATTACTACTTTTAATAGATTTTGAGAAAGCCTTTGATACTCTCTCTTGGTCTTTCATCAAAAAGACTTTGAATTTTTTTTAAATTTGGAGATTCAATTCAAAACTGGATCAAACTTTTTTATAATAATATTCAGTCATCAGTTATTCAATGTGACTTTTTTCCGAGTTCTTCAGTATAGGGCGCGGCTGCCGTCAGGGAGATCCCCGGTCACCATACATCTATATTTTGTGTAGTGAAATTTTAACAATTAGAATAAAAAATAATAAAAATATAAAAGGAATTAACATAAATAAATAAAGTATAAGTTATATCAGTTTGCAGATGATACCTCAATCTTATTAGATGGATCAGACACTTCACTTAATGAAACTCTCTCCGAACTACACTACTTTTCACAAATCTCTGGACTTAAAATCAATTTTGACAAGACACAAGTTAGATGGATTTGATCAAAGAAATACAGCTCATATTAAATAAAAACAAAATGGAAACTATCGTGGGGCAAAAATGAATTCAAATTGCTAGGCATAACATTTAGCACTGATGTAGATAGAATAATAAAACTAAATTTTAAGGAAAAAATTAAAAAATAAAAAAAGCATTGCAATATTGGAACAGTAGGTTTCTTACACCAATTGGAAAATCGCAGTCATTAACAACTTATTATTACCATCCTTAAACCATTTTTTTTTATTTCTCTCCCAAACCCGCCAGACACCTATATTAAACAAATTAATGACATGTTTTATACGTTCATATGGAAAGGATCCGCAAAGATAAAAAATGTAGTTGTCACAAAATATTATTCAGAAGGAGGATTGAAAATGATTAATTTAAAAGCTTTCATAGCAAGCCCAAAAAAATACTTGGATAAGGCGACTTATAAATTCAGATGTAATGTGGCAATTTTTAACAAATTCTTTTCTTGATATAGATAAAATATTATCTTGTGGTAAACATTACCCTGAAAAGCTACTTAATTCCATTAAAAATGAATTCTGGAAAGATGTCATGCAGGCATATATGAATCTATTAGATTCTAACAAAGTTGATACATATGAAAAATTCCCCAAGATGCCAATTTTTTTACAATTAGAATCTATTAATTGGAAAGTAAAGTTTTTTCTTTAAAAGTTGGTATAACAAAGGAGTCCGATTTATAAATGATATTATTAACGAAAATGGACATTTATTTACTAAGGAAAAGTTTGAAAAAAAATACAAACCTTAAAATTAACTATTTGCATTTTCATGGCATATTGCAATCAATAAAAACATTTAAAAATTTAAATGGAATTGAACATGATAATACAAAAGTACCAGCTCCTTTTATCCCATCTCATATCTACCCAGAGTTACAGAATAAGTCGGGACTAAACCAATTTACGACATTCTGAATAAAAACAATGACAGACCAGCTGGTCAAAGTCGATGGAATGAAATATATAATATAAATGACAATGACTGGAAAATATCCTACAATATTCCTTTCCAAATAACTAAAGATACTCAGCTTCAATGGTTGCAATATAGACTTCTACACAGGATCCTCCAAACAAATAGATACTTAACTTTTATCAATATCAAATCTGATGAAAAATGTACTTTCTGCCATATACACACAGAAACACTGCAACATTTGTTTTGGCAATGTAATCATATAAGAGCATTGTTTTCAGATATAAGTAAATATTTCGAGCAAAGACACATTGCTATAATGAAATCCAATTATTTTTTGGAAATAAATCAAACAGCCAAAATGCATAAGCAGAAAATATCCTACTTCTTGCCATTAAGAGATATATTTACTCTAGCAGATGTCTGAATAACAATATTTCATTTCATGGGCTTATAGGAAATATGAGAGCATTGTATGAGGTAAACAAGTGGATTAACATTAAGAATGGTCGGTTTGATAAATTTAGTGAAGATTGGGGTACTATACAAACACTGATTTTATCATAATTTAAATTGTGTACAAATGTATCCACACAAATAATTTGAAATGTACATGTAATCTATGTTTAAAACAAATGTGTAACCTCACATGACAAAATCCTACCCCCCCCCCCCCCCCACAATTTTTTTACACCCCGTCATTTAAAATATTGATATATTGCCTAAATAGACAGAAAAAAATATTTCGATGTTTTTTTCAATAATGTCACATTATAAGAAATACTATATACATACTAAGAATGAATGGTTGAATGAGAGAGCAACTAAAATAATAATTATATATTACTTCATAAGTGCTTGCTTTTTGTACGGTGTGAAGGAGGGTGGTGCTCCCCGACCTCCTTACACCTATGACGGGGAAAATAAACGGACCATCAAATGGTGGTTAAAAAAACACAAAAACAACAACAACAAAACGAGATATTGCGAGATTTTGCGTGAATACGCAAGCGTTCACATACTCTCAATCAGTTGCCTTTCCTTCTCTATGATTTTTTTTGTTTTAGTTTAAAAATATTATCATACACTTTTACAACTTTTGAAAAGGAAAGAAAACAACAAAATGTTATCACATACACAGTGAAGTGCGTTATCCAGTGGTAGAGCATCGAACCCATGACGGCTATGTGTGGTGTCCTTGAGCAAGACAGATTTTCAGCAAATGTTTAGTACTGGTTCAACCCAGGAAGACTTCGAGAGTGATTTACCAAAGATGTAAGGACTTGTTTCACAATCGAAGTAAAATAAATAAGTTTAAACTCAACACACACACGCGCGCGCGCTTTGTAAAAACATAATGCCAAAAGTTGAAAAAATATCGAAGAAATATTTTCACATCGTTAAATATCGACAGATTGTAACAAACACAATGGTTTCATAATCACACACAATTAAAATCTGAAAACTTTCTGAAGCCAACACCTGTAAGTCTTCTCTTATTGCTTATGCCTATAGAAGCAACACTCGTTATACTTGATGTACGGGCAGATTATTTATCGCTCTGGCTTTAAGATACATTGTTACCATTCATTTTTTATGTATTTGCTATTTTATTTATGTATTCAACCAAAGAATTTTATAAGGCTTTGAGTTGTTTAAACCAGACATTTCTTTGTAATTATTGGAAACCACGCTTTTTCTTAATTGCCAATAAATTCTAACTTGATATATTGGAGGCATTAATTTAACAGTCGTTTTTACCCTCTCTTTGTCCAAGTTAATTAAGCTAGTGTCGTTATGTGTTTTATGTGGAAATAAGTAACACAACAATAAAAGATAAATAAACAGTAAGACAACATATGTCAATATTTGTCTAACAGCGTTTAATAGGGTTAAACGTCATTTCAACACAGTTCGTGTAATATATGGCATACCCTGTTCTATTGGTGGAGAAAGACCTCAGAATGAATCTGAGTATAACCACCGTCCTTCCGAAAGTAAATGGAAAACTTTCTCACATAAAGTTTCGGTGCGAGTGGGACTCGAACCCACGACCTAACGGTGGTGAGATGTAAGTGATCTTGAGAAAGCGCCTTGGACGACTCAGCAACGGAGGACGAAACATTCTAAGAAGATTCGAGCCATTACAACATCAATAAAGCCAATTTAATGGGTATAACATAAAACTTACTAAACTGGCATATCGAATAAACATTGTTTGCTATGTTTTTAGGAGTAATTATACACATATGACCGAACAACGTGTCCTTTATTTGTACAAATAACTCATGCCCCAAACTCTATGTTATCACATAAGTTACGGTGCAAGAGTGTAATAAACCCATGACATATTTTTTTATATTAACCTAGGGGTGTAATATCACTTCCGATTCATCGCTCGGTGTTTTCCGTATAACTCGGCTACTTTTCAACTTGCTCAAATACATGAACAAAATTTAGACGTTATTTTTATTGATACGATAACTGACGCAAACTATTAGAATATCATGAATATGCTCGATCATCGTACGGTGCGTTGTGAAAAGGTTATAGAAGATGCTAAACATTTTGTTTTAATGTTCTAGATATATCAATCAAAGAATCGTCCTGTTACAAACAACACGTGCAGTACATCCGTTAAAAATTCAAGTTTCAAAGTTTCAAAGCTTATTAGCAACTCGGCAACACATTTCCCTTTGGCGATCTATAATGATTACAGAAATATGGCAAAAGACAAATAATATACAGTTGAATACAAAGCAAATAAATATATGATGAAAGTAGAATATAGATTAAGAAACAGCAAACATTTCAAGAATAGTTTTTTTCTAATGATTAATGCTTCTTTAATGAATTTTGAAAGTTTTAACAACATTTTTTTTATTTTTTGTTGACATAAAAGTACTGAATTTGTGTACTGAAGGTCACGATATATGCCCTTAATATGTTTTCCTAATATCAGTATACCTTGTACAACATAAAATGAAATGATACTCAGATTCAATTACATTTTGATTACACAATTTACTTAAACGATTTTTTCTATATCGATTCCATTAAATTTACCAAATTCAATTTCTAATGAATATTAACTTAACCTAAGACATGAAAACTCATGAAAACTCTCTCTCTCTCTCTCTCTCTATCTCTCTCTCTTGAAATAATTATAAAAGCGGCATAACTAATATTTTCTACCCTTTTAATGCAATAACAAAACTGGTATAATTGTTTATATTTTAATAATTTAGCATAGCTTGTCGTACTCTGAAACATATCTGGTACAAAATACCTTTGTTTATCGTTAAAAACATGTATTTAAAGGCAGGGGTGGGAATGTGTTCATGTGTATGCATCTATATCATTACACGTTTCCTAAAGACTCCGATTTTCTTCATTTCATTTCGTTCTTTGCCAAGGAATTATGCAGAGTACGTGTTCTTTGCATACACGTGATCCTTACGTCAGATTTGGTTGACTAACGCAATAACCGTCTCATGTCGCCCCGTACCTTGACTCAATGTTGTTTCATTAACCCCCAAGGACTTACATATAGAAGGATAAGAAACTTGCATCTCTATTCTAAATGTTTATAAAATAGCATGCGAAGAATTAATAGTTTGGCAAATTAATCATTCAAATTTCACAGTTAACTGATTTCTTTTACATAAAATGTAAGGTGCGTATAATCGTAGATACTTTATACTGGAAGTACTCTCTTTGATTGTTTAGTTGCAGTACACAAATGTCGTAATCATAAGCCCTTCAACAAGTTTAAACAGAATATGCATGGAATGGTTTTGTTCTGTAAATAATTCACTTGTGCACAGAAATAATTTTAATTAGCATTTCTGAGATGGATGGAAGTTATTTGAAAACGAGTTTTCGCGAGATTTTGCGTGAATACTTTCTCAATCAGTTCCTTCTGTATATAAGTCCTTGATTACCCCCAGGACGAATAGACTCAATTTAACAGGGTCTGCCAGTTACTTTCAGATATTATGTATAATAATATAAAAATGTTGTCGTTTAAAAATAGTGTTACTTTTTAGAACATAGCATCCAATCAATGAAAACATAAGTGTATATAAAACAGGTTGCCTATACACCATTTTCTACACTAATGGAGCGAATTACAGATGCGGATCTAGGATTTTAGTTGTGAATATTCCAAAAATATGGAAGTTATGGAGGACGCATGCCGTTTTTTTACAGAGAAGAACTTTGAATTAGATTCATGATGTTTACAAAATGTGAATGGAAAACATGTTTCTTTTTGTTTATCCGATAGAATGTTCCTGTGAAGACGAATGTGGACTAAATGGTAACTGCTGCTTCCCACAACTGGACAAATACAACATCACACCCCGGGATCAACAGCAGTGTGTCGTACCTTCAACGTCAACACATCAGAAACTGATGTACTCGTACTATATGGTTACCGATAATCCACCAACCGGTTGTCATTCGGATATGTTTGAGTTTACCGCACAGACCAATGAATCGGCGACATGTGGTGAACAAACAATTGCACCGTGGGGAAATCTGCTTCCGGTGTATTCCTCAAGCACAGGCCTGTTGTATAAAAATGAACGATGCGCCGTATGCCATGGGGTTAGCGATTGGATTCGCTGGGACGCAATACTGGTGTGTGAGCGATTCGATTCAAGTGACGTGGATCACGAATGGAGCCTGTCGGAACATATCGACTTTTTAGAACTTAACCATGAGGCTTCAGTTTCTCATTGTTATGTTCGATTTCAATACCCAGGTGCAATAGCTGACATTAAAGGTGCGCAATGCTTCGACCATGCCACAGACGTATGTCCGGAACCCTTAGGATTTAATTTTATATATCACTTCAATATAACTGACGCTGATGTTGTAAATGGTTGTGATAGTGGTCTTTTTTCGCCCTTTCCGACTTCAAGAGGTTGGTTTAAAAACGTGTTTTGCTTTTTGTGCAATCGACAATATTTCAAAACTAGTCAGCGTAAAAAATGCAAAAAACTTGGCAATCAATCGTCTCGGGGGAATTCCTTTGATTATTTCGTCACACTTCTCGATTCCCGCTATATAGACTCTCTACAAAAGATTGGACAAGACACAGACAATCGTCCAACGGCTTGTGAAAAAGGTCAAACGTTTCCGGTTGGTATACTTTTAAATTCTCCAAATAACATACTATAGCAATATTCGTGTTTCGTATTTCGATATTCAAACTAAACCATTCGATATCATTTTTGTTTTTAAGTGGTTTGGTGAATTTATGAGATAATATCTTGTATACTACCTATCATGATCAGCTTTATTTCCGGTAGGGAAATGGTTAAAACGAAGTTTATATTTTGCTCGAACCTATAAACAATATCACATTTAGACAATACCTGTTTACTTATTCAAAATAATTTCAAGGAATTGTGGAGTTTCATATCAAATATATATACCGGAGATAGTGACGTCATTTGTGAAGATGTTCCTATCTCTGGACCACTGTTATTGTAGTCTTGATTATACGCGACGCTTGCTTTTCTAAAAGATAAACGTCTTGACAAGTTGTGCAGAAGAATCGTTTGGATTTGGAAGAATGATCTGATTGGCTGAAACAAACACACATCTACAATGGCTATGTTATAATAAAATTTGAAAAATATTTATTTGGACGGAATTTATGGCAGTTATCATGTACAAGATCTTTGCCATAGAAAATATCTAATAATATAATAATGAATATAGAAATAAACATCCAAACGATATTCTTTTGAAATACAATGGAAATATCCGTGGTAGTCCGATTGTTTGAATCAACCAATCAAAAATGTTATTTGATGTTTGCTAAATGAAAATGATTTTCGGCCGAACTTGTCAAAACGTTCGTCCCTTAGAAAAGCAAGCATCGCATATAATCAATACTTCTGTTATTGTTCTAAAAGTATGTAAATACACGTTTTGGTTTTGGAGGAGTAAATTTTCAGAAAAATCAATAGTGCTTTAAGCCACTGGTGGACAGATTAATAAGTGACGTCAGTGTATTGAACATGTAAGTATTTAAGGTGGTAAACGCATTAAACTTTGTAAGCACATGGAGCTCCATGATCATATTCGAGATTGTCTGGGGAATGGATATTTGTCGTTGTCTAAAAGATATGCCGTACAGTGGATAACATATTACTTTTCCGTGCAGACACACATATTTATCACCTCAAACGTGCAGATGTCCATTATGCTGACGTCATATATGTATCTGCCCACCAATGACTAGTAGTATACAATATGCGGGTTTCAGGACAGTTTTCTATCACTCAAAATAACCAGCTCACCCAAGCTCGTTGATCATTTCAGGTGATAGAAACGCTTCGCTAAAACCCGCATATTGTATACTACTACCGTTATTTTATCAAACAGCCAAATCCTTAAACGGAATCCTAGAATTGAAATCATTTGAATAGCCGCTCCATTTTACATATATTTGTTTCTTTTTGTAATCATGTCTCAATATCTTTGCTATTCTAAATATTTCTTGATTTGCTTAAGCTATTTCTTGTTCGTAGAATGATCCCACAATATTTTCGTTGTTTAAATCTTTCAGAAGATATGTAACAGGCTTTGTTATTTGAATATCCCTAAATACAAATATTTCTTCCGTTAAATTAGGAGTGTAACACTTTTCAAATTGTTTTTGTTTTTTGTATTTACTTATTCTGACCCTATCATTAATTTTGAAAGATATTCTAGATGTCTGTGATTGTTGGGATTTAGAAGAATACACATTATGTAATACCTTTTCTTTATTCTTTTTCATTCTTCCCTTTTCAGGAGTCATACCAATACTACCATATTTAGTCTTATTATATTTTGAGATTATTTTAGGTAGGACATCAATATAATTATTTGTATTATTTGCAGTGAAATGCTTCCACATTATTCTCTTCATAGTCCTGTTAAATCTTTCAATAATTACTGCCTTTCATTCATTAACGGTATGATACATTTTAAAATTATTTTAAAATATTATAAAATTCCCTTCCCTCATCAACCCACACCTCTTAAGGTTTTACATTCATCCCGCTCAAAATGTCTGCAAATGGTCCAGCTACCTCCAAACCAGTCTTATTCTTAAGCATAGCAAGTATATTTACTCAAGACATCAATTACATTCAGTAGGTATTTAAATCCTTTGTTGTATTTTGAGAAAGTCTGCATATCAACCAAATCAGCCGACCATACACCATCCACATCACTTACAATAATCCGACGTCTCTGAAATTTTCTTCTTTTGGGTTTGTGTAATTCATCAGCTTATTAAATACCCCAAGACGCCGGTCGTGATGCCGGCCTTTTCAGGGGTTATTTAACCCAAACCAAGTTTATGTTTTATACCAATATTTGGTTTAACAATTAAATTTTTAGCAATTTTTTCACCAAATGTTTTCGATTTAGTATTCTTTAAATTCTCTAACATTTCTTTATTGTAATTAGATTTTTTAACTCCGTTCCCGTAACAACAATCATGTTCTCGACAAACACCATCTAAATCATTTACAGGAAGTCCATTATCTTAAGGATTTCCAGGTCCGCAATATCTGAATCCAAGAAGCGTTAACACCCTTATAGGGAGTAATGGTAACATAGCTTTATGGATGTCTAAACCCTGTCCCGTGTTATTCTTTACAAATTTTGCTTTTGTTATTCCGCAAGACGCGCATGTACTCTTCTGTAGTAACCTTCCATTTTTAGTTGTAATAATTCTAGGTTCTATATCGTGTGTTACAGTTTTCCTTTAAACAATAACTTCTTATTTATATATTAGTAAAATACTTTTTAATAATTAATTCATTTTCTTTTGGTTTGAATGGCTTCAACATTTTATACAAAACATCATACATGCCGTGTCCGTCCTGTAATTTCTTAACGAAATTCAAGCAGAAGTAACCACACAACACACTGTTCTTGTCTTAATATTGTATTGTATTGAGTAACATGTTTTAGTTCAATTGTTGGGGGCAAACCAAAAGAATCAAAATAATTATTATCACAATAACAAACCCAATGAGTTCCGGAACCAGACACATCATCCAAATTAATTATTGCCGAATACTCATTTAATGACGTACGTGGGATGGTATCTCTACTAAACACCTCGCCGAAGTTACGGAATTTTAATAGATTTACCCATTCTAATATGTCGAAGTTGCTGATGGACTTATCCGCAATTTTTTGGGGGGATCCAATTCAGAGTCCCCTTCCTCTAGGCGGTCCAGTTTGAAGTCCCCTTCCTCAGGAAGCCCGTTTTGTTGGCCTTTCCCTGTCGGAAAGCCTTTCCCTGTCAAACTAGATATAACCGATCCGATAAGAGGTATTCCCAACGATGCCAACAAACCAAGGAAATCCCCCATTTTGCAATTGGTTATCAGTCATTTGAATATTGTTTGATTTTCCGAGTTTATTTATCTGAGCTTTGTTCAAATAACCAGAATTGATTTGTTTTCTCTTATTGTTATTATCGCTTCAAAGCATTCCATTTCCAAATATCTTATTGATTCCAGTAGACACCAAACCACTTATGACCCCAGTAGCCAACGGAGCAACAATTTTTGGAATAAATTTAGCAGCCATAGGTGAAACACGGCCGATCAATCCCGCAAATGCACCGAAGAATCCACCATTTTTCGCCTGAGCAGACATTTGTGTCTTAGAAATATTTAAATCTAATCCAATAGCCAATCGCTTTGCTTTGTTAATTGTATTTATTTGATTATTAGTTAACATCAATGTCATAGCCACTCCGGTGATACCTCCGCTTAATTGATTATTTTTTAATCTTAATGTTAATTCGCTTCTTTTATTAAAAGCATGTGCTAAACTGTTCTTCTGTCCATTTGTTAAATTTACTGAATATAAAGTGAATGTCATATATATTATATTTACATTATAATTAATTAATTTCCTACTTTATTCATAACGACGATTTCTTTGTACATAATAATTGCATCAATTTTGTAAGCCAAACCAAGAAAAATATTTAACTTATAATGTGATTTGTTTAGGATCAACAGTAACACTGTCTCTAGAACTACCACCCAAGTTAAAATACAGAAGCCCAAATGTTTAAAGTTTCTTCTATTCAGCAGCGATTCAGTGTTTTTTGTCATTTTGTTGATATGAATAATTAATAACATCTCTAAATATTCAAACACTGCTATTCTTACAATATTCAGTTTCTGGATAATATTCCCCATTACCAACCTCCAATCGAGCAGAATGTAAATAACAACTAAGGTTAGTGGGATCGAGTTTAAATGTATCAAAGAGATGTGGAATTTGTACTTGACTGCTTTCTTTAGTAGTCCTTTGTATACAAATGAAAACATGTTTCTGGTCCCTAACACCAGCGGTTATTCTAAAGGATTGATTTTCCTGCCGGGAACTGGACGATTCTTGTATCATTTCTCTAAGATAAGTCCATCTTACAACTTTCCAACATCAACACCAATTTTTGTATTTGAATAGGAGGTAACAGATTCGTTTCTAAACTTTCAAAAAATGAATACTTATTTAAAGGGATGATTGTATTTACTATGTTATTTTCTATAATTAAATTAAAACTTCCGCGGGACATATTTAGATTATTACAAACTTGATCCTTGTCATTACTTTTCAAGTCCCGGTTTTAGCTTGGAATGCAATGTTAAAGATGATAAAAATTAAGTTGGATCTTATCACAGATATTGACAGGCATCTAATGGTTGAAAACGGATTACAAGGTGGTATTAGTTACATCGCCAATAGATATTCTAAGGCGAATAACAAATACTTAGAAGATTACAATCCTAGTAAGGAAAGCAAATACATTACATACTTAGACGTTAACAACCTTTATGGTTGGGGAATGAGTCAGCCATTACCTGTTGGTAATTTTAAATGGGTTAGTCAAGAGAAATTGGACAAAACTGAAAAAAAAACACTTTTTTATTGAGTGTGATCTCATTTATCCAAAGGAAATACAAAATTTACATCCTGACTACCCTTAAGCACCAAAGAAATTAATAGTAAAAGATGATATGTTTTCTGATTTCTGTGTTAAAATAAAAGAAAAATATGATATAAGTAGTGATAGAATAACAAAGTTGGTTCCTAATTTATTTAACAAAGAAAAATATGTTATTCATAGGAAAAACCTTAAACTTTATTTGACCTTGGAATGAAGTTGGGTAAGGTTTATAGAGTATTACAGTATGATGAAAGACCTTGGTTGGCTGAATATATTGATTTTAACACACAAAAGAGAACATTAGCTAAGAATGCTTCTGAAAAAGATTTTTTTAAGTTGAGGAATCAATGTGTGTTTGGAAAAACAATGGAAAACTTAAGAAAAAGAATCAATTTAAAATTAACCCATGATGAAAGAATATTAGAAAAGCATACCGCCAAAGCAACCTTTATTTCTGCATAAATGTTTAATGATAATGTGTATGGAATAAATAAAATATAAGAGGAGTTGATTATTAATCGTCCTTGTTATGTTGGAATGACCATCTTAGAATTAAGTAAATATTTAATGTATGATTTTAATTACAATTTTATTCTTAAAAGGTATGATAGAAATAAAGTAAAATTATTATTCACAGATTCTGACTCCTTGTGTTATGAAATTAAAACAAAAGATGTTTATGAGAATTTGTATGAGGATAAAAACTTGTTTGATAATATTGATTACTCTAAAAATCCATTCTTCTTCGATGATAATAAAAAAAGTTATCGGTAAGATGAAGGATGAGGCTGCGGGTATTCCGATTACAGAATTTATCGGTTTGAGAAGTAAAATGTATTCGTAAAAAATGGGTGGTAAAGATATAAAAAAATGTAAGGGTATAACCAAAGGTATTGTTAAGAAAAATATAATGCATGAGGATTACAAAGATACTTTAATTAACGAAGGTGTGAAAATAAACACAATAAAAACAATACAATCAATTAAGCATCAGGTAAAAAGTTATGAAATAAATAAAGCTAGTTTATCATGATTTGATGATGCAACTTTATTTTTCAATTTTCAATTTTTCAGATATTAAAACGAAAATGTCATTTGAAAGAGAATCCCTTAAAAATGAAAAAAAAAATATGAAATGCTTTTTTGCAAATGTTACGGTTCCGGACGATAACATATGAAAGGGGCGGGAGCGGGCGTGAATGAAAATCAGGCAATTTATTACAACATAATCAAACGTTTTGCATCACCATTGTTACACATTTGGATATCAAATAACGTGTATATCTAACTAATACATGCGTTCAGTAATGAGGTTCAATAATGTCGATAAATTCATATTATAATATTATTCTTTTTCGATTAAAATAGTAACGTTTTAGCATTTTAAATTTTCCAAGAAATTTAGTAATTTTCATTGTTTTATTTATCTTAAAGGCGTTATTTCAAGACGAAAACTTTACATTATACTGTTTTCTATCATAATAACTAACGGAATTTTACGTTTTAGCATTTTAAAATTTTCCAAGAAATATAATAATTTGCATTCTAACACCCTTCTGAAACTCCTGTTATTTCATTGGTCGGTGTTCTTAGATATGCGGGTATTAAAAATGCATATACCGTTGGTAAAATCACCCCATGTTCGCGGTCTGTATACACATATTACTATAATATGATTTGTGTACAACGTCACCGAAAACAGTGTAAAAAAATATGTTTGACGATTTACTATAAATTTACCATTTATTTGTAAATTGTTAACAATATAAAGATGCAACAGGTCGGAGATTTAGTTCGATTTTACAGGAAACTACTTTTATAGCACACAATTTGCTGATATGCGTTTAATTCGAAAACTTGTCGCTCGAGTAAGTTAGTTTAGCAAGCAAATTTCAAGAGCGTTTAATAGTTTGAATGACGTCATAATTTAGTAAGCGTTCAATTGCTATGAATTGTGGGACAGGCATAGAATTCCCTGATTTCTCCATTGGTGGTTAATAGACCTGATTCGGGAGATATCAGGTTCTGGGATAGACTAATTCAAAAGGTTTTCCGTTAAAAAAAGTGTGACCATTAAAAACCTGTTATACGGTCGCGAATTTCAAAATTACCGTGACTATACTTAACCCTATAGTTTTTTTATTTATCTTAAAAGTAGAGTATCACGAAAATTGCTATGCATATCTAAAAGAATTATGTTTAAGATAGATAGTAAGAGTCTAATTACGACTATAAATAAATAAAATACGACTTCATTAAAACCAACCTACCGTGACAAATAAATTAAAACTCATATTGTGGATCCCAAGGAAGTAAAATTGAAGTCACGTTAATCATTTGAAACATCATAAAATGCAAATGCAATTTTAAGCGGTATGTATAAAAATGAAATGGGGTCTTTCGCAGCCGAGTGCTCTTAGGCGCCGTCACAAGGTCATTTACATCTCACCGCTTAGGTCGCAGGTTCGGGTCCCGCTCGCTCCAAAATCTTTATACGAGAAAATTTGCCAGTCACTTGCGGAAGAACGGTGGTTGTACTCAGATTCATTCTAAGGTCTCCAACAATAAAAGTGGATATTTCTTATAAAACCTGAAATATGTTGAAAATGGCGTTAAATCCACTTAAAAACAATATGTATACATGCATAAAAAAAATTATTTTGAAAATACTTTTCAACACAATATTCCGTTTCACCTATCTGTTTTTATCATATTGCGTTTTTTTCACTGTAGAACAGAAGTAACTGTCGCATGTTGAATTGTCCAGCGGGTCAATTGTACTTCCCGGACGGCAACTGCAGGTTTCCAAGCAAACGCTTGTACGGCGAAACCCTATCAATATTCATAAAGCTGGCCCCAGAAAATCCAATTCATCTTTTTGCATTTAAAGCCATTTACACAGAGATTTTGGGAGAGTACCATTACAAAGCGGAAAAGTTGAAGAAAAAATTAATTGAAAAGAAACTGAAATCAAAAGTTCAAAAGAATTGGAGAATATACCATATGTATCAAGAACATTACTCAACCAGTTCGGGAGAATCTATGTTGAAAAACTTGTACATACTTTTGCTACATAAGTTCCCGAACAAATCACCTACAGAGATAATTAAACATGCAAGAACTGGACTTGAAGAAGTATGGACTCTCACATTAAATGGGTCACGTTTCAAACTTGTGCCAGAGATAGCAGAATTTTCAACATTGAGAGAAAAGTTCCTGAAAGGCTTCAAACCACTATGGCACGACAATATAAATAATCACAGCGAATTGCATAGCAATATTTCTGCTCCAATTCTGTGGTAAGTGTTCAAGCTGAATGATTTTTTGTCATATTCTTTCATCACAAAAATGTTTTTCTGTAAACAAATCCAGTTGAAATCGGGAGAGTTCGTTTTCGATGAGACAAAGACGTTGTTGTACGTTAATGCTACGGGAAGATTTTTGTTCGAAAGTGAATTCGGAATTATCAGAGATGTCACTGGTATCTATGTTCCTCGTATTTGCTTACGTGACTCCGTATTTGAACAGATCAATGCGACTGGAAAAGGGACCGCGAGTGCAGGGTATCTATTTGTTATTGCACTGTGTCTCAGGCTCGTCTGGCCATGATTCAGTGTATAACTTATTTATTGAACTTGAGAGATTGTTGACTAGGGTCTATATATTGGCAAGGAGATTGTGTCTAGTTTTTACCTGGGCAATTTGCCTAGCTCCGTAGGATACATGTTCTATAAATAGTAACCTGAAATAGTTCCACAGTTGAAATAGTTCCACAGTTGAGTTCCGAATCGCCGATTATTCTATTATAAACCAGCTTACTTGTAACTATTTTTGGTACATTCTAATTTTGTTATTGTATTTTTGATTAATTACCATATGAATTCATTTACATTTGTATCTAATAAGTCTAGTTTGAAGGTGCTTTGTTGATTATATACAGAGAGCTGTGTTAATGTGCATGCCTAAACGAAAGTAGTGTCTATTTTAGACAACAACGACTCTGTGTTTTCATTGTATGTTAAAGTACGAGAAATGTTCCTGAATCTGTCATGGGCATAATAGATGCATTAAAATCAAACAAATAGTAGAAAACGGAACTTGAGTTTATCAGGAATTTAAACAATTCTTCAATTGGCTTAAACATTTTTTTCCAATTTATAATTATTACATGGTTAGTAGCTTATAATGCCAGCTGTCTTTTGGCGAGTGTAAGAAAAGTAATAGATGCGAGCCTTTAGCGAGCATATATTTCTTTTTGTCACAAGCCAAAATACAGCTGACAATCTAAGCTACTAACCATGTATTTTATTTATCATGAAACAGTATTTGTTTTCAGCACTTTTCGTTTAAAAGGTGAAAATAATTTTATATTTTGTCATTGCATAAAAAATGGCAGTTCGGGGATGAATCTTGAGTACGACGTTGCGTGCTGTCGAATCACCTACAGCAGAAAAATAGTTCGATTATCGAACCAACTATTACGGCGGATTTGGGTTTGCCATGTGTATTCAATATTACTTACCTGAAAATATGTGTTACCTAATCATCGAACCACAACATTTCCTTGCCAATGCAGCAAAATCGTGAAACATCGGGTATTTCCGTATCCTCCGTAGAATACACTTCGTGTATAGCTCTAGAATACACCAACGCGAATCGCCTGTGTTTACAAGTCTGTGTTCATTCGCGTGAGAGTAACAAATAATGTATCCGTCATTAAGTTGATTATATAAGGCGTTGTTATATCGATTTTTTTATTTATACACTCGACATGGGTCATATTTATAGGGGAATTTAAAATATCAGTCATGATTAACAAACGCTTATATTTTCAACGTACATGTATATTAACAGGTGGCATAAGGGGGCCGCCATTTTATTTTATCATGTGACTGAAAGTATTTCCAAAATGGCGCCTTATTATGTTTCTTTAAAAGAGTAGATTGATACACGCTTACACGTAGTAAAAAATATTTCATCTTAGAAAGAGTTCGAATGACGTCAAGCAGTAATAAATGCTGTCTTTTTTAGAATGGGGATTTTGTTTTAACGACTCAAATTAAGATATCGATATTGTCACGTTTTTGTGGATTTGACATACTTAACTATCCGGTTTTTATTTATTTATGATAATGAGATACCTTTTATACATTTTAATAATTATTTAATTTTTTTAATACATTTATGGCGTTTTTTTCTTGATATACTCCCTTTAATTATCCGTAAGGGTCGAGGTCATCCAAAACATGAAGTATGGTTATGAGCAATAGGCCTGTTTCCAGTTAACCAGATGGGAACTCTCAAAACAAATCTTTTCTGAGAAACCAAGCTAAGCACAAAAACTTAATCTAATGGTGACGCATGCGCCAGATGTAAGTGTCTGCAAATGAAAAAAAAACTGTGGTTGTAAGTGATTGCAAAAAAACGGAATGGAAACAACGGCGGGTTCAAGACTTCATGTTGGAGTATGGAGGACAAATGATCAATATTTGAGTTGTATATGGGAGGTAAATAATTAGGTTAGGTAGGGTTTATACAATTGTGGCAGTACGTCGGTGCCAGCGCCGGATTTTCAGTTAATTTCAAAGCGCCAATTCAAAGATTCAAAAGTTGGAGCGATAAAAACAGTGCAGTGTTTTATTATGATTTTTCGAAAATAAATCGGGAATGACTTTCATCAATAAAGAAGATTTACAATTTGCTACTGGTTGTTATGATTATAAAATAGAGGATTTATGTTGCCAATAACTAATTGTCATACGCACTGAAACACCTGCAATGAACCAACTCTGGGTTGGAAATGATGAAAACCGTCACTGCAGATTATTTATCCTTTTAGGGCAATATCCGGTGTACATTGTATACAGATATCATCTGGCACACCCGCTTTTTTACATCACAGTGTTAAGTCTAATGTGAATTCCTGCAACTATTTTTCTATTACTTCACATGCTCTATTAATGGTTCAGGGCGCTTTTTCAGCTTAATGGAGTACTTACTTTCATGAATACAATTCCAAAGGCATATATATCAACTAAACTTATGGATATCAAACTTTTAAAGCAAAAATTTTACTAAAAATGTTTCACTTTTTGGATTTTTTTCCGTTTCATTTAGTGTTTCAAAGGAGCATTTAAATATTTCGCAATAACTTTTCACAGGCGTAAAACAGTGTGATAAAACATTCAGCCAGCAATTAATACATTTGATATATAATAAACAAAATTTAACATAAAAGTTTCGAAGAAATATGTCTACAATACAATCTTGTTGTGCTGTTTCCAAAAATATTAAACTGATTTTTAAAAAGAACAACATTTTCTTTTTAGCATTAAGAATAACCGACCATTTGATGCATGGCTTTACTCCCTAAATTGCATTTAATCACAAATAAAAAACAGAGCGCTCTAGACAATAATAACATCACTTGTGTCAAAAATAGCTCTATTGGTTCTATAATGTTGTTTTGTCATATGTACTATGTACATCTGAGTAATAAAGAATATGTTTGGCAAGAATTGGAGGGACCGCTATCTTCGATTGATTGATTATATATTTAGCGTCAGTTTTATGCTAGCGAGGGCTTACAGACGATCAGTTAACCTAACCACTGTTTCCTGGGATACTGAAAGGTTAACCAGTATTCGATAACACACCATCTCCGCAAGTAACTAACTAACTTTCTCTTGAATCAGCGGTGATAAACGAATAATAATGAGACGCAATGTCGTATGTCAGTCATTACGGAGACTGTTGCCGGGCGGGAGTTCGAACTCATGACCCCTGGATTGATAGTAAGATGCTTTACTGACTAAGCTTATCGGGCACAGCATATTCATTTGGCACGTGAGTATATGTATTGATAATATAGATTTTCCCTTTTCCCAATGCTCATTTTGTGAAATGAGGTGAAATGACAAACGTAGTAAATACATATAAATATGGGACATTGTTTAAATATATGCATCCAATACTGACCGTAAATGAGGAACTCCACTGTTTGGTAAATACCAAATTTTTTTCGTTTTTAATATTTTTTTTATTTCAGAATACACAACTGTATATGCATAAAATAAGATTTAGTATAAAATATAATAGAAAAATGCTCATATTATGATAAGATTGTTTCATTTAAACAATGAAAATAGCTAAAAAATAGAATTTAATGAACTGATAACATGCACATATGTATAGTGGTAGCAATTAAACAATCTGCTGCTATAAAAAAGAAGAAGAAAAAAGAAAGATAAACAGAATAATTCACTAAAAAATATGTCCAATAATGCTCAATTTTAACCTTATATTATTTGCCTTTGATGCAGGATACGTATACAGTGAGTTAACTCACGTTTTTTTTTATAACGTTTGATTTGTTCTATAAATACCTCACTGAAAACTAGGTAGACATTTTAAACTTAATAAGATCTATTAACTGTATAGTGTCTTTAAAATATGTTTGGACATTGTTATATATTAACATATCTTTATTGACTGCATGAAATAGTGTTCGGCGTCCTCTTCTCTTCTCATGTTGAATATAATTTTAATTTGTTAACAAATAAATCATAAGTAATGTCCTCGTAAACTTACCTATTTTTCATGCACGTTTAAAGAATGGTTGCAGTAACCAAAATTATGATTTGTTTGTCAACAAATTAAAATTATATTCAACTTGTGAAAAAATGTGGGCATGAAAAAAAGAGGACGCCGAACACTATTTCATGCAATGTCCTTCTTTTCTAAATGGTCGACTTCGTCTCTTTCATGCTACACGCCATATGCATCCTTTAAGCGTTAAAACCTTGTTACACGGAGGTGATGATATCTCATACGATAAAAATATTGTAATATTTAACAATATCCAAACTTATATTAAAGACAATAAACGTTTTGATATTTTTACAATAGATCTTATTAAGTTTTAGTACTTATCTCACGGTGGAGACCCTCATTTAAGGTCAGCATCGGAAGCGTATATTTAAACAATGTATCCTATTTCATTTTTTCTTTTTGCTTCCTATATGAATATCTTTTATTGCCATCTTCATTGCTTTTTGTAAATAATTTGTTTTTGGGAAGGGCCGATTTTTATGTTGGATAACTTGTGGCCAAACCCTTTTGCTATTACATGTATAAAAAAAAAAAATAAAGTAAGTAATGTAACATGCTATATAAAGGACAGATTTTTAAACCCGTTGGATCATATAGATACAGTGAATTCATATATATTTAATTTCATAAAGGGAGGTATATATATATATATATATCTTTATGTTAGTCCTTCATGGAATAAAATATTTTTTACATTATTGAATTGTAGTACATTGTATTTAAATATATATTTATTAGCTATTATAGCTTTTTATCTGAATCCTTTTTACTTGCAATGTAATGTGTAATATCATTCAATGAACGATACCTGTATGTTTTATCACGGTCTAAGGGAAGTAATTGGGAGTCATATCTCCAATATCGTCAAAATGCGCAGGGGCAATTATCGAATAACTCTTGGGAAATGTCTGTTATAGTCCAGTATGTGAATGTATGACTATCATGTATATTGTGAATAGAAACAATTTTAAAACTAAATTAAATTAGTATTTGATAAAGAATAATTACCATTTCTATGAGTATACGATGTAGGCCTACGGCCTATAGTTCAGCAGTGATTGAAATGTTTCTGGTTTCAGGAGAAATATTGTTTAAAACTCTGGTGTTATTAAAGCGCCATTTTTTACTTTATATGCAATTATTGTTTTTATTAATTAGTTTAATCAAAATATCATTTATGTGATTAAATTACCGACTTAAAAAGATGTGATAAATAAGTTTAGTAAAGCTCTGTACAACATGCTAAATACAACAGACAACGAGAAATTAACTTTATACATGATTGGTATGATAGATGATAACTTAAAGGGTACCGCACGTCAGAATATAAATGGCTATTTATCGTTAAATAGACATGTAAATAACACAAAAATCAACAAATTTTAATTGTACGAAATTTATCAAATGAGAAAAATGACATTAAATATCATGATTTCAAGCGTTTCCTAAATGCTATGGGCGCCGCCATTTTGTAGCTCTTTTGTGATGGAGGTATTCGGTGACGTCATAACTGCACTTCCGTTCTAGTTATCGCGCAAATTGTATTGTGTCGTTAGTGACTGCTCTCTACTGAAACTCTTATGTATATACACTAATATACGTAATCAGTTTATATACAGATATACAGTTCATTACTGAACATCGAAGGTAGACAATTAAACGCGAAAACGATTCTGAATTGAAGGACTTAACCCATTAAACATTGTTTTCTCCAGCGGAATAAGTGGGTGGAGTAATGCGATATGTTTTGTGGGCAGCGTTGTTTTTAGTTTTCCTAATATGTGATTTCACATTGCTTCAGTGTCAAGCTTCTGGTGACATCACGTGCAAAACGCCTTAATACTTTGGGGTAGGACTTAAGATTGCAGAATGAAGCGTACCAATGCCTTGGCGTACTATTACCCAAGCATACAATTTCTGATGATTTCAGTACGAAGATGACCATATGCGACATACATATAGACTTAGTGTATATTATCCAGTGGGAAGCTCTTTAAAATGTGCTAATAACATATAGCTCAGCTGATTTCTGAAATTTAATTTGTAATTTTTATTCTCTTCCAAAATATTGCGAAATTGATATCATATAGCAAACTTTCACAATCTTATAATTGCAGGCTGTTTAAACAGGTGTGATAACCCAATTAACAATAAAAACAAGAGGTAAATGCCAAAACATAAGGTGTGAAAACGACATGGTATCTAAAAGTTATTATTAAAATACAAATTAAGGCCAATTAATTGTGACAGGCCCGATTAGCTCAGTCAGTTACGTGTCTAACTATCAATCCAGGTGTCTCGAGTTCGAATCCCCACCCGGCGACAGTCTCTGTGATGACTGACATACAACATTGTGTCTCAATATCATTTGTCTCTCACTGCTGATTCGAGTGGAAAAATTATCAGTTACTTGCGGTTGCTGGGTGTGCTCGAGTACTGGTTAACTTTTGCAGGAAACAGTGGTTAGGTTAACTGAACATCTGTACAGTAAACCCTCGATGGCAAAAAAATGATGCCAAATATTTAGTCAACCATTAATTGTTCATAAACTCATTTTATTAATTTTATAATTAAAAGGCAATTTAGTTTATTGATATATGGCTTTTTCACAGTCAACTAGGTCATTATTCTTCAATAGACATTTGAACTACCTCTACTTCGTAATGAAAAAAGATAAAGTAAAACCTATATTTGTTCATTAATACATGAAAAGTTTTTTTTACTGTTAAAATAGTGTTCTGGTATACAGTTTATGAAAAATATTCATAAAATCATATAACATAATTTTTTTACTTGTAAGTTTGCATTGATATTGAAACCCTTATTAACTGAAAATGTTTAAATTAGTAATAAGGCATAATACTATGTGATATAAAATCCTGTCATAAAGCCTGGGGTCATTAAACCTGGGGTGATTACGCTTATTAGGGTACAATATGCACACTGTGGCAGGGTATTTCTCATTACCACATGGTGTGAATTATGAAAGCTCAGCAGGGTGCCAGTAGCTGGACAGTAACATACACTTTGTGCAATATGCCTGTAGACATTATATTCCATATGACACTCCCTATAAGGAGACACATTCATATATGTTCAGAGAACTGGTAGAATAGATAATCATCATATATCAAATTGGGAAGTAACACCATTTGAATAACCAAAAGACAGTGCCAGTTATGTAAAACAACCCCCCCCCCCCCCCCCCAAACTCATTCATGCTTCATCTAAATTTACTAAAAAGGGTATGAAATCAAAATTTTATCAGCCATTTCTCAGTTCGCAACAATGGCCGCACCAGCTAAACACGATAAGAAATGAGATATAATATTATTTCTTATTCTCTCTTAGACAGGTAAACATATGTAACAAAACATTTTCCCTTAAATTCCATTCTTGGTCTAATTAGTGTGTTTTTTTTTTGATAATGTATTGACTGAGTAGCAAACAGTATATACCCTGATAGTACAGCATGAATGTGCAGGCTCGCCTGGATCTACATCAAAACATCAATACTGACGGCAATAATTACTTTTTTTATCAAGCTAAGGGTAATTTTACTATTTTGAAAAATTCAATCATCAATGTCAGGCTACATGATAAGATGTCAGAGTCGTGATTGATGGGTTTCGGGTTTGATCTCTGGTTCATGATCGGTGTGACTGTTTAACAGTTATCATCTTTTTGGGTGAAAACTTCATAAGACATTGCTGTGACATATCTGTATTATTTCTGTGATACATTCTTAATCTTCTAAATTTCCAATAGTGTGGTCATTGCATCTGCAGCACGTATTTTCGTCAGACGAAAGCATCATACACAGTTTTCGCAGCTGCAAAAATCTTTCACATGTGTGAACAACTGTGCCGTCTCACTATTTCTCTCGTCTTCTAATTAATTTAACTCTGCTTCTGAAATTTCTGGTTCAAAGTTGTAGGCCACAAGTCCTTCCCCGTTACTAAAATCCATTTTATTATTCTTGCTAGTACTTTTGCCGGTGATTATAATTGCACGTTTCTATATCTGCTGTTGTGTATTAATCAATTATGTTTTAAACCGGAAGTGCAGTTATGACGTCACGCAGGTATCCAAAATGGCGACGTCCACCACAAAGTCGATGTGCGAAAATGACCGTTACAAAACGAGCTGATATATCTTTATGGACTCGAACTTATGCATAATAATACTATTAATAGAAAGCTGAACTCATAGCTATTCATATTATCCTGTTTTATACACAGGGTTGCGTTCCCCTTTAACACAAGTGCTCAATATAGAACGATATTCAGACTTTATGGTACAGAATGCAACATACATTAAACATATATATGCTTCGTAATTGTACCCCCATTCTTTGTAACTAATGATGTGTATACTATGTCATTAGCGTGTATAACAAGTTAAAGTTCATTCTTCTACAATAGCACTATTATTTTCATGTTTGTTAACATGCCTGTAATTTTGTTTAATATGTGTGTTTAATGTTCATATCAAATAATCTTCATTAACTTGGAGGAAATAAAGATGATAATAATAATTTATGTGATTAAATTACCGACTTAAAATTTATTTTAATATTTTATTGCAAAGTTTACTTGTTAAAAAATCATTTAGAACCTACCGACTTGAATAATAAAACTTGAACCGGAAAATAAATTAATTGGATTATTTTATCAGGCTAGTAGGACAAGTCCGGTGTTTTGTTTATGTTGCAGCTATAAATAATTATTCCAACTTGTACAATATACTAGTTAATTCATAAAATACTGTATGTCACGGTAACTTTGGCGAACAAGATATATAAAGTTTAACAAATAATTTAGTAAAGGGTATAATTAGTTAATGGACCAATGATTATGACAAATCAAGCACGTATTTTTATTTTTAGAATTTTCTGAAAAGGACGTTACGTTACTCCTGCCTTTTAAACGTCTCTGTCTAACCGAGTTTTTAAGCATTGATTTTGTATAATTGTCTTTGATTCATTAATAGGGGATTTATCACCGGCGCAAAGCGCCGGTGAAAATCACCGGAACGGCATTGTACACGCGTCCGTTAAATTACAAGTGATGCTTATTTATTTTTTGTATTTCCGGTTTATGCACTGGTGAGTCAAGGACTGTAACCCGTACAACTTAAATAGTTGGTTCCCACGATTGGTGAAAAATGGTGCAGGACGGCAACCAAAAAATTAACTGGAGGAGTTAGCTCCCTTGACGAAAAAAAGTGCACGTTTGGCTAAACCAAATAACTTACTCTTTCCATACTTCAAAAAGTAGTTCGATAAGTATATGAAGAAATGTTACAATTATACGCATTATTACGTTACATACACGATGTGTTTATGATTTAACAATATATATATATATATAATTCATGTATACTTATTGAATGAAATTGATAAATAACAGTTTCGATTCTGCCATCCGAACAACACCAGCAGCCAACATATTGTGTAGAATCTTAGTACAATTATACGTAGATAAAGGCTGATACACTTGTTATTTTGCCCGCTACGATAGGTGTACTATTTAATCAGTTATTGTAGATGCACGGTCTTGGAAGTATTGCCACTTACAAATAATACTACGTAATGCTTCGTGAACAAGTAGTTTTCGTTACAGATCGTGACACCGTGACAGCTGTGTTGACATATCTGCACGAGACGTAATTAACACTGACAAAAATGATGTCTTCAGTCAGTCAGTCTATGTTTGTTTACCCTCGCAGCTTTGCTCTAGACATTTTGTCGTCTACATATACAGTGCTAATTTTTAAAGTATTAGAACCAATACTGTATTTATAACATGACTTGCCTTGTTGTTTCAAATAATTTTCTCTGTTAAAATTGATATGGTAGTCTAGTGGTTAGCAGGGGTATTTTTTTATTTGTTAGTATGTGATAAATCGTGTCGCTGTTGTTAGGATACATTATTGCTTCAGGACCCAGGGGTTTCCAGTTTCATTCACTGTTGGGTTTCATCATAGTGGCTTATTCGGGCAAGTAAATGAAAGTGTTGTGCATGTACATAGGTCACTTACAATATGTTAAGCTAGCTATTATAGCGTTGTAGTTGAAGTGCACTGACTGTATTGGAAGTTGAGCAATGAAGTACAGGGTTAGTACTCGGATGGGTGACAGCTGTCACTTGAATGGCGACGAGGATTAACTTTTAAACCTGTGTCTGCACAAATCTCTCTTTCCTTGAGATGGAACTGGATATAGCCAGGAACTGTGGGAAGCCACAGGCTGTGCAGTTGGGGGCTGAGCCCTAAAGGTTAAAGAGGGGAGGAGTGTAGTGAATGTATATATAGGTCACTTACAACAGCCTCGCTGTTAAGCTAGCATGGCTGAAGTGCACTGACTGTAAGTTGAAAGTTAAGCAACGAAGTACAGTGTTAGTATGGGTGACTGCTGTCACTTTAAAACCATGCAATCCTTTGAAGGAGATTTAAAGCAGTTGGTCTCATGTCCAAGGAGAGTCATTCCCGTGATGTTGATCAGTGGAATAAGCTTCCATCGCATTCATGAAGAGTTTGACATCCCTACCTGATGGCGAAGTGGATAATCCAGTAAAGAAATTAAAGTGCCTGTAAAATACTTGTAAACATGTGCACTTTGTGCCTGCACATTATCCTCTGGTTAGGGTGTTGCAGTGTAAGTAAGATAGAAAGAAAGAATTATATGGGTTTACAATGCGCCTGGAGATGGCAACTGTTTTTCCCTACTGCCTGATGGGGCTGTGCATTGGTGGTTTTTCATTGGCGTTGCGTATTGCGATACTTCATTTTCAGAATGAAAGTATCAGACTATTGTGCCAGCTAGTGATGCACCGGTTGACAATATAGACTTGGACTATTATGCCGCCTGGTGATACATCGGTTGACAACATAATATCAGACTATTGTGCCAGCTAGTGATGCACCGTTTGACAACATAGTATCAAACTTATGCCAGTTAGTGAAGCACCGGTTGACAACATAGTATCAGACTATTATGCCACCAAGTGTTGCATCGGTTGACAACATAGTATCAGACTATTGTACCAGCTAGTGATGCACTGGTTGACAATATAGTATCAGACTATTGCGGCAGCTGGTGATACATCGTTTGACAACATAGTTTCAGACTATTGTGCCAGCTAGTGATGCATTGGTTGACAATATAGTATCAGACTTTTGTGACAGCTAGTGAGTGGTGCACTGGTTGACAACATAGTATCAGACTATTGTACCAGCTAGTGATGCACTGGTTGACAACATAGTATCAGACTATTGCGGTAGCTGGTGATACATCGTTTGACAACATTGTTTCAGACTATTGTGCCAGCTAGTGATGCATTGGTTGACAATATAGTATCAGACTTTTGTGACAGCTAGTGAGTGGTGCACTGGTTGACAACATGGTAGCAGCCTATTGCAACAGCTAGTGATGCACCAGTTGACAACATAGTAACAGAATAGACGACAGGGAAAACATATCTCTATAGAAATGTTTGTTTTTATCTGTATGAAAATACCGAGGCAACTAATAGCATCTTGCTTCTTAAGTACATTTTACAGTGATCTTTTTTCAATAATTGTTTCCGAAATGAAAGTGAACAGCATTTTATTTCTCATAACTACAACAGTAGAACATATGAAGTGATCACCTCTATTTAGCAACCACACATTCCCTTACTTTTTTTTTATATACATATACTCCTATGTTTCTATAATTTCTTTAAAATGCAGAGTAGACAGATTGGTTGGAACCGTTTAAATACTTGAAAAGCAGCATTTAGATTAAACAGTTGTAATACCATGCCATTTATTTGATACTTTTGGCCGCTTAGGCTTAATTAAAATATTTTGTAGGGCTGTGTATTGCTTGAGAAATAGTGATGACCTGGCTGGGGATTGAATATACAATCTTCCACAAGCGAGGCGGATGCTCTACCCCTTGGCCACTGGTGCAGTTTTACAGGATGGAGGATTTCCAGTAAATACTTAACTAGCTCCTCTTCAGCACTGATTGTATGTTAAACCAAACACAGTACTGAACATGCATACTTCTGTGTTTGAAAATGATTTTAGTTGGTTACTTGCTGTATTGCAATACAGTTGATAAATACAGTTGATTAAGGCATGTTATACACGATATGCCATATTGTGATATAACGCGATTTCAATATATTGCAAGTCCTACATTTCCAGTTGATCCACAACAATCCTGCTGGTTGGAAACATTTTTACCCCACCCCTCCAATAAAAAAATATTGTTGTTCATTCAATATATTCTAGGTCTTTGCTTGTCCTTTCTCTGTCCATATTCTTTAAAAGGATTTTCAGATTGGCTGCATATTAAAAATGTCCCCTACCTACCTACCCACCTCCTATCTGGTATGGGTTGGAAGTAGCAAACAAACAATTTTTTAAGGGTGGTCTTAGTTATCACATATTCAGATAATATAATGTACACTTGGTTTGTGGTGTCGGGGTACATCTCTATAGTGTAAGCTAGCACACTTTTCTGTTTGAAAAGAGTTCCAGGTTCAAGTCCTGGTGGGGATCTTGACACCCTTACGAAGTTGTACAAACTGAAAACTCCATTATATTTGTCAAAATTTAAATAAAAGTGTAATAGATGGTGTAAATACAATGCCGACCTTTCTTTACCAAGACTGTACACATGAGTGCCCATAGCCAATTGACACAGGTAATAATTATATATATGACAATACAATTGGTATGGGTGTAAAGCTATATGATGTTAATAGAATATGCCAACTAGAACAATTACCTGAATACATATAGACAACCAGGTTAGACTCAAAACCAGTCTCAAAATGTTACAATCCTGTAGTAATGAAAGTAAATAAAACAGAAGAGAGGAAGCTAACAGAGAAATACTACAAGTTCTGTTTGTTTACAATAACTGAGACATATACATTGAGTCACTGACAATACATAGTTAAACCAGTGTTAGTGGTCACCTTTATTAAGAAACCATTTGTTGTAAACAGCCACAACCTAGACACCGGATTCTGTCAGCCAGAACTATCATATGAATGTAAGTGTTGTTTAAAACATTCTGTACAAATTATTTTACCAAATAATTCTTTAAGGACTGCACCCAAATATGTACATCTATGGGTTGTTGTTTTACTACTAGGTATTTAACCATAATAAGTGATATCATTTAATCAAATAGGTGATATCATTTATAGTACAAGTAATATCACTTATTTGATTTATGAATAAGTGATATCCTCTATTCAAATAAGTGATATCACCTCTTTGAATAAGTAATATCTCTTAGTTATATGGTTAAATAGAAAAACAGCACCCCATATACATAAAATCTTTTTGGTGATATATTTCAAAAAGTGGATTATTCAACCAGTTACTGGTTTATGTCACTGATTCAACCAAATTTGAAAAATTAAAAATTACTGTATACTACTTAAAAAGACTGTTACACTGATATATAATTAATGAAACAAATAAAAAATATTTGGTGGCAATTTATTCCCTAAACAAAAATAGATTTGACACAAAAGTAGCACCTCTGCACAAGTAAGTCCATTTGTATCCCGCTATATACCTTTGGTAACTGAGGTTACTTGTTATATGTCTTTGGTATCCTAGAAAAAAAATTATGCTAAATAATTTTTCACATTGTAGTTAAAATGAGAAATATAAAAAAATGTCTCTATCCCTGGTTACTCATTATCCTTCTTTGTCTTTTGGCACTCTAGATTACTACAGCAAATATACAACATCAAAATTTAAGAAATACTAAAAAAAAATGTCTTTATTTCTGGTTACTTGGTTATCCTTTTTTGTGCATAGCACGTGGTCCAGTGGTAGAGCACCAAACCCATGATCAGAGGGTCGTGGGTTTGATCCTCCGCCATGGCTATGTGTGATGTCCTTGAGCAAGACACATTCCCGCATATGCTTAATACTGGTTCCAACCAGGAAGTCTTCGAGCGTGATTTGTCTAAGTTGTAAGAACTTGTTTCACAATAGAAGTAAAAATAAATTAGTTTAAACAAATCCTTTCTTATCTTTTGTAACTGATGGTTACGACAGCAAATATTCAACATCTTAGCAAGGACCTACATAGATTCTATATACTTCTTTGAGCGGACTTGCACATGGACTTACAGACTTACATATTTCGGGCCATATATGAAACGATAAAAATGCTATACAACTGTATTTTCTATTAAACTATATGACAATTTATTATTTTGACAGTTATAAATCTTATCCTGATACACTGATATTAAATAATTTACATATACATTGATTGAAATTGATAAATCCCCTTTTAGGCAGTGCCTTATTACATATTAACACATTAAAACAAAACACTTAATGTTGACCTTGCCTGACCGATTTGTGTACGACATACGTCATACCTATGTATCTAATCAACACACGATACATAGATACAAAGTGCGATATCGAGAGGGACTAATAATTATTTCCACTGAAAATTGAGATTTTGAAATAATGATATATTTGATAAATTTTTGTCAAGTTTAATTTCTTTCTTGGTATTTAGAATCTTTAAATATAATGCCTTTCTGCTTTTACCGAAAATATGTAAACAAAATGTGAAAAGTAAGCCGTACGTATTTAAATAAGAATCGGTCCCATCCAAAACAAAATCTGCGCATGCGCAGTGCGTATTGAATGTTTGTCGGTGCTATTCAGCAGCCATTCGAAAATCGCCATGAAGAAATGACAGTTGGTCAAATTGTGATATTTTCTATTGCTGTGGCAGCCGTTGGAGGATGGATTTTTTCATGGCTTATACATCTAATAGCTCTCATTTATGGGTAAGTTCTTATTTTGAGTTATAATTTCCAGATCAGTCAAAATGTGACATTAAACCGGCAAGTTAATTTTACAGGAAGTTAAGCTAGAACATGAAATGGGCGGCGCCATTCTCCCACAGGTGTGCACAAGTCTTCGAAGTTAAACATTGCCTATGTAAATAAACATTGTTTATGTTCAGAAGTGTTACCATTGAGTATGGAAGCTGAATACATTATTTAGTAAATTAATTAATTCTTTGAAAAAAAGGTGTTGTACTTAACTTATTAAAATGCACATAAAATTGATGGCACAGGGTGTGGTGTTTGGGTGCAAGACGATTCGTACAGAGGATGTTTTGTACCCAGATTGATTCGTATTCAACCATGGACCTTTCATAACTTAGCTTTAGTTAATTTGTACCCTTGCCCAGGTCGATTAAAATACGCAATAAATATTTTCTGACCATAATTTGCTTTTAAACGAATTAAATTGTAATCTTTAAACAATTTAATTTTTCATCGACATTGCTCCAGTGCGCAATTAAAGATGTCTATATGAAGTAAAGGTATTAATCTAAAATAATCTTTCTTTCTCCATTTTTTATACTTTATTACTTTCTATCTTAAATTAACTTAACGTTTGTACCTGTAAGATGTGTCAGTTTGGAATAGCAGTTTCTGGAGTTAATTTATTTTTTTATATTTTGATGAATAAGCGATTGAAAACATCATTTTAGAGTATGGGGAATTAAAGAAGATGTGAATTGACCAAGGCTAGGGTATTAAATGTCCAGGGTTGTGTACGAATCAACCATAGTATGAAACATCCGGGGTACAAAACGACTATAATAATGGTATCTCTACTTGCAATTTAAGCTAACATGAATTATTATTATAGAAAATCTTGAATTTGAGGAAGTTTCTAGCATTTCAATGACTGATTAGCAAACAGTAGAAGTTAAGTTAAAGCCTCGGTTGAGAAGAAAACTCCAAGTATTTCTTCATGGGTAGAACCAGTACCTGAGACTTTAGGGTTCAAACTGGAAACCTCTGGCATGAGCAGCCAACACTATCCACTATACTACCAGCCCTCTTAATATGGCATAAATTTTTAAAATCGCTTAACTACCCCTTTACTCCATAGATACACGTTTTCCCGCACCAATCATAGGAGGCCATTGAAAACAGTGCAGGAAGAGTTCAGATTGCTCGTAACGAGCAATCTGAACACTTCGTGCACTGTTTTCCACTCTGTCAGTTAATTTAACATGATTCACCCATTGCAGATACATGGTGAATTAATGCTTTCAATATTATAGGTGTCCAAAGGTGTCTATATGAAGTAAAGGGTACATGACCCTATCGAGACTCAAAGCCCATGTGTGATCGACACACACAAGGTCACCTCATACGTACCTTGAACTTAATCCATTAATGGACTTGTATGATAAAATTTCATGTGTACCTCAGCAGTGTCTATTTCTCATCAAGCTACTCTTTGCTATACATTCACATAACTTACCTCTATACATTGTTTGCATATAATATGAATGTATTTATGATGTTAAGTCGCTATAAATTTTTTTATTTAGAAGTTTTACAAAGCTTTTTTCGTATAAAAGCACCGAAATACCCCAGTCCATACATGTGCATAATCATTTATCATATGGTATAAATTTATTACCAATTTCCACAATACAGTCAAACCTGTCTGAAACAGACAGTCATGGAAGCAAATGTGGCCTTTGAAGACAGGTTATTGCATAATACAGGTTAATTTGCACTGAAAATATATAAATAATAAATAACAAACGTGGCTGCATAAGACATATAACTGCTCAATAGATGTGACTGCTTTCACAGGTTTGACTGTGTACCGCTCATTCAGAATCCATTTATTCTTGTTTGTTTATCTGCATACAATATTGAGGTCACACATGGACATAGTGCAAAGTCAATTTTGATAACTAATTTGGTTTTAACACAATATAGTATAACTGTAATACAATGTCTGATTGGTTCGTTCAATATGTACCCAATGGTGTCACAACACTGTTTGCTGCCAATACAGCGAATTCAGCGCATCTCATTAAATATCCCCTGCAGATATTGCATGATAGTTACTAGTAATTTACAAGTCACATGGGTGTGCACACAAATTTAAAGAATTAGAAATAATTGTCCGACTTTATTTTCTGAAAAGACTAAATTTTTGTAATGGTTCACTGGTCTGGTGAGAATTTCCACTACAAGATTCTCCACAGGCACCCCAGCTATTGGCTAGTGCTTGATTTCTTTAACAAAATTTTGCAAAAATGAAACCTACTAAATATGATGACGAACTGGTTAATACAAGTTTTACTAGTGAAATATATTTCAATGAGTACCTAACACAGCATTTGTAAATGAATTGAAGGTATTTACGCACTCTTACCCCCAGCGCTTGCGTCCCTTCCGTAGAGACCCCTGCACTTATCCGGAACATCAGGCTATGGGATCGATCTGTACAACCTAGTTGTAATTGTTAAAATGGAAGTTTTACATATCTTTTTTGTTTTTCAGAAAAAACAAGCTGTACAAACCGCCTCCCTCGCTTTCCCCGGAAGACCTCCAGGGCGTTTCCATCATAAAGCCTCTGGTCGGGGTAGATTCAAACCTGTACCATAATCTAGAAACATTTTTCAATATTGATTACCCAGCAGTAAGTATTTAATAAATTACATTTCTTATATCTAGGGACATATATATATCCTACGGGTTTTGACATTCAAGATTTCTAGTATACCTGTTTTTTGACATAAATGATATATGTGTAGAACTTCTGACCGATGTGTATTTTTGACTGAAGTATCAGCCAAGCAACATTAATGTTGACATACATGTATGTGAACTCTCCTGCATTGTGCCAAGTCGTCCAAATTGTATTCGATTCATATTTGTGTAGCTGACCTGTATAAAAAAATTAAATAAAATACAGGAAATATTCGCTATTTGTCAATGTCAGTAAAATATAGTTAATGTTTGGTATATAGCTGAATCATCTGTGTCAAATGGGCTCATTTCTAGCCAGGCCCAATTAGCTCAGTTGGTAAAGCGTCTGACTATCAATCCAGGGGTTGTGAGTTTGAGTCCCCCCCCCAGCAACAGTCTCCATGATGATTGATATACAACATTGTGTCTCATTATCATACATCTCTCACCTCTGATTCAAGTGGGAAAGTTATCAGTTACTTGCGGAGATGGGGTGTGCTTGCATACTGGTTAACCTTTCAGGATTCCAGGAAAGAGTTGTTAGGTTAACTGATCGTCTGTTAGCCCTTGATGGCATAAAAAGACACTAAATACTCAATCTATCAATCTTGTTACACTTACATATACATTAGTGTTTTCATCAATTAAAGGCATCCATGGTAAATTTTATCCTCACTGAGACCAAATATTCACGTTCTAAGTTCTGACTACCTGAACCATATGAATTATATCATTATGTAATACTTTGTTCCATTTTCAAATGAAAAGCTACGCGAGTTTGAATCCCCACCTGGCCCCATTCTCTTATAATGATTGATAAGACAGTCACATTGCATCATTGATCTCTCACGGTGATTCGTGTGGGGAAGTTATCTGCAGCTGATGGCTATTTGTGGAGATGGATGTGCTGGAGTACTTATAATCCAGATTACCTTCCAGGATCCCAGCAAAGAATTGTACATTAAAAGTTATTTTCTCAATTTGAAACCAGCTCATTAAAAATTCGAGCTGAACTAATTTTAACTTGCATTTTCAAAATACTTGTTGTTGTTGTATGGTGTTTAACGTCGCTTTCAACAATTTTTCAGTCATATCGCTACAGTGTCTACTTGAGACAGTATTCTAAGCACTGTCACACTGGAGTATCATGCCGCAGACACATGGTATGATACCCCCCCCAGTAACATTATACTGACACTGGGCCGACTAGACCTAGAACTCTCCTCTAAATACTGAGCCTCAAGCGAGGAAGCTTCTAGTACCATTTTTAAAGTCTTTGGTATGACCCGGCCAGGGTTAAACCCATGACCTTCCGCATGTGAGGCGGACGATCTACCACTAGACCCGCTGCATTCTCAAAATACTTAATTTTGCGAGTTGCAAGTGGCTAATTTGAGCCGTGGTACCTGTTGATACATGGATACAGTCACAATAGCAGATCCTTTTACCATTTAAAATGTTTTGAATTGCTGTTGCTCTGCTTGTGTATTTTAAAAAGGAGCCCTTTCCTAGGTTGTTATGATAGCACTTAATATTGTTCAAGAGTTTAAAATGTTTGTCGAATTATCAGTTTACGCTTATTAGAATCCCACTTTATCACCTAGGCACTGTCAAACAGCAAACTTGTTTAATGCACTTTTTTTATGCATGATGCCCTAAAATTGTTGTGTACTGTGTGCTAATTTGAGGTTACAGCTGTCTCCAGGAAGAATAAGTTGGCTATTATTATCAAATGTTTAACCAAACTGAACACAGCCCTTGCTTTATGCTTAAAACAATTTTTTAAAACAATTTCTTATTTGCACTTATTAGGTGCGTGGAATTGCATTGCCCTCAGTTGCTAGTTTACAAATATCAAAGTTTATTTCTATTCTTTTAATACAGTTTTAGACCCTTCTTATAATTCTAATATGAATGGCGTAATATATTTTATTTCATGTGTTTGTATATTGATTTTTTTGTATGTTTGTATATTATGAGAGGGAATAATATAAAGAATTTTTTTCTGTAAAAAACAAGTGTAGGTTTGAGATGATTGGACAATAGTTTGAACTTTATGACATTACAAGTGAATGGTTTATGAATATTAGAAAAAGGTTGTTTGAAAAAGGTGTTCAGGTGATAGTTAAACATTAATTTTGTCAGTAATAAATCTTTCTGATAAAGTGATATATATACTTGACATATACGCATATCTAACTGACAAATGCATTTATCATAAAACAAATTCAATATCATTTTATGACGATAATCATAAATGTAACATAATATGTTAGACAACCATCATAAAATGAAATCAGATTTGCTTAATTACGTTTGACACATCACATACAACCGCGGCCTGGTCTAGTGGTAGAGCGTCCGCCTCACATGCGGAATGTCGTGGGTTCAATCCCCAGCCAGGTCATACCAAAGACTTTAAAAATGGTACTAGAAGCTTCCTCGATTGACGCTCAGCATTTAGAGGAGAGTTCTAGTTCTGGCCAGCCCGATGTCAGTATAATGTAACTGGGTGGGATATCATACCATGTGTTTGCGGCATGATACTCCAGTGTGACAGCGCTCAGAATACTGTCTCAAGTAGACACCGTCACGTTATGACTGAAAAATTGTTGAAAGCGACATTAAACACCATACAACAACAACGACACATCACATACATGAATGATATATTTTAATAAGTGATACATTTGCAGTTATTTTACTTGCTAGGCAGAGTGGTTTAAGACCCTGTCTTAAGGTTTCTTGCTTCTCATCGCCGGGGTCATGACTTACTCACCCTGAAAACATAATATGAGAAAGTTGGCCATTTATTTGAGGAACAACTCTGTTTCTTCTCAGGTTCATTGTGAGGTTTTATCCACCAATAATACTGGATGTCATATTAAGTCTGCAACAGGTTAAAAATATCATTAAATCCTATTAATTTTTTTTTAAGCTCACACAGAAAATCTAAATTACAATACAATATGAACTTTGGCTTAATCATAATGCATTAATTAGGGCAGTACAGTTTTGTTGTATGGTATTGTTGACCTGAAAGGGATATTAGGTGTCTTAATTTGTAAGACATGTCCCTGAATAGAAATGGAATACTATAGTTATAGTAGATTTTGTACCTTGTTTTGTAACAATAAATAAAAGGTGTGCGAAAGCTTGACTGGTTAATTGGTTTAGGTCAAATAAAATAAGCGCTATGTTTACTGTTTCCTGACCGACATGTTAAAATTTCTGAACTGACGCTTATTTTATAAAAAAAAAAAAAAATCCAATAATAATTTATCAGTTACTAGCGGACATATGATGGTTCTACTCAGATTCGTTCTCCATCAATAAAACGGGATTCATTTAATAGTGTGATGTGATGGCATGTGATGGTTCCTTCTCGATACACTTTGATGATGTATGAATATTGATGAGTCTTGAGGAAACCTGTTTAAAACACATTGAGTGGTTACTTTTTGAGGGATACTCGTGCTCATTCTGAGGTCTTGCGCATCAACCATTAAAGGTGTCCAGCCTGTAACTTTGTCATGCATAGATGGATCTATAAATATTTGCTACAAATGATCAACATAACATGACGACATGTGGCACTTAAACCCAGACTCCCACTTCAAAGGTCAAGGTCACAATTTAACTTTGTTTGCCAACACTCTTAGTCCATTTAAGATTTAGTGTCCAGTCTGTAACTTAGTCACCTATGGATACATTTTTAAAACACTCGGCTCAGTTGATTAACATGGCATAATTAAGTGTCGCGTATAAGACCAAGAACATTTCCTGAAAGGTTAAGGTCACACTTTCAATTTGTTTGATATTGCATGTCTGTAACTTTGTCTTTAACTTGGCTCAATAGATCAAGATGACATGATGACATGCCACAAGTAAGACTAGTCCCGTACCTCAAAGTTCAAGGTCACACTTTGAGTTTGTATGATAACACTTTGAGTCTGTTTGAGATTTCAAGTCCGTCCTGTAACTTTATTATACATTGATGGATTTCAAAAAGACTTTGTTCAATTTATCAATTGATCACACTGACATGATGACGTGTCACGTTAAGACCCTTAGTCTTACTTCAAGGTCACACTTTCAGTTTGTTTGAAATTTCATGTCTGATCTGTAACTTTGTCTTACATGGAGGGATTCAAAATAGCTTGACACAAGTGATCAGTATGTCATGATGATGTGTCACCTGCATTAACCTGTTGGAATACCCAAACCATTACATCAGATGTCAAGGTTACACAAAGGTCAAGGTCATGCTTAAATGTAAAAATACATGAAATTGCATGTTTAGTCTGAAATGTCAGTCCATTACTCTTGATATTCATGGATACATCGCTACCTATTATAACATATATATTGTTATTTTCACAGGCCATTAAAAATTTTGGGGGGCATGCAACGCTAGCCAGTGACGTTTCTTGTTTTCTAAATGATTGTCATGTTTATCAATATATAAATTGCCATCATGTTATTTATTTAACCGTGCCAAAATAATATATTGAAAAGGGATTTCCCAACTTGGGTCTTAAGACTGTTGGTTAGAATAAAATGAATTTACCATTTAAAATTGTGACGTTTTTTGTGACGTATCAAATGAGTTACATGGTTTGATTTTGTCGTCCTGGATTGAGAAAAGATTGGAAAAAAGTTTACTTATTGTTATTTGATATTTTCAGTATGAGTTACTCTTCTCTGTTCACGATGAGCAAGACCCCGCAATTATGATCGTACAGAAACTCATTGAGAGGTATCCAAAAGTGGATGCAAAACTTTTAATTGGTAAGTATGCAGTACATTTTTATTATTAAAACTGCAGATACCTGTGATAGAATGTCCTCTAGCATGTGGGTGCAGGTGATTGTCTGTAAGAAAGATACAATTCGTGTCCTGTTACCAGTAGTTAGAAGTTGTATGGTGTTTACCGTCGCTTTCAACAATTTTTCAGTTATATCGCAACGGTGTCTACTTGAGACAGTATATCTAGGCGCTGCCACTCTGGAGTATCTTGCCGCAGACATATGACATGATACCCACCCAGTCACATTTAACTGACACAAGAGTCGACCAGACCTAGAACTATTCCTCTAAATGCTGAACGTCAAGCAAGGCATCTTCTTGTATCATTTTTCAAATCTTTGGTATGGCCACATACAAACATACAAACAACCAATAACAAATTGTTCAAGCCAACAACTTTGAAGTACCTCTATTTTTATTTCATTATATAGTTATATTTACTATAAAAGCTTAACCCTTTACTTCATATAGACGCCTTTGGACACCTCTAATATAGATACCTTTGGACACCTCTAATATAGACGCCTTTGGACACCTAATATGTGGTGTGGAAAACATTCGTTTTATTTTAACAAATAGTCTTTAGACCCAAGTTGGGAAATCCCTTTTCAATATATTACTTTGGCACGATTAAAAAGATAACATTATGGCAATCTTTATATTGAAAAACATAATAATCATATAGAAAACAAGAAATGTCACTGGTTAGTGTCGTAACGAGCAATCTTAACACTTCCTGCACTGTTTTCAAAGGCCTTCTGTGATTGGTGCAGGAAAACGCATATATCTATGGAGTTAAGGGTAAAAAAAAAAAAACTTAATTCTGAAGATAATGTCTTAGAGGTAGTGGTAAAGGTTACACTGCTATCTGACACAACAGGAACAGAGATATGTTACATGGTAGTGTTGTGTAATACGATAAAAATAACTTCAAAATAAATGGCTATGTAATATGATCTTGTATGACACTTCTTGTTTGTAATACCCAGTTAATACTCTATATATAATTGTATTCATCATTCTGCCCATCCTCATAGTCGTAAACAAATGCATGCTTTTATATATTGACTCAAACTGGTTTGTTTTTTGTTCAGTAAACAGTAAACAAGTTTTCATTTCTAGGTTAGGGTCATTTAACACCTGAGATCACCTTCACGATTATTGGTATAGATTTCCACGTATATCGGTAATTATTAAATGCAGCATGGCTACGGTGTGGGGGATAAGGGGTGGGGATTGGTAATAAGTCTTGTAGTTTTAACTGAATGAGAAGTCTTACCATTTACAAACAATGTAGACCCAGACATGCTGGTAGGTCCAATTAGGGTATACATTGATTGGCTCTTGGTCAGTATTAAAGTTATTATTTGCACCATTTCTTCATAATAGAATGGTCCAAAAAAAGGATAAACAGTGCTACCAGAAAAAAATAGGGGACAGGCCCAGGGCAAGTAGATTGAAAAATAAATCTACTTGCCCTAGCTGAAAAGGAACTTGCTCTAATGAAACATACGCTCCCCCAGACTTTTATCATCAACATGTTTTGAGTTATAATGTTGAATATAATATACATTTTTGCTATAAGGAGAGTAATCATATAGCAATTCAGAAAGTTGTGGAATGAAAAACATATTTATGTTCATTTTGGACGTTCATTGCATCCAGTAAGTTAGGGATCAGAGCATACTTCCAATGTTAACATGAATTTGTATATATGTATATAAAGGTGAGGCGGTAGTGTAGTGGACAGGGTGTTAATCGCTCACGCCAGAGGTTGCATGTTCAATGCCCAGTTTGACCCAATGCCTCTTAAATATCACACTTAGTTCTATTGAGCAAGGGAACTCTGGAACAGTTCATATCTTTGGGCTTTCTTCACAATCAAGTTAAAATAAATTAGTATAAACGTGCAAATTTATGTATTTGCTTTCAAACAGACTGTCACAGCCCTTGTCATGAGAATTAGATCCAGTACCTTAAAGCTTATCTGCTATTGTTAAACATGACTTACTTTACAAAATACTTGTAATGCCTTTAAAGGACTTGCATAACTAAGCTGGTATTAAACCCAATGTGCCATTAAATCTTAATCAGATGTGTCGACAAAAGTTTTATTTTGTTCTGTGTATTGAAGACACTTGGCTTGTTTTTATACGTATTGAACGGGTTTTTAAAAAACGTGTTATGTTCGCATATTTACACAAGCCTTGAATTTATAATGCAGTCTTCAATGCAGTATGAGGAAAGTGTTATACAATAATTTCTACAAACTTTCAGCTTAACAATTTATTTGTTTATTTTATTCTTCATTTAAACTTATTGATTTTACTTCCATTGCAAAACAAGTAATGATAACTTATACAAATTACGCGCAAATTCTTCCTGGTTTGAACCAGCTCTAAGTATATGCAGAAGTGTCTTGCTCACCATACATAGCCGCATGTGTATTGAACCATGATTTGAAAGCTGATTTAACGGTTTGAAACAGCAAAGAACAATGATGTTGATGTGTAAACTGTTTTATACAGACATATCGGTAATTTCGATTTTTATCATTTATCATTTTGTTTGTCCCCCATTTTCATCATTTCGACACTATTTACCCCTTTTGAAGGGATCAAAACAAATTAATACACACTGGGATCAAACCTGCAACCTCCAGCGTGACAGCCAACACTCTATTTACTGCTCTTCCTCCTCATTATACCTGGTCATACATTGTCTAACATTCGCTGACCTCTTAACACTGAGGTCTTGGGTTCCAGCTCAGCTATTTCATGTAAGATAATTTGCCCAGTTGCTTGTGGAAAGACGGTGATTCTACTCAGATTCATTCTAAAGTCTTCCTCCACCAATTAAACTGGATATGCCACATAATTATCAATAAAATTAAAAGTTTGCTGTGCTCTGACACAGTTTGCACGTGGGTAGGTAGGTAGGGTAGGGGGAGGGAAGGGGAGGGAGGTAGGAGGTTTTGTTTTGTATAGTCATTTTAAGCAGAAATGAGAAATCATGAAGAAAAAGAGTCAACTCTTTCACAGTCAATCAAAAGTTTGTGTAGCTACAATTTTTAGTGAGAAGGTAGGAGCAAACATGTTTTTTTTTAAGAATGGCCTGACCTGTCATGTGTTTCAAACCCATTAATTAAAATACACAAAAAACACAAACTATTATTCAAGAATATTCAGTATGTGGAGTGTTCATAAAATAGTGCCCATTGACAGATCTTATATCTCTATAAATTTCACCATCTAATTAAAAAATACTAATAAAAACATTTTATGGATGGAAGTTGTAATAGTCACATCCGACATTCTGATAACTTCCAAAAAATTATGGCCATCATATATCTTCATGACAATAAAAATTACATTTTTTTCCTGTCAAGTTGTTTGGTTTTATTTTATCGCGTATATCTGAAACATGAATAAGTTTCTTACAAACCGTGCTAGTGTAAAACAGATTTGATGTAATACCAGAAGTAAAGGGACATTATTTTTATATGTTGTTTTTATTGCTGTTTTAGGATGGTCATAATTTTGTAAAAGCTTAAAATTTTAAAGAGATGTATTTAGCTTCAAATTACATGTTAATGGCAACTTAGAAGCATAAATAAGTTGGTTTTTGGGGTAGTTTTACCTCCTGATTTAAGTAAATACCTCTTAGTTGTCTTGGAAAATGTGGGTAAATTTTCTTCTTGAGAGGTGGTGGGGGGCCCTCCATGGGCAAGTGGTTTATGGGTCTGTCTCAACCTCTCACCATTGAGGTTATTGGTTTGAGCCTAGCTTGATCAAAACGTTTTGTGAGAAAGTTTGCCAGTTACTTGTGGAAGAATGGTGGTTTTACTTGCATTCATTCTGAGGTTTTCCTCCACCAATAACACTGAATAGCCCATGTACAACATGTCCCTTGTTGAAAATGGTGTTTAACCCCATTTAAACATATATATTTGACATTGTTCTATGCATAAGTCAAATAAAATATATGTTCTGTTTTATTTCAATTTATCTGTTATTGTAATAGGATGTAGTTGACACTATTAATGGCTGAGTTGTTGGGCTGTTTTAGAACTAAACCAAATTCTACACTAACCTTCACAAGTCTTATGATTTTCGAGAGAACAAATTTTGACACCTAGGAACATTCATTTGCCCAGTATTTTTTTTTTTCAAACTTTAAAAAGAATTCTATTTACATGGCTAGCAACATTTTGTAAAATGATGTAAGTGAAACTATAAATGAATTTGGTTTCCGTAACTTCAAGTTTTACACCTACAAGTTTGAAACTGACTCCAGGTGACTTGCCGTATGTGTGCCAAAAATCACAAAATCGCTTCCCACTGAATTTTTTGTTTTTCCATACATCCTTAAATTTGCTTCAGTATAATTTTACAATCCTGTATTTATGAATATAAATCGCAGAATCCTATCTTAAACAGTTAATTACTAGTAAACTACAGTTAAACCTGTATAAGCCGTCACCTGTATTAAGCAGCCACTTGTCTCAAGTGGTGACATTATTATTTCTCATCTATAAACTTTCATGCACTTGCAGATTTACCTGCATTAAACAACATACTGCCTTAAATGGCCACTTTTGCTCCTTCTCTTGACTGGCTGCTTAAGACAGGTTTGACTACATAACATTTCAACTGAAAACATGCAGGGTATCAATACTTAATGTCAACATAGAAATAAAATGTATACACAGTTTTTCACTTCAAATTAAACATACATGTAAACGTAACATAAAGGTTACTTGTATATCAACTGTATAGTGATAGGTTACGATTTGATTTGGAGATGCGTATATCATTAATGATTAAGGCCTAGATGATTCTATATAGGACCCCAGAAGCATAGATAATGTAGATACTAGTTTATGTTTAACAGATGTAGCAGGCGCATGGATACACAATTATCATACAAATAAACAATGCACAAAAGAATTGAAATTTGTTAAGAACTTAGAAGACTACCTGTCACTGCTGTTTACGCTGGACTGGTATGCAGCGTGTAACCATCTGTAACATTCTTGACATTACTACACCGATCCTCAATGGCTAATCCACTCACACCCCCTACTCGTATTTAACTTGGTTATAAATAATCTCAACTACAATCTGAATTTGCTGAATTGCTGTAATTGATCAATTAGAACAGAACAAGTAACACATATATTATATTGTCTGAATGCTGTGTTCAGATCTGTAGATTGTCAAAAATTCTCTCCATGTTTATTATATACTGGTACACCATATATATGTATATATATATAAATACAGCTAATAAGGTCAACTGTCTTCTCTGGTCACAGGGCAGTGCGGTAGTGTAATGGATAGAATGTTGGTCACTCATGCCAGAGGTTGTGGGTTTGATTCCAAGCTTGACCCGATGTTTCTCATGAAACAACACTCAGTACTGGTTCTACCAAGGAAGCGGAGTTCTGAGCTTTCATCGCAATGGAGCTAAAAAAAACTAAACCAGCCTCCATCTACTTAATATAAAACTTTAAAATTGAAATTCCTTCAAGTAAAATAATAATACAAATGGAAAAGTAAATTAAGTAAACTGTTATGTTATTTTGCAGGTATGAAATATGTGGGACCCAATGGTAAAGTAAATTAAGTAGACTGGTTATGTTATATTGCAGGTATGAAATATGTGGGACCCAATGGTAAAGTAAATTAAGTAGACTGGTTATGTTATATTGCAGGTATGAAATGTGTGGGACCCAATGGTAAAGTAAATTAAGTAGACTGGTTATGTTATTTTGCAGGTATGAAATATGTGGGACCCAAAGGAAAAGTAAATTAAGTAGACTGGTTATGTTATATTGCAGGTATGAAATGTGTGGGACCCAACGGTAAAGTAAATTAAGTAGACTGGTTATGTTATATTGCAGGTATGAAATGTGTGGGACCCAATGGTAAAGTAAATTAAGTAAACTGCAGGTATGAAATATGTGGGACCCAATGGTAAAGTGTATTAAGTAAACTGGTTATGTTATATTGCAGGTATGAAATATGTGGGACCCAATGGTAAAGTAAATTAAGTAAACTGTTATGTTATGTTATGTTGCAGGTATGAAATATGTGGGACCCAACGGTAAAGTTAATAACATGATGAAACCTTTCGAAGCTTCCAAATATGACTTGGTTAACATATCAGACAGTTCCATAAAAGGTTAGTAAAATTTGATATAACATTTTTGGAATGTTCGATTTTGCTGGAAAGGGAACCTCAGACATATATGAGATGAATGCAAAAATAGATAAATTTGAATCACAACATTTGCCATGATTCAGCTTTGCATAAAATAAAAAAATCTTAAGATTTAGGTGCAGAACAATGTCTTGAATAATTTAAGCCATTATTATTTTTCATTTGATGTAAAGTTTTTCCCACATGTGGTTCTGATTGTAGTATAGCCCATATTGGCATAATGAAGTAATTCAAGGATTGTCATCCAATTTCTCATTCTCAAAAAATGGGGACGGACAAAGATAAAAATCTAGGAAATTATTTATTATGGTCTAATAGTAACATTTACTATAACTCAGTGATTATGGCAAAAAAAGTTAAGCTTGAGTTTTATTTTGAAAAACATTTATTTCTATAATTATTAAAGTACCCCCACCACCACCCCATTACTTGGGTTTCTAATTAAATCTACAGTTTAAGATATCTTGTGTTTCATGTGTTTATTTCAGCACCCCCAGATGTCCTTCACGACATGGTATCACACATGTTTCCAGACACGGGGCTTGTTCTACAGATGCCCTTCTGCTCTGATAGGAAAGGGTTTGCTGGCATTTATGAAAAGGTAGGCCATGAATTGTATTTTTGAAGAATTTCTGCAAGTATCAGTGCCTGTCTCTATGCTACTACCTATTCGTACCATTAAAGAACTCTATTCTTGTTGGGTTTTTTACTTGTTGCAGTATTGAAAAAAGTCATGTTAACAGCCACACCTGTGTTACTGGTCATCTCTATTAAGCAACCACTTGTCTTAAACAATCACATTTTCTATTTACCATTTTTATAGTTTTAGTTTTAATCAACCTGTATTGAGCAGCCACCTGCCTTCAGGGGTCATTTTTGCTCTTTCCATTGAGTGCCTGCTTAAGACAAGTTTGACTGTATTGAAGAAAAATATATATTTTCCTAGCATAAAAAAAAAGACTTTTTGTACAATTCATTTAAAAACTATAATTGTAACAGTCATGTATGCTAGACATTGTTGAATTGTTATAGCATAGTTTGACATATCATTTGTAAGGACATACGCAGATGAATAAGAAACAGGAAAAGAAATCAATGTCACATTTTTAGCTCACCGGGACGAAGTCCAAGGAGAGCTATTGTCATGACCCCAGCGTCGTCATCGTCTGTAGACACCCAGGTTAAACTTTTGTGTTGAAGTTAAAGATATCTATGCAACCACTCGTTGGATGTGAATGGAACTTTGCATGTGTGTTCACCATCATCAATGGAACACACAGAGACAAGAACCATAACTCTGGATTGCATTTTGGCACAGTTATGGTCCTTTTTGGACTTAGGCACCATGAGGCGAGCTTTGTTGGTCTTCTGTTTTGTATCGTCATTAGATTATGACTCAGTATACAGTGTAGTGTATACAAAGTGCTTTACTTATGACACTTGATACAGTAGGATATTAAGTAACTAAAAACAAGTAAGCGTACATGCACAGCATAACGTAAACAATGTTATTTACATCCTGATACCTGACAGTCTGTTTAGCATATATTAGATATGAATCATACCTAGAAGAGGCACGTAACGAAATTGAATCCTTTTTTGTGTTTAAAGGGGTCACATACCAAAATTGATAGTTATTTTGTTTTTAAAATGGCACATACCAAAATTGAATGCTAATTTGTGTTTAAAAAAGCATGTAACAAAATTTAATGCTAATTTGCGTTTTAAGGGGCAGGTAACAAAATTGATTGCTTATTTGTATTTTTAGGGGCACATACCAAAATTGAATGCTATTTTGTGTTTAATGGGGCACATACCAAAATTGATGGCTAGTTTGTCTGTTAAAATAAACAATATGAATTCTATGCCCCCAACATTTTGATTGATTGATTGATTGATTGAATATTTAGCGTCATTTTTATGCCATCGAGGGCAAACAGACGATCAGTTAACCTAACCACTGTTTCCTGGGATTAACCAGTACTCGAGCACATCCCATCTCCGCAAGTAACTGATAACTTTCCCACTTGAATCAGTGGTGAGAGACGAATGATAATGAGACACAATGTCGTATGTCAATCATCACGGAGACTGTTGCCGGGCGGGGGATTCGAACTCACGACCCCTGGATTGATAGTCAGACGCGTAACCGACTGAGCTAATTGGGCCCGGCTCCCAACATTTTGAATGGGGGCTGGTGGGGCATACAGTATCACCACTGTCCCTACATACGTTCGAAAATGGTTTCTGACTTATATCTTGAGTTTTAATGAACAGATTTAAACCAAATTTGGTGTATGACTTCACATTTAGGTAATACAGGTCAAGTTCGTATTTCGTTCCAGTCTGATGATTTTTTATGGAGTTATGTCCCTTTTTGGACTTAGATTATTGACAAATGTCAAGGAATTGGTTTCCGCTCGATATCCCTTGTAGGATTGGATGGATTTTATTCATATTTGGAAGAAAGATGTATGGTGATAAACTACAGCTCAAGTTTGATTTTTGTCAAAATCCCTGCATATTAATTAGGTGTTATGAGCTCTGATTGGCTGATAGTTTCCGGTCCTTAAAGACTTTATTTATTGACCGATTTTGACGAAAATTTATATTTGGCTTTATATCAATAAGACCCAGATCCAGTTTGACAAGGATGGAATTGGCGCATATTAATTAGGTGATCTGGACTCTGATTGGCTGACAGTTTCCGACCTCTAAAATCTTTATTGATGGACCGATTTTGATGAAACTTGATATTGGGCTTTATTGATATCTACAATGTAATAACAAAGCAGTGGCATCTGTGTTCCATAACACACTTCTAGTATTTTCATTAGTTTCTATAGGTAGAATAAAAAATAAATCCTTTATCCATCACTGCTTGTGTTGAGTGCTCAAGCTCTGTTCTCCCGCTCAAGTTTTTTAACTTGAAAAAGTTTACAAATTACACATGTTTGAGCTTTTTATTCAACAAAACAACTTGAACCCACTTGATGACCAATCAACTGTATATTACCAATTATCTAGTTGATAACTTGTCAACAATATGCAAATGATAAACATGTGATTTTATCAGAGGGGTCCGCATGGCAGAGTGGCCTAAGATATATTACATCTTACTGTTGATGTCTAGGGTTCAGGTTCTGCTCGAAATAGAAACTTTATATGCGAAAGTTTTCCATTTACTTGGTGAAGGAAGGTAGTTCTACTCAAATCAGACTTCTACTGAAACTAAAATAATTTTTTTATGCCATTGTCATGTAAAGAAAGTTGAAGGGACATTAAGTGATAGCTTGTCCCTTTGTTTGATTGTTTGTCCATATGTCCGTCTATCATACCTTCTGAAAGGGTTTAAGTAATTAACCCTTTACTCCATAGATACGCATTTTCCCGCATTAATCACAGAAGGCCTTTGAAAACAGTGTAGGAAGAGTTCAGATTGCTCGTAACGAGCAATCTGAACACTTCCTGCACTGTTTTCCACTCTGTCAGTTAATATAAACATAATTCAACCATTGCTGATATGTGGTGAATTAATGCTTTCAATTTGGAAGAGTCCAAGAAAATGCTTATGGAGCAAAGGGTTAATTAATAGTTGGTGTTCAGCTGTATAGCTGACATTCATATCCCATAGACACAATTCTAGTTTTATTAACAGAATCACCATTTTGTACATTGCAGGTATTTTTCGGTACAATGCAGGCACGTAACATGTTAAGTGCTGTGGCGGCGGGGGTAAACTGCTCAACGGGGATGTCTTCCATGATTCGTAAAGAGATTGTTGAGCGTGCCGGTGGGCTGGCGACATTTGGTCAATACCTTGCTGAAGATTTCTTCCTTGCACAGCAAACAGTGCAGCAGTAAGTAAAACTGATAGCCCGTGATATACAACGCTTTGCAAAATTGTTGAGAGTCTTCTGATATTGCGATGAGGTGAAATCGACCAATGACGTTTAGCATAGTGTATGTAGCTGGACAGACATTCTGTTTTGAGGTTGTGTACAAATTATGGTTGGAGCTTGCCTTCGAAAAGAAATTTAGGCACTTCTCATGAACTAGTTTAAGTCATTGATAAAAGACTATAACTTGATTGACAACTTCATGATTTGATTTTGTAGTAAACACTTTAAACTTTCACCAATTTTGCAACATGCTGTATTTAACATTGGTGCATTGATGACGCTATATTTACTCCATCCCTCCCTTTATTTCTTTTTACCTACCTATGCAAAACAACTACTCAATACATTGCCACTCATATCTGCTATACCTTTTCTTTGGAGACATAAAATAAAACATGAAAATGAAGTAGTTTACTTTCCACACTGTTCAGATACATGTTTTACAGCCAACAAGAAGTGCCATTGTATTGTGCATGAAATCAGGGGTCAGGAAATGGCCAATAAAGATTTCTTATGAGGAAACGTAAAATGAAGTTACGATATATTAAATCCTTATTGAAATTTCACTTGTATCATTACAGAGGATATAAGGTCCGACTGAGTAACAAACTGGCGATGCAGAACTCGGGGTACTGCAACGTTGATCACTTTCACAATCGTCTGGTCCGCTGGGGTCAATTAAGGGCGGCAACCGTTCCTACTCTGATATTCCTAGAACCCATATCAGAGTGTATATTACAGGGTATGTATTTATTTTAACCAAATAGTTGTGAGAAAAATAAAGGGAAAAATTGCCAGTATTTCAAACATCCTGCACATTAGAAGCTGAACATTTCATGTACATTGTATGTTGATTATAGACCACCACCTGCACACACAACAGACAATGCGCATCATAACATAGGGTAATTATAGGGAGAGATGTTCTTCAAGTTTTGAATAAAATACTATTCTAACACCATTGGAAAGAATGTGTCGTAAGTTAATGCTATTGTGGAGTCGAAATTTGTGAAAATGTTTGACACGTACATTATGTAATGGAACGGATGGAAAATGATGTACAGATACCTACAGTAGTGACTGAGTAGCATGTTTATGCATCAATGCACATGATTTAACATTTATCCAATAATGGAAACAAAATACACACACTAGATAGAAAATATTGGAAACACTGATTAAAGTGGGAAAGTTATCAGTTACTTGCTCAGATGGGGTGTGCTCAAGTACTGGTTAAGTAAGGAAATAGTGGTAGATTAACTGTCAGCTCTCTATGGCATAAAATGACGCTTAATATACAATCAATTTTCAGAAATAGGGTTAAGTGAATATTTATCAATTTGAATTGCTTTATATCATGACTTGAAAATGCTTGATTTGTATATTTCACAGGTCTGATGATATCATGGTCAGTGGAGTACTTGTTTGGAGTATCATCAATGGCATTCTTTCTTCTTCATGTTCTTGTGTGGTTCTTAATCGATTACACTTTATTAAAGACCTGTCAAAATGGACCTTTGCCTTTTAGCAAATTTGAATTTTTGTGTGCTTGGTTATTACGCGAGTGCACCGCATTCTATCTTTCCTTACGGAGTCACAGCACATCGGCAATCACCTGGCGGCATCGGAAATACAGACTGCGGTGGGGAGGCACTATAGAGGAAATTTGATGGAAACTACTTGTGTGTGCTTTTTGTTACCATGGTAACATTTAATCGCGTCATTGGATATTTAAACGTGATTTATTTATTCAAAGCTAGTACAGCTACTAGAAATAGAATCTCGATACATCCAACGTGTCATTTTCATCGAATTATTACAAGGTAATTGCTTAGGTCTATTCTTACACGAGGTCATTTCAAGGTCATCCATTCAACAAGTACCAAAGTACCAAGTAGAGCATGTGATCCAGTGGTAGAGCATCAAAACCCGTGATTGGCGGGTCATGGGTTCAATCATCCCTCACAGCTATGTGTGGTGCCTGAGCAAGACACTTTTTTCAGCATGTTTAGTACAAGTTCTACACAGAAAGACTTCAAGCTTGATTTTTTCTCAGTTGTTTCAGAATGAAATTTATGTGATATTTCAACATTTTAATATGAGACAATTTTTGTGTAAGGTAAGTTAAAATCTTTTGTACAAGTTACATTGAAATTACATATTATTCAGTCAGCTTTATAAAAACAACAATTTGTCTTCAAGTTAATTGAAACCATTTTGCATAAAAGTTCTTATATTAAACAGCGTAGATTTGAAAATTAAAGTTTGAAACATAAATTTATATATTTAAAGTTAAAAATTATATTGAAAGTTTAGTTTTATAAGATATTTATTTGATTGAAAGATTTTTAGTCTTATAAGTCAGATTTGTAAATTAAAGTCATTTTTGTTGATGTTGCTTGAAATCGCCTCGTGTAAGGTAAATTAAGATGAAGACAAATGGAAGCATAAGAAGTTTGTATTGTGGAATGGCGGCCAATTTTATCAAATGTGGATAGTTAAGATCGTAAGAGAGATTATAGATACTTCAGTAAGTGTATTGTGAATGCATCTTCACTGATTTCTGACCAGTTTATTGTCTGGCATTAATGATATTGTGATAATTATAGATATAGAAAGGAAGCTTGTCTAGTCCTTATAATTTTCATTTTGTTTGTTTTGACTGTTGTTTATTTAGGTTTTACTTTAAGCAAAAATACCAAAAAAGTATTCAATCTTCAATTAACATACATAAAAGTCTCACATGAAAAACAGTGGGGAAGTAAACTGTCAGACAATTTTCAAATTGATCTGAAAGAAACTTTAAATACATTATAATGATATATTTATCTAAAATTTTGAAGGCTCTATAAAGGGATGACGGTTTACTTCGTCTTCCAAATAACTTGTCTTGTTCAAGTATGGCTGTTAAGCAACAATCATGGCTGTAAAACAGCATACGTTTGATATTTGTATGTATGATTTAAAAATCTCCTTACAATGCAACTATACCTAGTGTCAATCAAAATTATTTTGGCAAATCTCTTACATTTATAATATTTATTTTATTTTAATGGTAATTTTTGGATACCGGTATTATTATTTTTATTATACTCCGTGGTCATGTGGTCTTGGAAGCTGTCTTCTTATGATCACTTACTTCCCACCGCTGAGGTTGTGGGTATGAGCCCACTTAATGTGAGAAAGAGTGCCCGTTACTTGCAGAAGGACGGTGGTTCTACTCACTTTCGTTCCAAGATCTTCCTCAATCAATAAAACTGAATATATGCCATGTATAATTTGTTGCAAATAACAATTGAACCAACTTTTAAAAAAAAAAAATAGTTAAAAAATTATCATTATGTATAAGAAAGTTATTTTAAGACTACATGTATTGACTAAATTAAGTTTTCAAAGTTATGTGTTGTTTATATAATGCCATTGGAAAAAAAGTTGATTGTTTGAACAAGCACGGTTAGTGACCACTATGTTCCACAACTACGGGTTTAGAGAAAGTGAACATGGTTACTCATTGAAAGGGAAATTTTACAAATTATATACATGAATACTGAAATTAAGGGAGTTCGAGAATTTGTATGTATGAATATTCAATATTTTAGGGTTACACTTGAATATTCATCAATATGCACACAAGCATAAATATTCATTTCATTGAGATTAGAGAACATGTGTATGTATAAATTCAATATGTCAGAGTATGAATATTCAATAATATCATAAATATTCAGTAATATGGAGTTGGGATTATACATGTTGAACTTCATGAATATTCAATAATATTGAGTCCATTAATAATATCATGAATATTCAATGATATGGAGTTGGAGTATATGTAAGTGAATATTTAATTATCATGAGTTATAAACTAATGTAACCATATGCTATGGAGGTAGAGATTACGTATGATATGCTTCCTGTACATGTGTACAGATCCACCTGTCCGATCCTGCTGTTTGGCAGAGGCATGACGACAGTTTTGTATTGTATGTACTTTTGTGGAGATACCTTGAGATACCATCTGCTGGTTCCCCTTTCTATATGGTGATATCACAAATTGGTTCCTTTTTCTATATGGTGATGTCACAAACTGGTTCCCCTTTCTATATGGTGATATCATCTATATGGTTCCCCATTTTATGTTGTGCTGTCACCCACTGGTTTCCCATTTCCCTTCTATAATGTGGTATCACTCTGCTGGCTCCCAATGCTAGTTCCTTTTTCATAAATGAGATAAAACCCAAATCTTTGTTAAGCTGCTTCATAACATAAGACTATTTAAAGGTCTGTTCCTTCTGTAACGAAGTTGTATCGGAGTTTCTAGCAATATAATGATTAACAATTCAGTTTAAATATTCTCTGAAACATAACCTAGCTGCAGGGGGATACGTTTGTCACTATTTATTTATACTGAAATACGGTAATGAATAGACAAATGTTTGAGTAACAGGGATATAAACGGATGATTTCTCCATAAAGGTACATACACATTTGTCTGGTTTCCCAGTTGTGTAAAGTAGGTAAAAAAAAGTGAATGATATTATCAGGCAAAGGTAAAAAGATAGATGTGATAGTGTAAATGTTAGAAACCAGCAAATGCCTATTACAGTAGAACATCGTTGACTCGAACACAGATAGCTGGAACACCATATATAGCATCAAACCACTTAACTGATGCTGGACTATTCCTTTTTCAATGTTTTTACATGTATGGTATGATGTTGAACTATACTTGGCTCGAACAACCCTTCACACTCGGAACTATTTTGGCCAGCCCCATCAGGTTCAAGCTATCGAAGTTCTACTGTATATATTTTTATTTTCAGCATGTATTTGTATGCTAAATATTCAAGGCATTCCTCTTTGTTGTTTTACTCTTTAATTCCATCCAAGTTGTTTTAGTTTGAAACATTGTGTATTTTTTTATTCTCTATTAAAAACCAATAGCTACAGTTTCATCAACTTAGGCTTAATGGTGCTCTCGATGGCTTTTATTTAGTCCCCTACCGGTTTACTCTCCGTCTGTTTGTTCATCCATTGTCTGGCATCTGGCGTTGTTCATACGTCCATCCAGAAAGATAAATCAAAAAGTATCCAAGCAAGGTTTGTGAAACTTTGCATGTGAATGAGGTATTGCAGGTCATTTTATTTTTTTCAGTGGCAACAAAATTGGTAAAAATACAGATATACCCTGGACCCTCTGGTACATGATAAGTATCCAAGCTACATTGGTGAAACTTTGTATATATGGATAGAGTGCAATAAGGAGATCATGCACATCGTTTTTTTGTTGTTTTTTTCAGTCAGACAAAATATGTGGTTACTGTGGCAACAGAATTTGTAAACCGGTTGGGGACTTGTGATGTATTGCTTACATTTATCCAGTATCTTGTTTCTTTAAATTTAAGGGTTTGAGAAAAAACAAACATTTTAGAGTTATATATAATATACATAAAATTTTCATGCATCATATTTATTAAAGGATCACTTGGCAATTTTCATCATTTTTCATTTAACTATTGTTTCCCAAAATTACTTACAATCTACATATGTTGTATTAATATGTAATTATCATATTAAAATGTCTTGGTATACGGGAAGACCTTTAGTTTTGTTTCTATTTCGGAAAAGTTCATAATTCTTGTAAATGAATGAACCCCATAATTATTTCTACGTTTTTGCGGTCATTATTAATTCAAAAATTAACAAACATGTTTGTTTTCTGCTAATTTTATTTGTATAATCGAGAGAAAAAGAAGGTATGTTAAATTAAATTTTACTTGTATATATATATTCAAAATTAGTATGATTAGATTTATATAAGAACTTTTAATGACTTATACGAGAAAAATCAAGAAGTGTCATTCTAATGTTTTGAGGGTAATATATCCAAATACTAATATGTAATTGATTAATTTGTAACATGAGTAAATTTCCATTTGAAGATTGCCCCGTGTCCCTTTAAAGAAGAACTGATGATAATCTGCCTTATTTCCTATATAATAATTTTGAAGTGTTTAGCTTTTTTTTCTAAAAGATATACTTGAATATGGTGATAAATTAAGTTGTTTGTCTTCAAAATATTCACAAGTACCTTAAATTTTCATTCTGTCAGTACCTATCAGAAATTTTACTGTTACCTACCAAGTATCAATCTGGTAGGTAAAATTTGAAATTTTCATTTTTTCATGTTTTGGATTAAAAAAAAAATTCTTCATCTCATTTAGATGTTTTTTACTTGTTTATATTTTTATATGTTTGTATTGTATTGTAAATTACTATATACCAGGCCAAAATAAAGAACAATTTGTGATGTGGTTAACCTTGCTTGTAGCAAATATTTGCAATTACATAAAGGTCACTTGGCCCCTTGTTGATTCTAGTGGGTCATAAAAAGGGCCATAACTCATCTTTTTTATTTCATAACTCAATCTTCTTGTGATATTTTTTTTCCATAAATTAAGGGCATTGTTTTTTTTAATTTAGATAAATCATGAAATGCATTTAGTTAATTAATCATGAATTGGATAATTGGAAGTAGGATGTAAAGCTGTTCATATTATTTTGATGTCCGTTTAATTTTTGTTGGGGTCATGTGCCTTCTCAGTTTGTATCGTTTTAAAAACAGGCATACAAATCCCTGCAGCAACGGATAGCATACGAAGTTGTTTAATTCTATAATTAAAAAAAACAAACAACATATTTTAGTGACTGAGACATGTTTTTCTGGTCAAAAACACCTAGCGTAAACCATTGAAAATTTAGGAATTATTCTTGTTGTTGGACGAGTCTTTGTCACGATTTTTGTGTGTTAACACATGAGTGGGGTGATATAATATTTGTTGTTTTACATAAAATTATTAATAATTGTTCACATTCAGGGCTTCTAATAGATAAATTAAAAAATTAAATGTATCTATTGTAATTCACACTTAATATTATTATTATTCAAAAAAATATTTCAGTATTAAAGAATACCCTGACTCTTAGTTCCATCAAACGTTCAAATCTAAAATTCACTGAAAATTGAATTGTTTTAAACCAATAAAAACTGAATCGGCCAATTTTGCAAAAAAGCCAAAAAGAATTTAATTTTACAGGGACGGCGGTGCAGTTGATTGAGCGATGGCTTTCCAGGCTAGAGGTGGCAGGTTTAATCTCATGCTTAACTCAGCCTGTCATTAACAACACCAAGTACTGGTTCTACCCAGGAAATGGATTCGAGAGTGATTCCGAAAAGTTGTGATCACAATCAATCTGAAATGAACAAGTACAAAATAAAATATTTTAAAAAATGGCTTTTTTAACCAGTTGCACATTTGACCGTTGAGTCCGATGTTAGATTTCAGTGTTTGACAATTAAGAGATTCAGATGACTATGTTATTGTGACGTTAAAGCCTGTACTATGTTTTTGTTTATCTTGTGCGATTTATTGTAGCTATAACAAAATTGGGGTGTGTTTTTTCACAAAACGTAACAAATCAGACTATTTGAGTATCACCATTTTTTGTAGCAGATTTAAAAATTAAGAATTATCTGTAAGTTTTCTACCTTTAAAAGTCTTGTGACTTTATTAACTCTTTACTCCATAGATACACGTTTTCCCACACCGATCACAGAAGGCCTTTGAAAACAGTGCAGGAAGAGTTCAGATTGCTCCTAACGAGCAATCTGAACTCTTCCTGCACTGTTTTCCAGTTAATATAAACATAATTCACACATTAATTCAAAAGCCTTTTATATTAGAGGTGTCCAATGTAGTCTATATTAGGTGTCCAAAGGTGTCTATATAAGGTGTCCAAAGGCGTCTATATGAAGTAAAGGGTTAATTCAAAATGATGTAAAGAATTATCTTGATATGTACCTTATTCTGGAATTGGCAGTCTTTTTATGGCCTCTTCACAGCCAATATATTATGTGTAATGAAAACAGGTGCCATTGTAAACTGTATACCAAATTATACATTTTTAGTCGGTTTATATTTATTGAACTGATATACAATAGCACTAGCAAGAGCAGAAAAAAAATTATGTGAGAAAAAACTCACAGTGTCGCTGTGGTATAACTTACAAATATACTCCGTAACTTGTTATTTACTTTCTAACTTAGTTGCTATTTAGCTGAAGTTATACTATATGGTGACGGGAGGTCTGACCCCTTGATGGTGACCTGTTGTTCAGACTTGGCATGGGGGCTAGAGCAGAGCTATAACCATGAGGTTTCTTGTACAGTATCCGTATATTGTTGAAATGAAATGTTCTCAGTAAAAAAGATAAACGATAGGTATTATGATTTTTTATTTGAATTGAAATGTTTAAATTAAATCGAATATAATGTCGCTGTAGGCCATAATCTATAAAACTTACTATACACAAATTTTGAGAATAAGTAGAATGTAAATGTAAAGTCATAATCTTAACACAGCAATAAATTATTAACCGATATCTAGGTAGGCTATTTTTTTACAAACTCGAGGAATACGGTAACCTTGGAGAACAAGAATATTATGATAACACCCTTTATTTTATGCTTTAGGAATATCTATTTTCACTATTTAATTTAGTGAAATTATAAATAGTATTTTCACTGTTCAATTACAAGATATTGGTTTTAGTGAATTATCAATTAAAGTGCATGGTCCAGTGGTAGAGCAACCGACCCTAAATTGTGGAATCAGATCCTCCACCATGTCTACGTGTTGTATCTTTGATCAAGACATTTTATCCTCATATGCTTAGTAATGGTGATAACCAGGAAGACTTCAAGCCTGACTTGTCCAAGTTGTAAAAAAACTTGTTTCACAATCAATGTAAAATAAAAAAGTTTAAATCAATTGAATTTCATACATGTAAGTGATCACAGAGCTTGTGTCTTTATACCATTTCAGCATTCACTCGATGAAATAAAAATAACATTTCACTGAGATCACCAAGTATTCCTTTTTATCACCTGATGTATTACAGTGAAATATGTAATGCTAATGACCCTTGGAGGTAAAACAAAGACAACATTATTGTAATAGGGAGAGATGTTATACATAAATTAAGAATATGACAAAAAGGTTTGATTGTCGGCGAGGTCATTTCCCTTTGTAGCGAACTCTACGCTGTTGTTTTATTAATAGACTTGTGATTCATGTTTTGTGAATAGTCTCCTTTCTATACAAAGTCATGTATGTCAAATTACCAAAACCACTAATCCTAGCTGTTTAAATTGAATTAAAGGCACACTTTTTAGTGTTATCGTTATGATGAGTTTATATGTCTGTGTTGTTGAAGAGCTTTATTCATACAACTTATATTTACACGGAGACGTGATTCAAACATTACAGTCGCCTTGTGTTGACATTGAGGCGGTGGTATTTATTTAACAATACTTCGCCATTGTCCTGTTTACTCTTCAGGTGATTTTCACTATTGAAGACAAAATATGCCATAAATTAAATATTAATATTGTAATTTAGGGTCTCTTTAACAGCTTTGCTTGATGGTCTTTATTTATATCAAAGGTGGAGTTGTGTGTCTGTATGACGAAAATTGTCAAATATATGGCCAAAGTTTCTTGTATACCAAATGTAGATTTAAATCATTGTATCTTTACTGACTTAAGAATCTTCCTTGAGCTGAGATATACCGGTACTCTACCTCCATCTATCTTACCTGTCAGAGTCTATCCTCCGAGTATGTTAAAGAATCATATGAATATAATTATTTGACACAAGGAATAGACATGCATAATAATATTTGATACAAAGATTAGACATGCATGTACATGGATGGATTCCTATGTTTGTTTTCCTTCCCTGTTTGGTGTAACAATACCTACCATTATAACCAGTACACTTGGGTAACAAGTTGCCATATAAAATTAGTTCTACTATGGAAATAAACACCCAAATAATGGACATACCCTTTACTGCATTTCTAAATGAACACTATCAATACCTATTGTGTCAACAGAGATAAAAAGGTGACCAAGTTAGTGTAACTGCATTTTGTTTACTTGTTAAAACAGTCTGAACATTTATCATGCGTGCAACCAATCAGTCAATGGTTTTGTACTACATGTACTAGTAGGTGATTGACATAGTTGTGTTGGAGAGGATGAATCAAGAGATAATATAATTACGTTGAAATATTGTGAAATATAGTCTGGGTGTACAGTCACTGTACGAGATCCCCTTAAATTCTGTCACCAGACATCTATCCAAGGGCAGATTCAGGGGTAGGGGTGGGGCACACAGTGTGCGCTCTCCCTCTAAAAAAAACCTTTTTTTGTTCATGTGTTTAGATATAAATTTAAACTTTAGATTTCTGTGGCCTTCTTTGTGCACCCTCTAGCAAAACTTCCTTGATCCTCGTATGATATCTCATATCTGGTATGGAGAGTTTTATCACTAGTTAATCGTTAGTCATGATAAAAGTGTATGCCCTATGAACCATTATGACGGCTAACCACCTACTAATAATTGGATATGTCAAGAGTACATGACTCAGATAGCATCCAATTTTTGATAACGTCAGTTTGAAACTGTCTGGTTCACACCTTCCTACATTGTCAGCTATCCTGTTTATCCCCTTTCACTGATCATGGGTATCAGGAGGTCAGATCAACATCTTGTTGGTTGAACACAAAACCAGTCTATCTCATTATTATTTATATGCAAGTTTGATCTCTCTTGTTGTCTCCTGTCAAGAGTGTCGGATACAGGATATTGGTGTTGATTGACGTGTGAAATCCTCTTTGGGGACATTTGTATTGATGGGTATTTCTTGTCTGACTTTAATATCAAGACTAAAAATCAATATAATATGTAAATTGCTTGTGGGATCATTTTCCTAGGCTCCACATCAATATAACGACTTACCAGTAAATCTGGTTCTGTTATATATAATGTACCTGGGTTCTGTTATATCAAATATACATATATAATGTACCTGGGTTCTGTTATATCCAATATACATATATAATGTACCTGGGTTCTGTTATATATGATGTACCTGGGTTCTGTTATATATAATGTACCTGGGTTCTGTTATATCCAATATACATATATAATGTACCTGGGTTCTGTTATATCCAATATACATATATAATGTACCTGGGTTCTGTTATATATAATGTACCTGGGTTCTGTTATATAAAATGTATCTGGGTTCTGTTATATCCAATTTACATATATATAATGTATCTGGGTTCTGTGACGAGTGTTACATATACCAATACTAACTTGTGTCACACTTGCTTGGATCTCTCAGTTACATTAATAAAAAACACTTTAAAACTTAATAAGGCGTATATAGTAAAACAAACTTAAATGCATACTTAGGAGGGGGTCCTCCATGGCCGGAGTGGTCAAAGGTGCTGTCGTCACTTACTTACGGCAGGACATTGATTACACTTGGATTCATTCTAAGGTCTTTCTTTCATCAGTAAAACTGAATATGCCATATATAACCTTTCTCTTAGTTTTCATTATGGCTTTAAACTCCCGTATTTAAATGCTTACATAAACATTAAAGCTTTTATATATAAACTGTTAGATATTCTTCACTTTTGTAGACAGTTAAAACTCATAAAAACATATTGATTTCCAAATTCACTTGATAACAAACAGATATGAACTACCGGCATTCGGTAACCAGTGCTTGTAATAGGTCAGAATATTGGTTCGTCGATTTATAAAAACAATTTTTTAGCAATATGGCATTTGGTTTTCTTTTCACTTCTACTATTTATAGCAAGTGTATTTAAACCGCCACATGTACCATAGTTTACCCTAATTATAGATTTTTAAGTTAAAAGACATTTTGGTTAGAAGGGTGTAATTTAATATTTTGTTGAATTGAGGTTAAAATTTGTGTCAAAATATTGTCAGGCAGAAAATGGAGGCTATTTTGCCGCGATACTATAAAATGGAACAAAAAGGATATCAAGCAGTAATAGGGATATTCCTTTTGTATCCGAAATGCTATTTTGTTAATTTAAAGTGTATATACCGGTATATGAATTAAGATTAAAAACTGTGTATTTCACATTCAATTTCTGAAGCCTTCCCATGGCCAATTATTTTTAGGGATCAAGGGAACATTAGCCATTACTTTTAGGGATCCGGGGAGCAAAAGCCTAATTTCAAAGATCTGGGGGAAATACATTTGGGGAACTATGGCAAATACTTTTGGGGATCTGGGGAACAATGGCCATTACTTTAGGGAACAGGGACCCACATTAGGAGAGCCTCATTTATATATATTTAAATAGATTTTTTTTTTTAATGCTTTTTCTTTTTGATTGTCATGACAACAAATAAGACTTTATTGGAATTAACAAATAAAATAAAAATAATAGTTATTGAATGTGAATATTTATATTTAAAAACACACACAAAAAACAACATGTTTACTAGAAACCAATCAAGATAGTGATAGCTCTGATTGTAGTCGCAGGTAATGGGTACCAGGTTTGTAAAGCTCTGCTCCAAGTGCCAAGTTTGTTGACAACCACTCTCGGCAGTTGAACCCTACTTCTGCTGTGGCATGATTATCTCCCTTCATTATGTGTTGCTTCTAGAGTTGTCTCCCATGTAACCATGACAATAGCCATAATATACAGTATATTTAAATATATTTACATAACATTTTGTCTTAGGGTATTGAAATGATTTTGACATATAAATTTCACAATTATGAGGCTATGAATTTGATTTTTGAAACTAATAATAATTTTTCTGTTTGATTACATTGTAAAATAATGTCATCTAATTATTGCATTCAGCCTTGTAAAATGTACCACAATTAATTAATTAATTAATTAATTAAATTTTAGTTTTTAATTTACAATGCACAATGGTTGTATGACATTTGAAATATCTTCACATTGTTTGAATTTATAAGAATACTGAATGTTATTTTTGTTTTTAATGTATTTTTTTTTTTAAGAACTTAAGATTCATTCTGTCGGTCTCTGTTACATGTGATGTAACCAGTTAAGTAGCCTAACAGGTGTTTGTGTTAATGTTTTATACTGCTGTAATGCTATGAAATAAAGATATACATGAGAAATGGTTTGTTAGTCATAATTATGATTCCACACGGAGGCAGTTGCCGCGTTGATACTTTCAGAAGTTAAAAAAATAAAATAAAGCATTTAAATTTAAAACATGTTTTTTTGCAGTGATGTTAAAAATTGTACAAAAAAATAAAAGAAAGAAGAGCTATCTGAACAACTTACACTTTGTAAGTTGCGGCCAGTCGTAGTTTTCATGACCTCAAATTTAATCATGGCAGTTGTATGCTTATTGTGGTCGCATTTGCACAAAAACACAAAAAAATGTCATTAAAAAATTGGAAAATTGTGTTGTTTGTAGTGCTTAAAAATTTATCTTAAGTAAACGGAAAATGCAGGAAATTTGTTCAAGATCTTAAAATTTCCATGTGGAGAGGGGCATGCGTCGGAACCCTCTAATTCAAATATGGAAATAGCTTCTTCCTCAATGTTGAATATCTGGCTACAACATTGCATTACATTACTTCAAGTAACTAGCAGGTAAGATTTGGAATCCAAATGTGGGGTATGTGCAGAACAGATGTACTGGACATAGTGCTTTTTTAATTAATCAATGGTTACTCAGTCTTTACTTCCCAATAAGTAGATAATCAAACAGAATGTCAATTAAATACATGTACATATTTAAGTAGATCAACCTATAAAAAACGTTCAATGTCTTGTTTTCCCAGGTAAGGGTGTCTAAATAATTGATCAGAAGTGATTATGCATTGTTGTATTGTTCGCTATCTTGTCAGCAGCACTTCCTCTTGTTATACTCTTCATTCATGTGGATGAGACTATTCACATGTTATTTTGTTAATCTTAAATTCAAGATGGCCACCATTACTAAAATTAAAAGAAAAATTCTTATGATTTTGAAAATATTTATTCAGAATAATCACCATATATAGTTCTGTCAGATTTGGTGTCAATGGGGTTAAAAATAAACTCCACCATTGGGGTTCAGTTAGAGGATGCACAGATTGATTTTTTTTAAATGGAACTGCTTTTTTTCAGAAATTTTCACAGAAGCATGATGGACCAAGGAGATTCAGATTTGTTAAAATGACTGTTCTATTGTTTTAAGAGGTCAGGAGGTGCCTCAAAAGGGTAAAAATTGAGGAATGAAAAATATTTTTCACAGTCACATTAACACCCCTCCCCCACCCCCTTACAGACGATCAGTTAACCTAACCACTCTTTTCCAAAATCCTGGAAGGCTGACCAGTACTCGAGCACACCAATCTACGCAAATGACTGATAATTTTCCCACTTGAATGAGTAGTGGGAGACTAATGATAATGAGATGCAATGTAATGTATCGATCAACACAGAAACTGTGGCTGGATGTAGGAATGTTCAGTTTTACAATAACTGATAAATTTTCATTTTCTCATACGTGTGCAAAAATAATGTTCAATTTGATATTCAAAGCATTGGCTAGTAGTAGTAAATTATAATTTGTTCAATAAGGAAAATTGAATTTCCAAAAGGGTTGAAATGGTGAATTTTCAATAACATGCATCTCCCTTTCAAAAACTGACCAGTCAAATTTGTTCAGTGGTATAGCTAACCTTATGTGCAAGCCCTACAGGTTCTAGCGGCTATGGGGGTATGCTCTACTAGACTTATTTTTGCTTTTAGGATGCATTTCCTGCATTCTTGGAGCATTACCTGGATAATGTGCAAGCCTGGGTGTTGTGGCGTAAAGGCAGCTATGCTACTCCTTATATCAGCAAGGGATTGAAGATTCTAATATTAGTGCTGGGGTGTATGGATGCCCAGTAAAGGGACTTACTTTTACATGGGGATAGAGGGGTGGGGAAGAAAGACATTTTTTTATTTTTGCATCATTTTGTACAAAAGAAAATTAAATTTAAGATGTAAGGCATTGTTTGATCACAGTAATGATTTCCATGATAAGAGGATTGAGGTGTAGGGCTGGGATGTATATGGGTCATTTGAGAGGACTCGATATTTTACATAGGAATGGTATGGGAAATTTACAATTTAAAGTATTTTCTTTTCATAATAAATAACTTTTTGTATAGTAAAAGTGTAGCAGGGTGTTTTTCGTAAGGAGTTGAAGAGTAAGAAAGCGTCCAAAATGGTTTATATTGTGAAGAAATACTATACCCACTATAAGCCATGAAACGTCATCAGGCCCTCTTGTTAAAAAACAATGATCAATTTTGACTTCAAGGAACAACCACTCAGTGGTAGAGTATCAGACCCAGAATTGATGGGTTGTAGGTTTGATTCCCAGTACTAAGAAGGCATAAAGGTAAAATCCTGTTTGTTGGATGTAATAACTGTCACAATCAATGTAAAATAGATAAATGTTGCCGTTTTGCCTCCATCTGTTATAGAGCAACAAGACTTACCATATAATTGAAATGATCCATACCATTGATTGGTTGAATATTTAGCATAATTTTTATGCCATAGAGGACTACTGGTAACAGACGATCAGTTAATCACTTTTTCCTGAAGGTCAAGTAGTACTCAAGCACACCCCATCTCCGCAAGTAACTGATAACTTTCCCACTTGAATCAGCAGTGAGAAACAAAGGATAATGAGACACAATTTCGTATATCAATCATCAAGGAGACTGTTACCAAGCGTGGACTCAAACCCCTGGATTGATAGTTAGACGCGCTACCGACTGAGCTAATCGAACCTTGCCATATACTTTTGAACAATTCATTTATCAGTAATATACATGTATATAAATTTACTGCATTGCATGTTTTTTTAACATCTTTGTTTTGAATTATGTATTTTCAGTCCCTAGCTCAAACCAATTTATATCAAATATCATTAAAGAAAACTTACCAGTATCAGGAATTTTCTAACTTTTTAATTTGGCTAAACATTTTTTTCCTATATACCACACCATATATACTCACTGAACGCATATTGCCAAAAGGATATCTATTTAAACATGCCAAAATAATGTATTAAAAAGGAATTTCTCAACTTGAGCTACGCGGCTAGGTTAGGCTTAAACAGATTTCAAGCTGAAAAATGCAACATATTTTGTGAAATATCAAATGAGTCACGTAATTTCATTTCAATTTCAGTTTGATCTGCTATACAGGTTTACACGTAGTAAAAATTGTTTCATCTTAGAAAGTGTCCAAATGACAATGTGAAGTTCTTCAATCAGTATTTATGTGCTATTTTCAGAATGGGGATTTCGTTTAAGTTTACCGCACCAATTAAATATCAATTTTGTAACATTTTGGTGGATTTGATATACCAAAGCAATACACAAGTCCCCTGCCAGTTTACAGGCCACAGCAACCACAATTTTAGTCTGACAGAAAAACTAAAATGACCTGGATTTTCTACTTATTGTCCTCTGTCCAAATGCAAAGTTTCATAAACCTAGCTTGGATAATATTTTAGTAATCTTTCCAGATGGACAGAGAGCAAACCTGCTGAAATTTCACTGATAGGACTGATGCAAGGGAAATAACTCATAGTTTTCCCTGATAAATAATTCAAATGATTTGTTTCCCTTTAGATTAACCATCATCCTTCAGTTTACAGATGATGGACAACAAAAGTTGCTCAGCGATATTAATAAAAATGAAAGTAACGGGTTTGTGTTGGGTTTAAGTTTTGATCTTGTACAGCTCTATACATTTCAGAAGACTTACTTGCAGTAATGACATCTGGGGACCATTTCGTAAAATTAGAAGACAAGAAAAAATGTTGGGAAATTTGTATTGCTTACGTTATTAATCCTTTACTTAATATATTCGCCTTTGGACACCTCTTATATAGACGCCTTTGGACACCTCTTATATAGAACGCTTTTGAATTATTGAGTGAATTATGTTTATATTACCTGACAGAGTGGAAAACAGTGCAGGAAGTGTTCAGATTGCTCATTAGGAGCAATCTGAACTCTTCCTGCACTGTTTTCAAAGGCCTTCTGTGATTGGTGTGGGAAAACACGTATCATAGGCTATGGAGTAAAGGGTTAAACAAACTATATTAAGCCTTGCAAGTAGAATTATTTCTAAATTTTGCAAAAATACTCTGCACATGAAACGCTTCCAATCACAATTTATATGAAAATCTTAAAAGACTTACCAAGGTTAGTGAAATGGGACCTAGATATGCAGAACTAGCCAGACACTTGTCTATCTAGGCCATTATTATAAAGCCTGACCCTTGTAGACTTACCTGTTCTACTTGGCATGATAGAGAAAAATGTTAAATCTCATGGCAAGAGCTTTGGTTCGGATACCAATGTTGAAATATCATGGCCAAATATTCTCATACATACCCTCAACTGTGAAAATCTCAATCTCACCAAAGTGGGGTGTTAGTGAAGTGGATATGGTGTCAGCCACACCTGCCAGAGGTTGTTGGTTCGGTCCCAGTCTCAACTCATTTCGTTACGAGCAATCTGAACTCTTCCTGCACTGTTTACAAAGGCGATTGGTGAGGGACAATGTGCATCTATGGAGTAAAGGGTTAAGCCTGGTGCTCACCTAACAATTAAGCTTATATAAATTTGTATAAACTAATCAAACAAAACATAAATTATAGTATACTGAACGAAACAGCTTGTCACTTTTGCATTTCTAAAATTTTTGTCGAAGTAGCGCTATCAATTTGCAAACTACTTTAACAGACAATTATATGTGTATATTGATTTTATATAGTCTAAACGTTCTCACATATTCAAGTCCAAATTTCAAGGAAATTGGTCCGATACTTTTTGAGAAAATACATAAAATGTCAGGTGATGGGTTAACTGTTCCGGTCACTTTACAGTCAAACCTGTGTAAGTGGCCACCTCTATTAAGCAGCCACTTGTCTTTAGCAGCCACATTTTTTATTTCCTATTTCTATGCTTATAGAGCAAATTAACCTGTATTAAGCAAATAATCTGTCTTAAAATGCCACTTTTTCTCCTCCCTTTGACTGGCTGCTTAAGACAGGTTTGACTGTATATAAAGCAATACTATTTCACATCATATCAGATCTGGTTATTACTTAACCTGTACCAGGTATATATTTTTTTTTGAATGGGGTTTAACGCCATTTTCAGTACATTTGACGTTATTTATGGCATATCCAGTTTTATTGGTGGAGGAAGACCTCAGACCGAGTAGAACCACCGTCCTGCAACAAATAACTTTCCCTGTACCAGGTATAAAGTAATTATCGCTTCCTTCACTCCTTTAACATTTTACTTCATATAGACACCTTTGGATACCTCTAATATAGACGCCTTTAGACACCTCTAATATAGATGCCTTTGGACACTTCTAATATGGAAGGCTTTTGAATTATTGGGTGAATTATGTTTATATCAACTGACAGAGTGGAAAACAGTGCAGGAAAAGTTGAGAGTGCTCGTTACGAGCAATATGAACTCTTCCTGCACTGTTTTCAAAGGTCTTCTGTTTGGTGTGGGGAAACGCATATCTGTGGAGTAAAGGGTTAAAAAGTCGGTTAAAAAGTCGCCTTAATTTTTTCTTTCACATAAAGACAGGCTTTGCTGTATTTCAGGCTTAAAGAATTGTTTGATGAAATAAATTTGCCGAATAATAAAATTGGTAGTGCTAATTACAGTGGGGTGAACACTTACACAGGTGGATGTTTAATAGATGGGACAACAATTTTTAGTTTTCGTTTTAAAGATATCATGGGAACAAAAAGTAAATAACAAATCATTTTTTTCTATTGCGTTTTATTCATATCTTGACAGAGTTATAAAACAAGAAATGCTATCCATTTTTAGGCCAATACTTCCGAATTCCTTTGTTCACATAACGCAACTTCATACACTTTTACACAGATGACAAACAATACATTATCTACCCAAGCCAACAATTCTGAAAAATAATATTACAGTCATTTTTAAGCATTAGAATATTTTCATATCTTTTTATAGTACGAAAAATATTTTAATATCTAATTTTCTTAAAAAAAATACTGAGAACAATTTCATCCCGATTTTTTATTTATATGTAGAAAGTAGAAATGTCTCTTTAAAAGTTTGTCTCCTTCATTACAAACCCATGATTTTGTGAAATTTCAACTCAGACTTACCAGATATACTAACTCGGAGCTTGGGCAGATTTCAAAAAACTGGATCTTAAGACATCAAGTCTACATTATGAGCTTTCTGAAGAGTTTCAGTCAAAATTAAAGTATTAACTTTTTTTTTTTTAAATCAGATTTTCATTAATTTATCAAATAAAAATGTTTGTCTAAAGTTTATACAATACCAAATGTTTATTCGATACAAAATGATAAAATGTTGTTTGTGCTTTCAAAAACATTTATTAAGTAATCATGAGTTTGAAATTAAAATTAAAACACTTTATGCATTCAAATTGAATTTCGTTAAAAGATTTTGACCAAAAAATCCTCCAAGCTACAAAATGGATTTCAAAATTGTTAATGGCTGCTGCCGCATGCATAAAACACAGTATTAAAAAATCTCAAAAAACACTTCCAAGGTAATAATAACTACAACTTCTGAATATAGAGAATACATTAAAGAAGTAATATTCTATATTTAGAAACTGTACCATGCTTACTATCCCTAGAATTTTGAACTAAGGATGCAGACACACATAGTTTTTATTCTATGTATTTCTTGCAGTAAACACTAACATTTTGCTATAAATAGTAACATGTTACTAAAAATAGAAATTCTGCATCATACTCAACTGAGCTCTCAGCTCATAGAATGGTATACAATTAATAGAATAAATTCTCTAAATGGAAAACAACAATAACTCAGATAACACAGATAACCCTTCCGACACTTAGTCTGGTTCCCTTGACCCACATAATCTAAACAGAAAAAGGGGGTCAAGGGCACCAGTCTATTTCAACATTGTTCTCTGCTGTTCGGGGATGCGTTTCAAGAAAAATAAAACCAAATTGACAAATGAAAGCTCGGAAGTTTTCGAGACATGAAGAAAAGATATCTGTGACTGGGTCAAATATGATTCTAGGGCAGTATTTGGTCAAACGATTACGAAGATAACAAAAACAATTTCCAATGCACATTTTAAATAGATTTACCCCACCCCATGCAGGTAACATGATAGTTATTAATATCCAATATTAGTTAAAAGTATACCAATAGTTCCAAACAACTGGATTTCAATATGTTCTTTTTTTAGCTATTCAAACCGAGTACTGCCCAAGAAGCATTATGGGATTAAATTACTTTTTATGTACAAATAATGTCACATAAAAATAAACTTCCCGAATAATAAGGTAATAATAATTTACAAGATGAAATATGGTACAAACTTTACTTGTCATAAATAATTCTTTACTACAGCAATAATTACAGCTACTTCCTCTCCTTGAACATTCAAAATCTGACACGACACCCGACACAGTACCATGTGACACCTCCCCGACACTCATCTGGACACTTTTATTTTATAAAACGTAAATATCTATTTTACAGCAACTGTGAAACAAGTTCTTACAACTTAAGACAAATCATGCTCCGTCTTCCTGGACAATTTTGACATGATTGTAACACTGGTGACTATCGACACTTCTATCACATGCTTCCACATCACAATTACTTGGCAGTGTCATTCTACACACAACAGAGACACAGTCAACAACAGCATTACTACGTGGCAGTGACACAGTCCACAATTGTTATATTACACTGTGTAGTGTCACAGTCTATACAGGATAGCAACACAGCCCATAATAGACACAGTCAACAAGAGAAGTACCATTTGGCAGTGGCAGTCTGTCTGTCAAGGCTTCATTACACTGTCTATTTTACAAATTACTGTGTTGAGGTCTAATACTTGTGTCAGTGTGCAGAGACAAGGACACAGTCAATAGGAGCAGTTTTCAAGCAATGACGCCCAGGAAATTGTGTGAATGCAGAAACAGTCTATACTAATTAAACTGCTATGCAGCTCATTGTGTATAAACTTGGGCACAGTGTATGGACACAGTCCATAATTGCATAACATCATTATGAAATGTGTCTCTCTGTCTATGGACTTAATCACAATGTATGGGCAGTCCATCTGCAAGAGCATCATTGCATTGAGACACATGTTACTGTGTATGGATACAACTTGGACACAGTTCAAAGCGGTAGACAGAAACACAGTCCATAATTGCATGTCATTGTGACACATCAATGTGTATGGACATGGACTAAATCCACAGTGAATGGACAGAGACACAGTCCAGTCTATGAACACAGACCACAGTGTATGGACAGAGACACAGTCCACAGTGTATGAACAGAGACACAGTCCAGTCTACGAATACAGACCACAGTGTATGGACAGAGCCACAGTCCACTTTGTATGAACAGAGACACAGTCCACAAGAGCATAATTATATGGCAGTGGGACACATAAATGGATGAGTTTGATGAATGCGTTGCACGTACCTGTCGTATAACAAATATTCATAACTTCTTGTTAAAAGCCACACTTTTACATTTTTCTGAAACTAGTATCTATATATAAATCACTCCTTTTAGGACATACTTGGTACTTGTTAAGGGAAAAAAACTCACATACAATAACAAGGAAAGAAAATACATAAAACTTGGTTCAATAAAAAAAAAAGTAAAATGGCGACGCATTTCTTCCGATAATTGCTAACTTTCTTCATTCTCTTAATATTCAAGAAGTCGCTTCTCCAACCGGATACCCGGACATCGCAGTCAGAAAAGACGACCTTCATTTAAAACACCAGTTCTACGTTAACTTCTATACAAGAAATTCAAAAGAGTTGAAACAGTGGCGAACAGTGCAAGTTTTGATTTTTAATATATAGCAATTTGGAAACGAGTCCTGCGATTGATTTAACGTTATTTTTCAGAAAATATGTAATACAACATATTATACATAATTACAGCATATCTGTACACTTTCTTTTGTTGTTTAAACTCTTTTGAACAGTTCTCATCAATGATTATAAATAACAAATCATCACGATACAAATTCCGAAATTGAAACCGAAAATTCTGCTTTTCCAGTATTTCATTTTTTTTCACTTCCATCCCCTTCATATTCTTTTCGTTGGACTATCAGGCCTTCACAATCACGCCACACTTTCACAGTCGACATGTTGCATAATTTTGATAGGAAACTGTTTATGATGAGGTAAAAATAGCACACATAAGTCAAATACTCTGAAGGTAAAAACTAGTTCAGCATTGCACTTTGATAATTGTCAGCCAATCACAACTCAGTTTACATCCTGTGATTGTCAGCCAATCACAACACAGTTTTCATCCTGTGATTGTCAGCCAATCACAACTCAGTTTACATCCTACGATTCCATATCTTATCCCTGATTGGTTGGCTCCATTAAACATGATTTCTGCTTAAAATCTACTTGTATTTGATTGGCTGCTGGTATCATTTGATTCTGTTCACTACATCTCGTTGGCTGATTTCTTAATCACTCACGTCTTTTGAATATCTCTCAAATGTTAGAAATCACTTGCGGTATATGGTTATGTATTCACCATGTATTCTTACGATTAGATGTTTGAATGATTTAAGTCGAACATTTGAAGCACTGGTTGGAATCTGATAGTTTTAAGTTGGGACACTTTTTATCTTAATCTGTAATTATCCCGATCTTCTGGAACCACTGTAAACAGAATGGCAGGCTGTCTTGATTACTGACGCTAAGTGCCATGCATTTGGTTATGTTGTTAAACAGCTACACTGGCAAAAATTGCAATGGTCAATCTTACATAGAACTAACTTTTGCACTAATCTAGTCACTATATTTTCACAATGAAATTACTTCCAGGGCATGTATACAGCACTGAGCAAAACACAATAGTCAATTATCTAAAATATGAAGAAAAAAAAGAGAAAAATGCTACGAGTACAACAGATATTAGCTGTGTATATAAATGATATATAATAACTGCCAATATGCGGCATGCAAATTAAAACATAAACAACAAAATTCTATGCTTCGTGTTTAGATTAAAGGTCAGTACAGTTTCAACACAATTCACCACGGTAACAGTTGCTATGCAACCAATGTCCAATCAAAAATGTAATTTACAAGCACTGGCTGTAACAACAATTACGAATGGTTAATAGCAGAAAACAATGGTTGTAATAACAACTGTTGTGATTGGTTGATTACAACTAAATACAATGATTACATACAGTAACACAAACACGTGTGTACCAAACACAGCCGCTAATGATGCAGACAACTTACATATGTGTCTTACAAAAACTATACCTGGCTGCAAAACTAAATAAATCGTTCGGAAGCACGCATAGAGGCAAATAAATAAGGTATAAAAATCAAAATGGCTGCCATCACATTGCAGTTTAATATTACGATATATATATATTGTTCACGTCACTAACCAGCTATTATCAGTTATGGTTAATTTCGAAAAAAAAAAATGCTTTCCATGCCAACATCATGTTAGTAATTCTTGTATATCTTGTATGCATGTGCGGAACGTATATCACCACCAGAGTTTTACATACAAAATATTGCAACATTAATAGTATAATTAAACTAATGATTCTATGATCTCTTTCACCAACAACCGAAAGTCTTTTCATCCAGGATTCAAATATGCGCAGTGCTGGTCATGAGAAAACTTCACCATGGTAACAGTTGCTAGGCAATCACTGTCCAATCAGAAGAGTAGTATGTTGTATCCAAGTAGGAGCTTATTGTGATTGACAGCAACTATTTCTATCGTAATCTCGAATCCCTCAAAAGAAACTTGGATAGTCTGAAACCAAATGGAGGTCATTTGATGATTTTCACATTTAATAGAAATATATACTGAATATATATACACAAAAACAAGAGATGAAAAAGAAAATTGTCCAAGTAGGAACAGCAGGCATTTTCCATTCGGTAGAAGGTAACAAAGATGAAACATATCCCAGATAAAAAGATTTGAAAAGTAAGTTCAAAGTTTGTTAACAAAGTAGAAACAACTTCCAGAGAAATCAACAGTCTCAAATCTGAGATAGGAACATGGGGAAAATCACACACCAAAGTAGAGAAAAACATTCAAGGATAAAAAATTTACGAAATCAAGAAAACACCAAAAGATAATTCCAAAATGGCAGAATAACAGATAAAAGACATTTTAAATAACAGTGACGGAAGTCAAAATTAAGAAGATTAAAGAACTTGTTTTTGCTTTACTCATTACAGAAGATTTAAGACCCCGAACTGACAAAGCAGTATTTAAAAAAGCTGCCTACGATGCAGTTTTGTCATTTGGCAGAATGATTCTAAAGCATTTGATGCAATAGTACATGCATTGTGACCTCTCGATTATGACAACTGTCATCACAACATGGATTTGGTTTGTCCTAAAAGTTGGTCAGCTTGGACTCTCCAACTGGACTGTCATGAATATTTTAGTTATATTTTTTAGTTATATGTGCCAAAGCTTAAATATAACTGCAGAATTTGGCTGGATTAACCAATAGCCATCATGTCATAGTATCAAAATCTGAATGTTTACTTATAAAGTTTGACAGTAAAGAAAAATATGTGAACGTTACCAAAAGTCTATAAATATAGATTAAGAAACATGAAAGAGGAGAAAAACAACTAAAAAAAAAAACCTTGACAAAATAAAGTTAAGGTTTTTTATTATATGGTGTTTAGCGTCACTTTCACCATATTTTCAGTTTAAATGTTGTCTGCTTGAGACAGCATTCTACGCGCTGCACCGAAGTATCATGCCACAGACACATGGTATGATACCCCACCTGTCACATTATACTGAAAATGGCCGACTAGTCCTAAAACGATACCCTTAATAGCTGAGCGTCAAGCAAGGACGCTTCTAGTAACGTTTTATCATGTCTTTGGTATATCACCCAGATGGGGATCAAACCAAAAGTTTCTAGAATAAAACAATAGCTGAAAGATATTATCATATTGACAGTTCAAAATACTTGAGGGAAAAATATATGAGGAAAACAGAGTTCATTGTAGATAAACCAAACACGAAAAGATAGAGGAAGTAACAGTAAAAGAAAACCCCTTGACACACAAATATTATACAGTTTCTAGGATAAATCAATAGCTGAAAGATATTTTTAAATTGAAAGTTTAAAATACTGAAAGTTAAAAAAATATGAGGAAAACTCAGAAACTGAGAGAAGAAAAGAATTGGTTCAAAGAAATAGAACACAGAAAAGAACAACAAAAGAACCAATGCCAGTTAAAAAGATATTCTAACAAGAGAATTCAGAGGAGGACAATAATTAAAACACAACCTGTTTTAATGCATTCTCAAATTGGGAACAAATTATGCAACAAACAGGGCAGCTCTGGAATCAGTTTAAGAACAGTTCCACTAAGAAGAAGAAGAAGAGTCAGAATCAGGGAAGGGTTCCAGGGAAGGGTTCAGTCAAGGTGTATATATGGTAGGAACTAATAGCAGAGGTTTTATTAGGGGAGAAAATGTCAAACAGGGCAAAGCCAAATAGTTATTTTTATTACTACATGAATAATGGCAACTTAGAAAAGTATCTATTTCAGGAAATTTACTTCGATTAAACAAAGCTATTTATGAAGAGCAAAGTAATATCTACAAGAAATGGTTTATAATTTTTTATTCATTTATTTTTTCTTTTTATTTAAATTACATTTAAACACTTAGAAAATCGAAGCAATGGATTGTCCGTTATTTTAATTTCTTTATCATTCTTAGGGCAGAAATTAAGCCTTTGGTAGATAATATATAGGCTATTCTAGCAAGGTTTAATCTTTAAAGGCACAATGTCAGATTTTTTTCGTAACATAAAATTGGCAAAAAATGATTTTGTCCTTTATATCATGCCATAATATACCGGTAACATACACTAGGCCTTATTCCCAAAAGAATATCTATTTAAACAAGATAAAATATCATAATGAAAAGGAATTTCCTATCTTGGTCTTATTGTTAATAGTCCTGCTTAAAATTGCAATGCAGTTTGGGATGACAGCGTATCAAATGAGTCGTGCGACTTCAATTTGATTCTGTTTTAATCTGCCATTTAGATCACCAATATTGAATTGGGTTCATCTTACAGTGTTTGCATGATAAATATTTGTAGAATTGGGATTCTGTTTAAATTTTACAGCTATGATCTAAATTTAGTTTTGTTATGTTTTGGCGCAGCTGAAATTCCAAAACCGTTCATATTTTTGACTTATAAAATGATATTGAGATGTTTTGTTTTTATTTTTTACTTTTTTTTTTAAAAACACTCATAAATATAATTTCTGACACATTGCTGTTAAAGATAAAGCGGTAATAAGGAAGTGGTCCTGAGAATGCTCTACTGGCTTGTAGCAGCCATATCTGTTTGTTTTTTTAAATTTCAAAATACCTGTATAACCCCATGGACAGCAATTGTACAATTCTGATAAAACTAATACTTTCTAATTAAATATTTTCAAAATCTGTTCAACAGTTTACCAGAATTTTTTTTTTTTCATTTTTTTTAGTAAACGCGACGATCTTGAATTCATATCGAAAAACTAATCTTGTGTATAGTTTAACATACAAGAGAAAAAAAATCAAGTGAAGTTTGAATATAGCTGGCCTAGTGGTTTCAAAGAAATTGCTCTTAACGAAGGACGACAGACAACGAACAATGCACCATCCCACAAGCCCTTCTAACCTTTGACCAGTAAAGCTACAAATCCAAATCATTGTAGTAAGGTCATTCACGAAATTTCAAATTGATCATTAAAATATGACATTCTACGCCGTCTTTTTTTTTGTATAAATAGTTTCTGTTTGATTCTGCAGAAGTACAACCTCTGTAAGACTACTGATAACCGATGGTAAATAACCCGAATTATCTTATTTGTTACTAACGCCAAGCAAGCAAGCAAGGATATTTCACCCATTCTGATCCAAAATGACTGGTCTCATTATTTTTAAGCAAGCAGTTGATCAAGTTTTGCCAATGGTAAATATCATGATCTCTAAATAAGGTTATAATGTGAAGCTAAATAGCAAGAAACTAAAACTGGCTTTGTTTATTTGCGCTAGAAAAAGTACCAAGTTCTTCAGAATTGGACAAATATATAAATGGTCAAAATGCATAAATTATAAAATCATAAAGTTACGTACTTAATATTTTGACACAGTAAAATAAAACAACGAAAACGCAGTCTCCGCAATACATAATTGTGCCAATTCTATTTAGGACTGTTAATCTGAGAAAAAAATATCAACATCAAGATTGGTAAATTTTAGGCCAAACAGAAATATCTTGTTTTTTTTTTAAATTCTGATTAATAATGGTCAGGACCAAAATACACAATTCTGAAGAAAATTGGTTTTCTATTTTTCCATTTGCTGTATTTATTTGCTTTAATTATTCGCTCAGGAGTACATTTCATACCCAAAATGCAATATACTTCATTACCATACTTCACATACCGAAGACCAGGCTCATGCTATTCAGATATTTAAATATACAATTAATACATTATATTTCATTCTGCTTCCTTTTCATGCATTCTTTTCTAACAATTCATTTAATTAATTTCAACATATCGCAGGCCATAGTACAGCCTGGAGGTCTATGATTGACAGATAATGAATGAATGGTGTTTTTATGTTACATCATTACATAAACGGGTCATGAAGGACAATCAACTCAGAATCATGCATATTTAATAAGTGATATGTACACAGGTCTCTTACATGCAAAGGTTATTTTTAAATTTGTATAAAAAAAATCAATTTCACTTCTTTCCTAGTACAGTATTACAAATTTCCTCGTACACATATTTGGTTATATTTCAATTTCTGTCAGTCAATTACAAATTAGCTCACAATGTTTGGTTGTTATCAAATTTAAAATCTACTGAAGTATGGTAGCACGAATTTTCTTATAATGTTTGGTAGTAAATTTTGCTGTACGTCACATTTCAAACGTTTAGTTGTGATTTAATATATTAATAAGAATCAATCATATCAGTCGATTACAAATTGGTTTGCAAAATTTGGATGAAATCTCACTTTCACTGAAAAAGATTAAAAGTAAACAGAATCATGCAAAGTCATGCAATGTGAAATTAATATTTAAACAGCATGCAAGATAGAGAGAAAAAAAGAAGAAAAGGAAACATAGATGAAACATATATGTATATATGAAAAAAAAGAAGAAAGAAACCAAAAGCAGATAAATGAGAGACCACATCCAAGACCGGACAACCATAGCAGAGTATACAGGTGAAAAATAGAAATTGCATAATATGTGATCAAAAACAAATTTATAAACATAACAAAGAAAACACTGTCTGGACTACCAAATATATAAGAACATACGTGTGCACTGAATTTTTTTGTCCAGATTTTGTATTTTTTTTATAAAATTTAGAAACAAAAAATTGTCCAAACAGTGTTGTTCATTGTAATTATAAATAAAAATATGCGCCAAAAAATAATTCAAGAAGAACAAAAGTTAACTTTCAAACAAAGTTTCATCAAAATTGGAAGAAGACTATTAATAAATAGCCAATCTGTTTATATCCAATCATTTTTAAATCAATTTGCAGACATATAGAGCTGATTTTAATGAAACTTGTTTGGCAATTGGCTTCTATCCACTGTAGCGATCATGTGTGTAGAGTTGAATTTGTTATGGTCCAGGTCACCTGCTCCTAGGTTCACTACATCAGAGCTGGGAAACAGCTTCAAATACTTTATATATTATACTGTTTTGTTGTGTGTTTTTTAAATTGTTCGCTAGACTCGTAAATTGTCCAAAATATCATTAGAAAAAAAATAATATAATATTCATATAAAAAAAATAATATGAAGAATAAAAGCATTTGATAATGGAAGTATAATCATTCCTGAAACATGTGCGCAGACTTGGGTGCAGCAATGCCAAAGCAATAATTTCAGAGCTTTTCTATATTTTGTAGCTGCTTTTGTAATTTCAATTTTTTTTCACTTTTATTTTATTTCTCCAATTTTTTTCATAATTGTCTTATATTCGGCATTTGAAATTATCCATTCATTTTCAAAATTACAAATTCTGTCAAATATTTAACTGCACCAATATAAAAATTGAATCTATGCCCCAAGGTTAGCATTTATATTCCCAACTTCAATGTTTCAAAATTTACTGTAACCAAAACTGCTGTAGTGAAAGTTGGAGTAAAGCAAAAAAAATATAGGTACATTATTGAGACGTACGTGTCCAATTTAGAATGATTCCATCGCTATTAATCGGAGCCTAGAATTATTAAATATGGGAATATCGTATTGAATGACTTGTATATAGTACATATTATCTCTGGTACAATGTTTACATATATATAGTGAACATCTTTAATTATTAAAAATTTCTATACCATGATCCAATCACAGTTTCCTTTAATTTCATTGGTGGAGACATCACACGTGACCAGAGTTTATATATAATGAACATCATTAATTATTAAAAATTTCTTTACCATGATCAAATAAAAGTTTCCTTTAATTTCATTGGTGCGACTTCATGTGACCAGAGTTTATAAATCCATGAGCCTCAAAATTAATTAAGATCTTATAATTCACTTTCTGACACAAGTAATTTTACAACCCTGTATAATACAGCGAGAGTGAATTACAATACATAATCTTTCAGTATTATTAATAAAAAGAGTGAATTATTCTTGTACAGTCTTCAAATACAGTAAGTCGAGTGAAATATAAATTTTTAAGTACATTGCAACAAGAGTGAATTATCCCTGTAGAGTCTTTAAATAAGTTACAGCGAGAGTGAATTATCTTTCTTTAATCTTTATGTACAATATGTTGAGTGAATTATAATGTTTAAGTACATTACAGCGAGAGTGAATGATCTTTCTTTAATCTCTATGTACAATATGTTGAGTGAATTATAATGTTTAAGTACATAACAGTGAGAGTGAACTATGCCAGTAAATTTTTTTAATTTTATACAGCTAGAGTGAATTATCTCTTTAACCCTTTACTCCATATATACAACTTCTTACGACCTTAACAAACAGAGTAGACCCAGATCACGCAGCTCCTGTAGGAGCTGCCTGATCAGTGTCTACTCTGTTTGCTAATAAAATACTGTAGATATGACCTTATACTGTTGGCTGAGGTAGTAATCTTCCTGCTCTTATGTGCTAATGTAAAATTTTATCTAATTAAATATTCCTAGTAGGCGGAGTCTCATATGACTATTCATCAGGTAAAGGTTAATCTGCAAGTACAAACATTGAGTGAATTGTTATATTTAAGTACATTGCAGCAAGAGTGGATTATCCCTGTAAATCTTTAAATACAATACAGCAAAGAAGATTATCTCTGTTTAATCTTCAAGTATGATACGATGAATGAACTATAAACTTTAAGCAAACTGTTGTGAGAGTGGATTATCCCTATACAACTGTTAAATACAATACAGCGCAAGCGAATTCTCCGTATAATTTTTTACGCTGAGAGTGAATTATTCTGTGGAGTCTTCAAGTACAGTATACTGACAATGAGGTGTTCTCGGATAACATGCAGGTACATTCTGAACTATCTGTAGTAATGGTAGTTTCCCTGCAACACTAGATAATCTACACCCTAACCCATCTCACATTCAGAACTAATATCAACAAATGACAACAAAATTCCAACACGCCAAACTCAGCATGCAAAATGCATTATTCCCATGAATGTGAAGAATGCATTACCTGTCATCTTCACTATCATCTTTGTGCGTGCATGTAACAAATTTGTAGGTTAAATAGGTATCAATATAATATGCAACTCACACTTTCAAGTTTTCAATGTAATAACAAATGTATGTGATATTACTGTACAAGCAAAATGTGATATCACTTTTCATATAAAATGTTATATACACATGTATATTTACCACATCACATATCATGTATGATATCACAGCGAATGTTATACATGATATTACATTGAACTGTATATATCACAAACAATGCTATATGTAATATCACATAAATGTTATATATATAAAAACAAATGATATCACATAAATGTTATATATATCAAAACAAATGATATACATAACATGCTATATACAATATAACAGCAGAATGTTATACGATGCATGTCTCAAATAAAATGCCAAATATCACAGCAAATGTTATATCATATCACATTAAATGCTATATATGCATGATATTACATCCAATGTTATATATCAAATGCTATTTAAGAGATCTCGTAACATGTTATTTGATGCACATCAAATGTTATACAAGATTTCAAATCAAGTTTTATATATCAAATGCTTCTTAAGAGATCACATAACATGTTATTTGATATCACATCAAATGTTATATATAAAATTTTATGATATCACATTAAATGCTATTATAAGATTAAGAAATACCTTCTACACACAAATAACAATAGTTGGCTTATTATGAGGCAAATTTTTCTCTCATTATCTGGACATGCAAATTTAAGTCCATTCAAAAATAATATTATAAATAATGTAGCAGATGGCATTTACATAACCCCATCTTGTTTGATGTACAAATCAGAGACTAGACCATAATGGGATTATAGCAGGCATAGTGTTTATCATATCTTGTAAAGAAACTGATAAAACTAGAAATGTATCTACTGGACACAGATACCCCCGCCCCACCCTGCTATATGTTAGTTATTTTACCAAGAAGTATATTAAAAAGAGGCCATACATAACTCCTGTAAAATTTTGACCGAAACTAACAAATACCAGACTTAACCGTTTTTTTTTAATACAATGTATACAAAGTATCAAGTCAATTGCCTGAAAACTGTGAAAGTAGTTTAATATGGTAACAAAGGTATTAACTCTGCATGGAATTAAGTTAATGTCTCAAAATCTGCATGATTTGTGTAAATCTACACTTGATATTTAATCATGTATTTAAAATTTCGAAGCAAATACCTAAAAACTGTTGCAGAAGTTTGCTGAACAAGAAAACTAAGTGCAAGGGAAATAACTCTACATGGGACATTACTTTAGCCCCTGCATCTCTCAATTTTAGTATTGAAAATGCAAAATATATTATGTTAGAGAGGTAGTTTCTTCTTTGTACGCCATACAAGCAATAGTCAACACAATCTGAACCTTCTTTGATTTTGCCTTTTTTATTATTTTTTTTCCTTCGTTTTAAAATCCCCCAACCTGCTTTGTGTTAATTTTGACCCATGTTTCGTCTAAATCAGAGAAGGCTCCGACATTTGTGTCAAAATCACATCCGGAAGGTGGTATCAAGCCATATTCTATGAAAGCCTGTAAATGTCTTCATTTCTCCCAAACCAAACATCCGCTATTCCAGTGTTATTTCTCATCACGTTATCATTGCATAATCTCCCACTGCAGCAATAATGCATTCTGGGATTCCTTTAATCGGAAACTACTTTATGATTACTTTATCACCACAGAATGTGCAGATGTAAGATTGTTGGAAACAAACCAAGACATTTCACAGAGGGTTGGCCAATAGCCTCGAGAGTAAAATTAATAAAACATCAAAGCACTAAACACGCGACGTGCATACCAAATGTGTCCTATTTATAATTATGACATTACAATTGTACTACCGCCTTTAAAATATATATTGAATAAAGGGGAGCAACACCCCAAGTCAATGATTTGCCAGATAGAAATACCAATTCAATTTATTTGGCTGCACATCGAGTTCAAATGATGCACAAAATCTCATTTTATCTGCCATGGAAGAAAAGCTAATTGCTGTAATTGTAATGAAATTATATATTACAGAAAATATTGATATTTACCGGTATTTAGTTATAATTAATCAGACTCCAAAGGATAAAAATACACAAAGCTGTGCCATTTTCAGGCTTGCCCTTATCATTTGAATTGTTTTGTATGGGGTTTTGTGCCTTTTTTTCCAGCAATTTTTCAGTAAAATATTATATTATATTAAAGAAATATTCAATAGTCAGTCACCTGGGTCCTGGGGCCTGCTGACCGCTTAACCAGTACTAGATGCACCTTCTGAGGTGAGTTTCAAGAGACCAAACATCACAGTGACTGTGGTGGAGCAGGGATTCAAACTTGTAACCCCTGGATTGACAGTGTTACCAGGCTGCATCATCCCAGAAAATTCCCCACAAAATTCATTTATCTTTAAACATTTTTAGGTTGTTTATTGTTTATGTTGTTGTAAAGCGTTGCTTTCAAAAAAATTTCAGTCATATCATGACGGTGTCTACTTGAGATTATTCTGAGCGCTGCCACACTGGAGTATCATGCCACAGACACATGGTATGATACCCCACCCAGTCACATTATACTGACACCGGGCCGACCAGACCTAGAACTTTCCTCTAAATGCCAAGCATCAAGCGAGAAAGCTTCTTGTAACATTTTTCAATTATTTGGTTTGTCCCACACTGGGATATTACCCAAATCCTTCCGCATTCAGGACAGATACTCTACCACTAGACCACACTGTGGATTTGCATTTTTAGAATATGTTTAATCGTAAATTACTTTTACAGCGTACTTATTTATAATCAAAACGTTGACTTAAATCCACACCAACAGTTATTCCTCTTTTCAGAAATAGCATTAACAAACATGACCAGTAAATGCAATTTAACTAACTGAAAACCATGTATCTGGAGAATCATTATTTTGTGCTTTTTGATTTATTAATTCATCTCTACGAAACAAAATACAATAGCGGACTAGAGCTACAACACCGACGCCTACTGTTTCACGAACGACCACTGTCCTTACTATCATTTTCGTGCTTCAATAATCCCGTGGTCACTGACTACCACCACCATCAGATGATGATGATGAAATACTGTTGACCACCACTCCACAACTTGATGGGCGGATGGTCGGTTTGGCGGGTGGTTGGGTGAGCGGTTGGGTGGGCAGGCAAGTGGCATGCAGAACAGCAGCTGACTTACACTTCATTGCGTCTCTGTTTACAGTATTCATACTTGTAACTCCATCTCACTGCCTTCTTACGACTCCTTGCCGACACTCAAGCTTAAAATCAGGCCAATATTAAAAAGTTGTTCGTTTGCCGTCTCCCTACCTACCCATCAAATAAACTGCCTACTCAAAAACTTTTTTGGGAACAGTATTTTTTTTTCAATATCGCATGGATGAAATTTATTAAAAGGTTTTTTTATATCAAATAAAAAATTACCTACCAAACTTCGAAAACCCAGATCAGGAGACAGCAGTCAAACATTATTTTAATGTTGGCCTTATATTTATTTTTCGGCAATGCAACTTAGTATTGATACAAAAATATTATAAAAAAAAAATGTTGAAAAACACTGAAACAGGGGCATAATTTTTATCTGATTATACAGTACAAGCAGTATCATAACCCAATTTCCACATAAACAGTGTAATGTGAGAAATATGGGGAAAAAATACAGAAAAGGGGAGACAACTTTTCAAAATAATTATTTGAAGTAAAACTACTTTCAGGCAGATTGTTTTTTTTTTGATTGATTTTTTAACATTTTCCCAACACATTACGGGTTTTATATGGTGATTTAGGAAGACCAAAAACCCATGTATGTGAAACCAACTGTCCCATTGCATTAACTGGCACTACAGATTTGTTCCAATATTTAGCATCCTTTTTAGGCTAATTAGGCTAACAGATCAGATTAGTAAACCTAAACATTCTTTCCTGGAAGGTTAACCAGTGCAAGTCTTGAGCACACCTACCTCTGCAGGTAGCTGATAACTTTTCCACTTAAATCAGCGGTGAGAGACATATGACATTTTGAATCAATGTCATATATCAATCATCACATAGACTGTGGTAGTGCGGGGATTCAAACTCACAAACCCTGGAGTGACAGCCAGACATGTATAACACATACATAAACCGTCTGTGAGTTCCTTAAGGTGATTTGCTGGCTAAATGTAATTTCTTATTTACAACTCGGACAAAGAGGAAATTAGTGGACACCATCTTACATACTTTACAGTTAACAACATATTACAGGTTATACAGTCAAACCTGTCTTAAGCAGCCAGTCATGGGATTGGGCTAAAATGGCATTTAAGACAGGTTGTTGCTACAGTTAAAACAGGTTCTGAATGCGTAGAAATTGGAAATAGCAAATATGGCTGCTTAAAACAAGTGACCGCTTACACAGGTTTTACTGTACATGGCATCTTATGTGTTTAAATTTCTCCCAATGCCTATTTTTCTATGGGTGAGATATTATCATTTTTCGACTCATCAAAAGCATGCATCATGTTATGGCAGAATATATTCTCCTAGCAAATTGAGGAGTTGTTGGGAGTCGTAATGAATAGCCAAAATCTATAATGAGCCACAAAATAATTGATTTATTCCCAACATTCTGTCTCAAATATCTATCATAGATACTGTAACTCAAAATAAAAAATAAAAAAGAATTCCAGCAAACCACATTAAAGCATATAACTCAACAATTCCGTATTTCAATTTAATGAATTTGCGGAGAAGATTGAAATTCAGACGTTCTTGTTACAGGCTTAAGAGCCAGAGACTTTGAAGTAGACAAAGACGAATATAATGTGAATATTTATTTTAATAAAAATCATGTTTCAAACACGCATAGTACAACTACACGACTCATACACTCTGACATTTATACAAAACAACAAGCAATACCTTCACTACTTTTGTAACAGTCCAGGCAACTCGTATATTGAAATATTTCTCGATCATTTAACATGTATATATAAATCTTACAATAAATTCAAGAGCCCGACAATAAATTAATTAACCGATAGCAATTCAAAACTTGTCTCTATCAAATCCTGAATCTGACTGCCCCATTTAATTAAAATAAGTAAAAAAACTTTGTCATTTCCCCCTCTAAAATATGCATGTACATTTATTTTCGTTATCTATGTCCTTTTTATTCATTTCTTTTCCCCTTCCAACTTTGGAGTACATTGTTTATGCAAGTTATAAATACTGGAGTCGGCCAAGCCTGTGTTTATTTGTGTCCTGGTGAAGGGAGTGACCACATACATGTTGTGTGTTTATGCTACGTGTGAGTGTTTCTGTGGCTCAGTTCTCGAGAACCACTGACTGTATATATGAGTGTCACACTGTGATGTTATCCAATCCGTAAACAGACAGTGCGTGTCACTCTGTGTGGGTTGGGTTGTGCTGCACAGCTAGAACCCTGGAATCTTGACTACCCGTATATATCATATTATATTGTGAATTACATTTCAAAGTGATCCATTAACAACACATTTGTTTTTCTGTGTTTCATATTGCGTAGGCCCCAACTGATGAGAATCTACTAGATATATTGAGAGCAACATATGTGGTATCCATTTGTGGTTTCTTTTTTAATGGTGACTTTTTTTTAAAAATAGATTTTTAATGGGGTTAACACCATTTTTAACACATTTTAGGTTATATAATTATGACATATCCAGTTTTTACTGGTGGAGGAAAATCTCAGAAAATATCCGAGTAGAACCACCGTCCTTCCAGTAAGTACCTGGCAAACTTTCTCACAAAGTTTATGGAGCGAGTGAGACTCCAATCTACATCGAGAAATAAGCCGATTGATAAAGACATCGGAATAGATATGAACAAAACTATTAACAATCCTCAAGAAACAGAATAAGTTTTGAGTAGAACGACTGTCCTATTGAAAGTAATGGCAAACTTTTTCACATACAGTTTTTGGAGAGAGCTTCACTCAATATTCATATTAAAGATGGTTTTATTATGATAGACCTAAAAAAATAAGTTATAAAACTATGCCATGTTGAAGATTAAAGATGACCAAATAATGAATATACTATATTTACATACATGTAGGTAGCGATCATGTCTGAATGTGAGCATGCGCGCATGTTTGTTGAAGTTAGTCAACAATTTGGTATCAAAATTTTAATGTACTGTGATAAAGACATGTTTTGATTTGCTGACAACATAACTCGTACATTACAATATTCAAATGAGATATAACATTCCATGTGGACAGTCCAAATATACTAACTGTCACAGTCTAATTCATGGCCCTGAAATATCAGTCGAAGCAAAGTACTCACTTGATCATGTGGATGGAATGTTTCTAAATGACATTTATTTTATAATGAAATTAAACCAAGTTGAATTATTTCAGTTGCATTTTTTTCCCACCATTACTTTTATTTTGGTTCTTTGCAAAAAAGTTTTTAAGCAGTTCAAATTTACTTTCCGGTTTTCCGTTAAAAGTACATACTGAAAATTTACACTGAAAATGTTTATTAGTTTTAAACGAGTACATGAATGTCTCCTCTCCCTCACCTTTCTTCAACATCTGCATGAACATTGCCTTCGTAAAGAAAAAATTATCGGAGTACGACTTTGGGCTGCGTCATTCTAACATGCGAGCATTTGGATACTAACATTTACTGAAAATGTATTCATGGATAAAGATCCGTAAGAAACTGCTTCAATATCTTTATTTTTTTTCTTCTTATTACATGCAGATTTCATTTTTATTTTGTTAATTGAAAATTAAGAGTAACTTGAAGGCAAGGCTGTAACACACTGAATCTCATGTAAACCAGTTAAAGAGTACATCTGTACACGCAAATGAGATATTTTATGTTCTTGTTACTGAAATTTGAAGAAAGAAGTTTCATTCATTCCCTTATATGTATAGAAATGCATGGAGTGTAAGTCTGCCAAAATGGGTAAAAACAGTACACAATGTCATGGTTTCAGAAAAAGACTATTACAAACAAAGCAACTACTACATCTATAGTTGATGGTTGCCATGCCTACCAAAGGTTACAAGTCATGCAGGTGAGGGTGAAGGCCACTCGAAAACAGATCAAAGGTTAAAGGTTGAGTATCTCAAAAATCCACGGCCAGTATTATTTAAAAATATGCAATACACAATATATTTCAACTTGGTTACAATTTCTAGACCTATAGATACATATACTAATTAATGAATTCAAAAATTAATATTGCAAAATAAAACATGTAGCAGCAAGACTGCACATTTACCACTGGTGAAGAATTGATACAAAATACACACACATATATATACATGTATATACGCCAATCTACAGTAAAAATAATAATGATACTATCCTAATGACACAATGAAAATGACTATCAATGACTAAAATCAGACAATGAATGAATGGATTTACGTTTGGAATGTGCCTGTTCCCCAGTGGCCATCTGCTAGATTTTTCAATTCTTCATGTTTCTTTTTTTCTTGTTTTTTTTTATCAAGTTGGAAAAATATTACATAATTTTCTCCGAAAAATATTGAAATTTCAGATTGGTAACGTTAAGACAGAAACCAGAAAAAAAAACAGAAAAAAGAAAAAAAAAATATTCAGACAAACAGTTCATTGCTCAAAGCCAACCTATTAACTATGAATGCCAAATAGAGTTCAAAAGAAATTCAAAGCCCAAGAATGACCCTTGGACAAATTTGGTGGCAAACGAATCTACTTATAAACACGCAAAAAAAGAATATGCTTTTAGTCGCATTATCCCTATTACAAAGTAACATTTGGCTGCAGTAAAAAATTCAATCAATCACATACAATGTATAAGACTAGTAGATATTCAAAAACAGGAATCTGCAACTAGATTCCATTTTAATGGCATCAAGGGCTAACAGACAATCAGTAACCTAACCAAGTTTCCTGTAATCCTGAAAAATTAACCAGTACTCAAGCACACCCCATCAAGTAACTGATAACTTCTTCACTTGAATCAGCAAGGAGAAACGAATGATTATGCGACGCAATGTCAACCATCACAGAGATTATGGCTGGGCAAAGATTCAAACTCACAACCCCTGGGATGACAGTCAGACACACTAATAATTGAGCTAAGTGGGTCTGCCTGTAAAGTGTTTGAAACAAATATAAAAGATGGCAATTCTAACATGCTTTTTTTTCTGTTTAACAACTCCTGTGGAGTAGTGACCTATTTTCACTCTCGCCAACCCCCTACAAGCCACTGGGAAACTCCAAATAAACTTTCTCTTAACTCTCTCAACTGTGACTTTTTCCTATGTTCATGAATGATAAATATACAGGCAAAAAAAAAATTAGTCGGATAACATAAAATGACATACCATGTTAAATATATTACGACGGAATATCACTTCTCATTACTGATAGATGTGTGAAACAAAATGACATTTAAAGCTTTGCATATCAGTTCTAATGTTAAATAATGTTAAAAAGATAATTAAATAATTAATCAAGTTGCCAATAATTAAATGTATACCTGCTGCTTGCTCACAGTAGTGATTGATATTCTATGAAAAAAATAATTGGAAGTCTTCGAATCATAACAAATAAAATACAATATTAAACATTCATTTCGCGAACAAATTGCATCCCGATTAAAACTCTGATTTCATTGGGAAATATATAAATCCTATTAATTTAAACAAAAAAAAATTGTTTTTTTGTTTTATTTTATTATTATAGATATTTACACATTCAGTTTAAGTACAATCACTTTTCATCTGAAAGATCCTTCCCTACCTCCATTTGCGACTAATATAATCTCAAAGTCAAATCCTGATATTTGAACAATATAAGAAGATAAAAAAAAATTACATGATAATTATTTTTATTGCATAATACAGAGATACCATCTGAAAAAAATGTTTTCTTATCAAATTAAAAAAATAATAATTTCATATCTCCAATGTCGATCTGCAGTTGTAAAATATCAGGCAGAAATAACTATTTATTTCTTTTTAAATGCTATTTTCATAAAAAAGAAAATACAGGTTAAAGTATGTGTTAGATGATAGATAATTAGGTGAAAAAGTTACTTTTGCAAAGGGAGGTAACACACACAGGTCATCATACCAGGGAGACAAACACCAATTCATGTAATTTGACATTGCAAAATTGAGAAATAGTACAAAAAATAGCCATAAAGGGTAAATAACCCTACCCTAGTGCCGTGTGCAAACCAGCAAATCACAAAATATTTATGAATTCAAAGGGGAGCAACTCTTCTTTTATATTGTACGACACATTTTTATTTTTAATAAAATTTTCAACAAAGCAAACAAGTTACAAACATTTATTACTTAAATTAAAAAGACAAGCACTGATTTGTACAGTGACAATATATTAATAAATCTATTTATATTACAGAAGAGTCATAGTCAATTCCCTTGAAAACATTAAATATTTCGTGATAAAAATTTGGCAATTTAACCGTCTTATTTACCAGTAAGTTAACGGATGAACTATACAGTTTGTATGTGCATGAACTAATCGTTTCACCGTTTAATATCAAGCATTTCTCTGATAAATTGCTGTAATGCGTGGTTTCATTCATGTTTTGATCTCTGAAATAGTAACAGTTCTTTTTTTTTTTCTCAATTCATTGCATCATTGGTACAACACCCGCAGATTGCAGATGAAATACGAATATAGACTAAATTTAACGGAAATCTTGTTCTGTGTTTCTCTTTAAGTTTAATCTGGTCTCTTAAAACAGGTCACTTACTAGTAACAGCTAACCCTGATCACCGTGACGCTATTAGACATGACGTCCGTATCAAACATAACTAACAGCCAATGGTACGTACACTGCCCATACGAGCATTATACAAGCTAATTCAAAATAGGAGGTATTACCATCTGTGAATTTTCTCGCAATGAATTTGAGAGTTTCATCGAGTATGATAACAGGAATTGAGATCTTCATGACGGCTATCCAGCATGTCAAGTTGAGGGGCGTGATTTGGAAAATTGTCTGAAAATAGAAAATGAAATAAATTAGAAATTCGTAGTCAAATTGTAAAATGTTACTTTCAATAAAGAGCAGGAAAGAGAATAATCTACAAACCAGAAATGTGCCTGCCAAATGAAATGCCACTGCCAATAATCCAAAATCAATTTTTTAGTGAAAATTAAGTCAAAAAGTGTGCCATAACTCCCCTAAAAATTTGACCAAAAATGACAAATATGTAACTTGACCTGTATTTTATAATTATAATGATACACACAAAATTTAAAATACATGGACCCCTTCGGAAGTTATTTATCAAAATAATTTTCCACATGGGCTGAAGAATGAACGAACACACAGTGGTAATATTTAATGCCCCTTCACCATTAATCCAATGGTGGGGGGCATAAAAATAGAAAGTGAACTTGACATTTCAAAATAAATACTGTGGCCATATGCCCATTGCTCCGAAGTGGAAATATCTAAAAACATTTCAAGATATTCTAATGCAGGACAGAAAACTGTATATTCCCCAAACCAAATGCCTTGCCTACATGTATATCTCATTCACAAACAACCCACGAGTAGTCTATGTTCAATAACATCAAGCTCAAATCCATATTCCAGCATCACACAATTTATTGAAATGTTATGATCAATGTTAATGTCTGTTAATTAATACTTACTGCCATGACGTCGGTGTACAAGATGAAGAAGTGGAGTCCCATAGAGAGACCGATGGCTCCCAGCAACCACTTGTTGATCCACGGTGGCATTACCACTAGTGACTGGTTCTCACTCAAACTGAAATACACAGACACAGTCTATTTATAATGACAAAAGCAAATTTGGAACTGGACTGCATTCACTATTTAAAGGTACTGAACACAGTTCCGGTTCTCTTCCAAATGAAAAACACAGACAGTCTATTTATTATGAAGACTGGTTCTATTACGGCAAGAACAAAATTGTGACTGGTTTTCACTCAAATGACAAGAACAAGGTTTGTTCAATTCTCACTCATATTAAAATAAATAGAGAATACCAGGGTAGAAAAACTGTCATCTTATATTATTCTCATCGGAGTAAAGAGGATGGAAAAATTCAAAGTGTCGCATTCTATAATTGAAAATTTAATTTTCATATTAGGTCATTCTAAATTAATTGCTCAAATTTTTCTGAAAAGGAGGGATTGGGGGAAGAAGATTATTTAAAAATATTTTAGTTGTTTAAAAAAAAAATAATTTTTTTTTTTATGAAAATATAAAGTGGCAGGGCTGTATGAAAATTAGGGGGCGGGTGGGGTGATAATTTAGCAATTAATTTATTATGTCTTTATAGTTTTTCACAAAAAAATTGAGTAAAGTGTATTATATGGTATTATATACCAATGCATTGTGTTCCTATACTATACATAAATGGTACATATCATATTTGGCAATACCTTGAACACAATTTATTCAAGATGGAAACAACTTAGCACAGCATGCCAGCAAAAGTGAGTATTTTGGAATTACATATTGATAAAACACGTCTAGTGAGTGCACAATAGTAACACATTGATAAAATATGTCTAGCAAATGCAAAATAAATAAATACATCTATAGCCAGCATGGTTACAATCGAGATTAGACACATACATCAAGGCATCTCTTATCTCATTTTATTGGCAATGCATGGTATAAGAATAATGACGAGGCTTGGTTGAATCAATTAAGTGTTATAAAAGCCTGTCAAATAAAGAAAGAAAAAAAGATGAAATTTGAATAGGGATAAATGCCATCTTCAACACAGAGATGATTATATATGGCATGTAGCTTTACTGGTGGAGCACATGGTCCTGCGGTAGATCACCGAACCCATGATCGGAGGGTCGTGGGTTTGACCCTCCACCATGGCTATGTGTGGTGTCCTTGAGCAAGATAATTTTCCGCATATGCTTAAGCACTGGTTCTAACCAGGAAAACTTTTAGCTTGATTTGTCTATGTTATAAGAATTGTATCACTATCCAAGTAAAATAAATAACTAAACTAAGTTCGAACTTAACTACTGGTGCAGGAAGACCTCAGGATGAGTACATGTAGAAACACCATCCTTTTGCAAGTAACTGGCAAACTTTCTCACAAAGTCTTCAGACTGAGCTGGCCCGAACCCAATACCCAGTAGCAAGAGTAAGTGTTCATTAGATGCATTTTCACTTTGATTTACAAGACAATTGAAGTTTATTTTGACAGCGATATTAATATGAAGCACTGGGGAATAGAACTGACATAAAGGTAAACGTTGCTAAAGATAAAGTGCTCCAAGTTATATAATTTCTATAATTAGAATGGAAATAAGCTGAACAACATGCCAATTACGTTTAAACACAAGGATAAAGTTTTTTTAGTTATTTGTTTTGAAAACTTTTTTGTCGGGAAAACAAGAGGCCCATAGGCCTTAATGGTCACCTGATTATCTATCCATGATGACATAAAGTTATATGAATCTATGACCCACCCTAAGACCTCATGGGGGTGAGGATTTCAAATTGACATAGTTATTAACCTTCATGTCAGCAACAACAAATCACACCAAAAAAACATTCACAAAACTGAAACGTAGACCCAATCTCCAAGTGCATGTAATTCACAATTTTTATAAAGGACCCATATGCATCCATAATCTTGCTCACCATATGTTCCCCAGTGCTTCCTATAGTAAGAAATCTTTTAAAGTTAATCTTGAATTTGACTATTTTGGCCCTGCCTCCAAGGCCTGCGTATTTTACAATTCATGCTTAGGTACCAAAGCTGCATACAATATTTCATTATGATTGAGCTTACAGTTTTTGAGAAGTCGAAAATGTGAAATGTTTATGGACGCACTATGTCCCCCCAACCCCAGGACCAAACCACGAGAACCAGGGACATGCATTTCACATTTTTTATAAAGGAGCCATTTACGTCCAGTGCTTCCTATAGTAAGAAGATTTTCGAAGTTTCAAATACCTTGAATTTGACTGTTTAATATATAAAATGTCTTGCTCAAGGACACCATAACCATGGCACACATTTGAACCCATGACCTCGAGTCTGATGCTCTACCGCTTGACCACACTCCACACCTTTATCAGACATGCAGGTATATCAGCTTTGAAATTTGCATAAATAAAGTAGATTTCCTGTAGAGGAATTAATATATATACAGGCCTGACGTTATAAAACAATGGGAGTTCATACACAACTCAGTTCAGCTCAAATTAACCAATCAAAATTCACATTGTAATTAGACTACCATTGTTTAATTTGAACTGATCTCAGTTGAATTTGAACTCATAGTTTTATAATCTTGTAAACTATACTATAAAAGAGTAAGTTGGAATAAAAAAAAATTACTACGAAAAATTTCTAATTAACTATAACTCTATTGCTGGGTGCAAAGATACTTATTAAACCAGTGACTGGTATAAATATATACAGTAGAACTTCGTTGGCTCGAACACGGATGGCTATAACACCATATAAAGCTTGAACCACTTATCTAGTCCCGGCCGAATTCTTATTTCGATGTATATACATGTACATGTATGATATGATGTTGTCACAGTACTTGGCTCGAACAACACTTAACTCAAACTATTTTGTCCAGTCCCGTCGGGTCCGAGCCATCGAAGTTCTACTGTATGTATATCGATGTAAATTGTTAGAATTATATGACAGACGGGAATGTTACCAATGCATTAATCAACTTCTAGTTACTATATACACGTACAATTGCAACACCTTCTACAATTAAATCAGGCATCACAGTGGCAAATAGGAATATGAATGACAAAGCATCTATAAATGAATAAGCTATGATCTGGACTAGTAATGCTAAAAACACTGCAACTAAGCACGGAAGTTGTTTAACTGACCCGATGCAGGCTGCCAATCGAACATGCCAATAACCCAATCAGCCACCGATATTAATTGCTATACCACCATTTTCCTTAGACAACCTAACTATGTGTAAGTAAACACTACACTGGATAAACAATGCCATGTGGCAAGTGGGTGGAGCTATAGCTGTTCTCGGGTCAGATCAATTGCAATTGCAAAGTCATCTAGCTTTATAAAACAGTTCTGTAAATTGATGGGTCAATGTAACATTGCTCTATTTCCTTATTTGTTTATATGTAGATAGAACAATGCTGCACTGCACCTCAGAATACTTCACATGCATCAGCTAGCTTTACTATAAATACCAAGGTACACGGCACACCTGTAATTGACCCAACATGAGAACGACTACCACGTGGCACGGTTTGTCGAAGTAAATACAATATGTGTTTACTTAGAGACAGCTCCCTTGTCTAAGGAAAAATGGCAGCCCTAGAAACAATATTGATTGCTTATTGGAATACCGACTTGTTTGATTGACAGCCCGTGTCCTGTCAATTTCTCAAACAACAGCAACTTTGGCTTTGGGAGAGATGTGTGTGTAGTGTACACAGGTGTCAGTTTCCCTATAAACTACACCAAACAACAGCAACTTTGGCTTTGGGATAGATGTGTGTTGTGTACACAGGTGTCAGTTTTCCTACAAGCTACAAACATGTATTTATTTACATTTCTACTGTGCTTTCTTCTTATACAGGTTTTGTTCAATCATATCAATTATGACCAATTAAGATGACATCATCACATCCTACTGATGACATCATTACATGTAAATCAAAATTTTGACATCTTATTATATTAATGACAATTATAACATAATCATATCCTAACGATGATGTCATGTTATTCTAATTATGACATCATCTTATATTTAGTATCACATCATTGTAATATGTGATCATTACATAGAATAGCAACTTATGACATCATTAAACCAAATTATGACATCACTATATCATTAAAATAACAACGGGTTTTGAAAGCCTTTTGAGAGATTTCTGATAGTAGAAATACAAATAAATGTAAGAAATGAATTCTATGTGGCATTAATTCAGAATGACAACGCATGATAGGAAGCATTTGAACAACTACAATACAAGTAAAGTTTTCAGTAAAATCAAGAAAATTGCCATCATTGCAAGTGTACAACTCACTTAGTTGTGAATGTATAATACAACTAAATGTATCAAACAAGATAAAAATACTCAATTTGCCACATTAGTGCATTAAGGTGCCGGGTCTCTATTAAGAGACACTTGGTGCCTTATTGCACCAATAGGGCAAATATTATAAACATGACAAGTGTAGGAATTCAGCATCATTTTCGCATCTGTTTTCTTCAGTCACAGTTGAATTCATCTGTTTTGATGGTTAATTTTAACAACAGTATCAAAATAACATAATTTTAATTTATATCAAATTTTATTTATTTGATCATTCTTTCATACTCATGTGATCTAAATTCTATGAACTTCAACAAAAACTATTTAACAAAGATGTACAAGACTGAAATCAGAAATCTCATTTTAAATATGATTTAAAACTTCCTATCAGAATTACCATTGTATTGTGATAGCAAAACATAATTAAACTTTTTGCTGTTCCAATACTTATTATTTCAAAAAAAAATAATTTTTTTTTACTGTCCCAATACATAGGATGACTACAGTAATTACTGTATGCACCATCCATTAAGAACTACAATGACCACTACCAATTCCATGCAGTATACACCTAAACAATTCATGTTGTTTTCATATTTTAATCCTGTTTGACTGATAGACAGAAGGAGCTACAATGGTGTATACATTCAGGAAGTCACTAGCTAGCACAGTGCTCCAATCAACAAGGGGGTTCAACCTGGACTGACATTTCCTCGAAACCAATCATTTTGAAAAAAAAAAGTCATTTCATAAAGTGTCAAATTTATTGACATAAGAACAAAAGAGTAACACAAATACACAAATAAACAAAAAGTCCAGCAATCCCCCCTTGTTGATGTAACATGCAACAAGTTAGGTTTTAGGTTTTTATGTCTGTCCGCAACTTCAAACCCCCTTATCAAAATTGGAAAAACCATGCAACCAGTCTTAAAATAAAAATCATATGACTGTAACCATGTATCACATGATCATCACATGACCAACTTCCTGCATGCTCTCTGAGGTATCCTGGGTTTGTGATTTTTTTTCCAAATGTCAGTTTGTCCGACACATTCAATCACTTCAAGACCAATAATTTTATGCAATGATTAGACAAAAACAAATTATAAATGAAAATAGGATTTTTATATGTTTTTTACATTGAATGTAAAGTGTGTGGCTTTTTGTAACACTCAAGTTCGTTTCCTGTGTAGAACCAGTACTTGGTGGTTTATGACAGGCCATCATGTCACGCTTAGGACTGAACCTGCAACTGCTAGCACAAGAGGCCAACACCTTAATCATTACACCATTACTACTGCTTGATCCAATGCTGTAGTGCAATCAAACAAATTTAACAAAATCCTACAAGATATCTAGCAATTCATTCACAGAAATGACAAATCATTGACATGATCCAAAAATCACTGCATTATTGGTCCAGGTATTTTTTTGAAGTTTTGAAAATACTCACGATTTCAAAGAAAATTTGTTACAAAATGTGAATACATATGCGCAGTTACAGATTTTTTTAATATATTTGCCAAAAACAGCAAACCCGGCAGATACCCCAGCACCATTGCGAGTCCTTACCTGTTGAGAGCATTAAGCATCTCTATGACAACGAGCACGGACAGAGCCATCGTCATGGGAGCCGGGTGGTCAAACACCTCACAGTCGATACCAGCGAAACGCTCGTCTTGTGCGAGACATTGTGAATGGTGAGTCTATTGGGGTAGACATGGGAGGAATTCGTGTAGTTTACAACAACTATAGTTTTCATATAATGCTCATGATGGTTGCAGGCAAGTGCTGCAGCTTCAAGGTCATTGCCATGTCCCTTGACTGCCGCAGGTCAAGGTCAAATGGAAAGGTCATGGTGAGATAAATGGTAACTCAACATAGCAAACAAACTCATTCTGTTACCGGACGTCACAAAACTTTCATACACTGACATAAAAAAATAGTGGAAAAAAATGTCAATTTTTAATTATTTGAAAAAATGTTGCTATTCTTTTTTTCAGCTTATGAATCATTTATCCAAAATATTATAAAATTTGATATGGAATTATTTTGACAAATCAACACCAAAACACAAAGAAATTTTTTTTTTGCATTAAAGGGGAACGCAACCCTGTGTATAAAACAGGATAATATGAATAGCTATGAGTTCAGCTTTCTATTAATAGTATTATTATGCATAAATTCGAATCCATAAAGATATATCAGCTCGTTTTGTAACGGTCATTTTCGCACATCGACTTTGTGGTGGAAGTCGCCATATTGGATACTGCGTGACGTCATAACCGCACTTCCGGTTTAAAACATAATTGATTTATACGCTACAGCAGATATAGAAACGTGCAATTATAGTCACCGGTAAAAGTACTCGCAAGAATAATAAAATGGATTTTAGTAACGGAGAAGGACTTGTGGCCTACAACTTTGAACCAGAATTTTCAGAAGCTTAGTTAAATTAATTAGAAGACGAGAGAAATAGTGAGACGGCACAGTTGTTCACACATGTGAAAGTTTTTTGCAGCTGCGGAAACTGTGTAATGATGATTTCGTCTGACGAAAATACGAAAATATAGAAGATTTAGAATGAATCACAGAAATAATACAGAGATGTCACAGCAATGTCTTATGAAGTTTTCACCCAAAAAGATGATAACTGTTAAACAGTCACACCGATCATTAACCAGAGATCAAATCCGAAACCCATCAATCACGACTCTGACATCTTATCATGTAGCCTGACATTGATGATTGAATTTTGGCTTGATAAAAAAAGTAATTATTGCCGTCAGTGTTGATGTAGACCCAGGCGAGCCTGCACATTCATGCTGTACTATCAGGGTATATACTGTTTGCTACTCAGTCAATACATTATCAAAAAAAACAAACACTAATTAGACCAGGAATGGAATTTAAGGGGAAATGTTTTGTTACATATATTTACCTGTCTAAGAGAGAATAAGAAATAATATTATATCTCTTTTCTTATCGTGTTTAGCTGGTGCGGCCATTGTTGCGTACTGAGAAATGGCTGATAAAATTTTGATTTCATACCCTTTTTAGTAAATTTAGATGAAGCATGAATGAGTTGGGTTTTTTTGTGTTGTTTTACATAACTGGCACTGTCTTTTGGATTTTCAAATGGTGTTACTACCCAATTTGATATATGATGATTATCTATTCTACCAGTTCTCTGAACATATATGAATGTGTCTCCTTATAGGGAGTGTCATATGGAATATAATGTCTACAGGCATATTGCACAAAGTGTATGTTACTGTCCAGCTACTGGCACCCTGCTGAGCTTTCATAATTCACCCACACCACATTCACACCATGTGGTAATGAGAAATACCCTGCCACAGTGTGCATATTGTACCCTAATAAGCGTAATCACCCAAGGTTTAATGACCCCATGGTTTATGACAGGATGTTATATCACAAAGTATTATGCCTTATTACTTATTTAAACATTTTCAGTTAATTAGGGTTTCAATATCAATGCAAAGTTACACGTAAAAAAAATATGTTATATGATTTTATGAATATTTTTCATAAATTGTATACCAGAACACTATTTTAACAGTAAAAAAAACTTTTCATGTATTAATGAATAAATAAAGGAACAAAGGTTTTACTCTATCTTTTTTCATTACGAAGTAGAGGTTGTTTAAATGTCTATTCAAGAATAATGACCTAGTTGACTGTGAAAAACCCATATATCAATAAACTAAATTGCCTATTAATTATAAAATTAATAAAATGAGTTTATGAACAATTAATGGTTGACTGAATATTTAGCATCATTTTTTGCCATCGAGGGTTTATTGTAAAGATGTTCAGTTAACCTAACCACTGTTTCCTGCAAAAGTTAACCAGTACTCGAGCACACCCAACAACCGCAAGTAACTGATAATTTTTCCACTCGAATCAGCAGTGAGAGACAAATAATATTGAGACACAATGTTGTATGTCAGTCATCACAGAGAATGTCGCGGGGTGGGGATTCAAACTCGAGACACCTGAATTGATAGTTAGACACGTAACTGACTGAGCTAATCGGGCCTTTCACAATTAATTGGCCTTAATTTGTATTTAAATAATAATTTTTAGAAACCATGTCGTTTTCACACCTTATGTTTTGGCATTAACCTCTTGTTTTTATTGTTAATTGGATTATCACACCTGTTTAAACAGCCTGCAATTATAAGATTGTGAAAGTTTGATATATCAATTTCGCAATATTTTGGAAGAGTATATAAAATTACAAATTAAATTTCAGAAATCACCTGAGCTATATGTTATTAGCACATTTTTAAGAGCTTCCCACTGGATAATATACACTAAGTCTATATGTATGTCGCATATGGTCATCTTCGTACTGAAATCATCAGAAATTGTATGCTTGGGTAGTAGTACGCCAAGGCATTGGTACGCTTCATTCTGCAATCTTAAGTCCTACCCCAAAGTATAAAGGCGTTTTGCGCGTGATGTCACCAGAAGCTTGACACTGAGGCAATGAGAAATCACATATTAGGAAAACTAAACACAACGCTGTCCACAAAACATATCGCATTACTCCACCCACTTATTCCGCTGGAGAAAACAATGTTTAATGGGTTAAGTCCTTTAATTCAGAATCGTTTTCGCGTTTAATTGTCTACCTTCGATGTTCACTAATGCACTGTATATCTGTATACAAACTGATTACGTATATTAGTGTATATACATAAGAGTTTCAGTAGAGAGCAGTCACTAACGACACAATACAATTTGCACGATAACTAGAACGGAAGTGCAGTTATGACGTCACCGAATACCTCCATCACAAAAGAGCTACAAAATGGCGGCGCCCATAGCATTTAGGAAACGCTTGAAATCATGATATTTAATGTCATTTTTCTCATTTGATAAATTTCGTACAATTAAAATTTGTTGATTTTTGTGTTATTTACATGTCTATTTAACGATAAATAGCCATTTATATTCTGACGTGCGGTACCCTTTAATTCTGAATTTTTCAAAAAAGTTTTGTTGTAGTGTGATTTTTTTTTGGCTTATGAAGCAACAAATCTAGTATTTTTCTATCAGTTTTTATTTTATTAGATTTGGAATTAATAGTTTACTAATATGTCTCTAAATGTTGTGTCAATAAAATCATACATTACAAAATAGGTTTTGTAGTCTGTTACCTGACAAACAGAATAAATTTGTTTACAGTTAATAGATCTTTCGAACAATGCAACAGCTTTACAACATTCTAAACTCTTTCATTTATCAAATATCTTCATTTTATCTGAAATAAATTATCCAAATGTTACAATGAAAGAGTCCGAAATTTGAATATTAAACTGTTTTCTCAGCTGTTTAGCTGTCATTATCCGAAAAATCCAAAGCTGGAAACCAGCAATATATCAATTAGTGTCCAAATAAACTACCTCCACCAATATGAGAGTACCAGCAAACAATAATAACTATGTTTGCCTAGCTACTTCATATTTAATCACTATGTTTACCTGTTTAATGCATTTAACATCTCTATGGTAACCAGGACAGATAATGCCATTGTCATTGGTTCGGGAGCACTGAATATGCTACAGTCAAGACCCTGGAAGTTCCTAGGCTCGGCCGGGCATTGCATATGATGGGTCTAGACAAAAAAGTCATGTACGATCAATGAAACAATCAAGAAATATACATGAACGGTGTCAACCACACCGCGAATGTGAACATTTAAAGGCAATCCTGTACGGGCCTTTTATAGAAACAGCATTACTGATCTGAAAAGTAAATGTTAACAGAAGGGGTCTTATCCAATTTTACCATCACAAACATCAATACAGAAGAAATTCCAAGAAATCTTCCTGAATTTTTAAAATACACCACGTTTTTGGCATTTATTCACCCTTTGATACACATGTATTATATAAATTTCTTATATTTGCCACATTCAAATGATAAAAGTCAGAAAAAAAGTATTGGTGAACTTGTCGACAAAATTATTGTTAACAGAAAGAAACTACTTGCAAAAAATCATTTTTTCAACACTCCAAAAAAAAAGAATTGGGAAGTTTAATGCTAAAAGGATTAATCAAATATGCTGTAATCACATATTATTTCAATACATGCTCCGCAGGACAGCCCAATGATACCTTGATTTGGAAAGAAATGATGAATATAAAATTTGTAGACAAAGAAACTGAAGGATTCATCGGTGCACGTTCTGTTGTCACTATAATGTTTCACTGCATAAAGAAGGGATATCATTTGAACATATCTGCATATATACATGCTGTTCTACAGAATAAATCAACAGATATAACTATTACTCTTTACAAAAAAAAACTCAACTTTTCAAAAGAGGCAAAATTACAAAGACAAAATATCAGAAAATGTTCACCCTTCAGTATAAGTATAAATTTTAAGAAAATGTGGACTTTCAGGAACAATACATTTAAATAATATAAATCATCGAATGATATTACAGAAATACATCACATTCAATTAACTTAAAGCACTAACATCAGTTTACAGAAGTCGCCCTCAGTCTATAGAAGTCAAGTGTTACTTACCAATTGGTAGTAGTTCAGCTTGGGTCCCTCCTCATATACCATAAACCACCAGGCTGCAGCTCCGACAGTTGCACAACCAACGTACACTGTAATATACAAATATTAAACTTATTTATTTTACATCAATTGTGAAACAAATTCTTACAACTTTGACAAATCAAGTTGGAAGACTTCCTGGGTAGAACCAGTATTAAGCAAAAACGATGTGTCTTGCTCAAGGACAGCACAAATAGCTGTGGCAAAGAATCGAACCTACGATCCTGGGTTCAATATTCTACCACTGGTCCAAAAGACGTTTTATTTTTTTGTGATTTTTTTTCTCTTTGAATGTCATTTTAAACACATAATACTGAATAAATATAGTATAAGGTTCACCTCAAAATGAATTTGATTAGAACAACAATCAACCTTAGTAACTAATCTTGAGACGCTACCCAAGACCACTTGGCCATGGAGGACCCGTTGTTTATAAATAACACAATGATTTACATATCAGTGAGAGGCATTAAGATAACTATAGTTTTACATGACACTATAAGCACTTACATCCAATAGCCATATATCTGAAGAACAACCATCCAGTGATCAAGCCTTCCTTTGGGTTACGTGGGGGCTTCTTCATGATGTCCAGATCTGGAGGGTTGAATCCGAGGGCTGTTGCTGGGAAACCATCAGTCACCAAGTTAACCCAGAGCAGTTGCACAGGGATCAAAGCTTCTGGGATACCAAGAGCAGCCGTCAAGAAAATACTGGAATGGAATAAATAATATTATATACTTTTCTTCATTTCATATTGACACAACCTAACTACCTTTATATATCCTGTATTTTATATTTGCCGTCACAATGTAGAATGAAGCAATATTCGTCATATGTTCAATATAATGTATAACCACTTTCCATCATAGTCAAATTATATTTTTTCATAATGTTTAAAGCAATTTTTTTCAAAACATTAGACTATATATATATATGACACATTGTTTTGTTGGTGAAGGAAATCTGGGTAGCACCTTCTACAGGTAATTGGCAACTTTTCTCACATAAAGACTTGGACCAAATCCATGATCTTTGTCATCTCAAACAGAAAGCGATATGAGCTTTTTTGTTTTCTTTCCGCAATTTTTATTTATTAACTGAGTTAAACATACCTTAGACCAATATCCAAATTAAGACCTATTTATTTTCCATTTGTTATGAAATAATTTCTTAAAAACATTTAAAAATCGGGTTCGATTGTCGGACTAGGACCAGTACAAAGTAAAGTTGGATGAAGGGCCTTGCTGAAGATTTAGTTGAGAAACGACTCCATGACAGAATCGATCCTGAACCTGGTGCTTAACCAACAAAATGCACTGTTTACATGGAAGCAGATTTACACAAGCTTCTAAAAGCTTTTGTCAGTATCCTTTCCACTTAACTTGTTAAATGTACACCATATGTACTACAAAAAACTTAAATTGTATGTACATGTGATATTCATATACTTGAGAGAATAAAAAAAATGCCCATTATTTTTCATATCCTGATCAAACTTACCAGACAACTTCACCGATGTTTGACGAGATGAGATATCTGATGAATTGTTTCATGTTGTTGTAGATGGCACGTCCCTCCTCCACGGCGGACACGATGGTGGAGAAGTTGTCGTCGGCAAGTACCATTTCGGATGCAGATTTTGCGACAGCGGTACCAGAACCCATGGCAATACCGATCTCGGCTTTCTTCAAGGCAGGTGCGTCATTCACACCATCACCAGTCTGGGAGAAAATATTAAATATTCTACTTTATTGCAGGTTAACCAGTACTCTACTAAAATATAATTTATTTATCAACTGAAATCCCTTCAGCTCTGGCCAAAGAAGACATAATTATAATGCATTAAATAAATTACTTTATTTTCATTTTTAATCACTGCTTAATTTGGTCAATGGTTTTAGAAATAGATATGCAGCAATGGGTCTACAGTGTTTGTACTAGTTGGAGGGCCAATGATTAATTATAAAAGAAAGGTCCATAGATTTTTTTCTTCTACAGATTAAACAATCAGCTTGGATAATACAAATTAATACTGCACTAGTAAATTATGCAATGTGACCAATCATTTTTGTACCTTAATGGAAAAATTTTGTAAGACCTGTTCCAAATATCATCTATTCTGAAGTTACATTCATGATCAAAAGTAAGCAGTATACAATGTAAGAATAACACTTATTTCTTTATAACCTAGATGAAAAACTTCCATGAAATCAGAGGATACATACGACATAAAACAGTTATTAAATTATTCTATTTACCATAGCAGAAATTTCTCCTTCGCCCTGCAAGTATTCTACAATCTTACTCTTGTGAGCGGGCTCCACACGGGCAAACAGTCTGGCTCTCATTACAGCAGATCTCTGATCTTCTACAGACAATTCGTCGAATTCTCTTCCAGTAAAGGACAGACCCTCGGTAGATTCGTTCTCCTGGAATATGCCAATTCTTCTGCAGATAGCTTCAGCTGTAGCCTAGAAAAGAAATATATATATTGAATAACAGTGTTGGTAGTATAATTACAAAAGTGTTGGTAGTATAATTAGAGAAAGGTTATATAATAGCACATTAGTGTTGGGAGTTTAATTACACAATAGCATTGAGAACAATGGTTAAATTTTGTTTATACAATGGAAGAAGAAATGACTGGGATTAAAATCGTTTTCATCAAATTAAAGGAAATATATATATGGTATCCCATATTTTTTAATGAAGATGATGTTGGGCAGTGCTCAAGATAAGCTTTTCTTCAAATGAGTATTTTACCTCTTAAATTAGCATTTAATGCTTATTTTCAAAATGTTAAGGGTAAAAATGAACACTTGTCAAACTGCCATTTAAAAACACACAAATAATCACTGAAATTGAGAATAACTAATGCTTATTTTTAAATCATAAAGTACACATACCTTGTTGTCACCGGTGATTACAATAACACGGATACCAGCACGGCCGCAATTCTTGATGGAGGTGATAACTTCCTCACGGGGAGGGTCCAACATACCGACCACACCCACAAATGTCATGTTGGTCTGCATAAAGATAAAGGTAATTGTTGTACACAGCATAAAGTAAGCCATAATAGTGGGGACATTGCACAGATTTTCCTACAAATATTATGGAAGAATTTAATGGAACCACGAATCGGAACCGTCATTATGTCTTGAATGCACATTTCAGTCAAAGTTATTTTTGCTTGTGTAAATACAATTCAGGAGAAGGATTTTAAAATAAAAAAAAAAACACCAAAAAACTTCGGTACAATGTACCATTTTCATTCTTTTTATTTGCATCTAAATGTCATTATATAATCTATGTTACTATATATAACTTGAAAGCTCCTATTCTTTAATAAACAGAAGTTATTTATCATTCATTCTCTTCTGGATTCGCTGCTATCTAATCAAATCCAAATAATGGAAAGCGGATTGTTTTTGTTGTTTTTACAAGTGACAAAAATACAAGTTCTTATCTTATATATTTTCCATTGATTGTGAAACATGTTCTGACAACCTGTCAACTGGCTTGTGTTCCGCCTGGGTTTCATATCATTTTCAACACGTGACAAATTATATATGGCGTATCCAGTTTTATTGGTGGAGGAAGACCTCAAAATCAATTTGAGTAGAATCACCATTCTTCTACAGCAAGTACAAAGTTTTAAAATTAAGTTGGGCTGAAACCCACGACCTCAGTGTTGAGAGATGACCTTACCAGCTTAGACCACTAGGCCATGGATGACTCTGCTCCTGGGTAGAACAGTACTAAGCAAATATGGTTAAAGTGTTTTGCTCATGTCCTTGGCAGGGGATCAAAACATAGATTCTTAGATCCTGGGTCAGATGCTCTACTGCTAAACCATGCACGAAGTAAAAAATATATTGTTTATTTGTAAAAATGTTATTTGAAAGGAAAACATGTGTTGCAGCTACAATAGTGTACCACTCTGATGCAAGCAGAGGATACAGCAGAATACGATATATACAAACATACCTCATACTGAATAAACTTTCTTGAGTCTTCGAGATCCATGTCCTCACGACGGGGTGGGTTGTCAATGGTGGCCAGGGCCAAACATCTCAGAGTATCTCTACCTGATGGCACAATTATAACATTCGTCATTTCAACATCAATTGTAATTAAAATCTTTTTTTTTTTTTTTTTTTTTTTTTTTTTTCAAACAATTATTGTCAGGAGAGGAAAAACAGAGGTATTCTATTATCTTGAGGTACATCTAACATGGAGGGGAAGATTTTCTAACCTTGATTTCTGCTACGACTTTGTGTACTTTCTTATCAATATTTTTATCTCATTTTGGTAAAATGCAAAAGAAACATTTTTTTTTTAAAATTTCAACCCCCCCCCCCCCCCTTTAAAATTTTGTGAATTCCGAAAATATTTAAGGGAATGAGATGTTAGAATATTACGCTTCAATTTTTATGCCATCAAGGGCTAACAAATGTTATGTTTACTCAACCATTCTTTCCAGGGATCCTGAAAGGTTAACCAGTACCCTTGAGCCCACCCATCTCCACAAGTAACTGGTAACTTTTCCTCTTGAATCAGCAGATGTGAATGACAATGAGACGCAATGTCATATGTTAATCAGCACTGAGACCGTGGACAGGCAGGAATTCAAACTCACAACACCTGGATTGCTAAACTGTGCTTACCGGGCCTAGCTGAAATCTTTCAAAATTGCCTCTGACAGTCTGAAGATTCTTTATTTTATTCCAGACATACAAAATTATGGTAAATTACGCTATGCCTCTACTAAAGTGAACGTAAACGAAAATTCTACACACAAATTTTAATTTTAATATTTAATTACCTGTTCCATAGGACTTGACGCGTTTCATGATTTCGTTCTTAATGGCAGGTGACATTGGGACCTTGTTTGCTCCAACACGTGCATGAGTACATCTGTCCAGCAGACCCTCAGGGGCACCCTGAAATAAACAAGTCATGGTATTAAACCATATCACAGGAAACTATCAAACAAGTTTAATAGGAATCAAAGTGGGTATGTAATATTTGGTATCTTATCCAGACTATTTCAAAAAGTAATGAACTCTAAACAAAATGATCAAATGAGTGCTCAATTTTAAATAAAAACAGTTTCTGAACAGTGGTATTGTTGTGGGTTGGCCAGAAGTAGAACAATATTTTAGATTAGGTCTTGCCGAGTCTCAATTCAGAAACCCAACAATTGCCCAAGGTTTTGGTTTCACAATAATTATAGACTCCTAGTGAGCCATATTTGGTTTTTCTAGTTGCGATGTTAACAGGTATCTTTAACAACAGTTTAGGTTATACTTGTTTTTACAATTTATTCTTATTTAAACGTTGACTCTAAATCGGGCAATAATGACTGTGCATACCTTACAGAACATACGGGCACCACCTGGAGAACGTGTTGGTTTATTGGGAGAGCAGTACACGCTCATGGATTTCCTGTCACGTGAGAACTCGAGTGTAAATTCCTTCTTCCACATATCTTGGACCACGTGACAACAGGCTGTACATTTCTCCCTCTTGTTGAGTCCAGCTGTGTCTGTGTTGAAGTAGTTGATCTTCTCCACCAACACTGACAGGGCAGTCTCTGTGGCCTCGCCAACCTTCTCGTAAATGTCCTTGGACTGGGGAATATAAATCAATTATTAAATGGATATTACCCTACTTCACCCAGTCCTATTTTAACTGTCAGTTTTAAGCAACGTCTTGAATGTCCAGCACATAATTATTGAGCAGTAAGAATCAGGGTTACATTCCTCAAGATATTCCTATATATTATGAAGATCGAATTCACTGACTTTTAGGAAACATTTTTAACTACTCTTAAGATTAATATCATCGACATCTTACTACCTCTTGAATCAATGCCTGAGTAAACTGACGTCATCAATGGCAATACGTACATAAACTGACATCATTATGAATGTAAATGAATTGCGGAGATTGGTATAATATATGTTTGAGCATTTGAAAAATGGTATATTGTAGAGTCAGTTTTAATTGATGGAATGTACAAAATAGTTTATAAAAAAAATTCCATCGTTATATGCGATTGGGAAGAGTCACTTGTGATGAAAGTCACTCAAGACACCCTATTCGCAAATAAACATGTTAATTATATTTCAGTTACAAAAAACAACAGTTGAATAAGCTATATTTAGCACCATGAAGATGAAGAACATTCCAGACATTTAGTTATTATAAGTAATTCTGCAGGTCAAAATTTTTAATGGGATTTTATCCGTATGGAATATTTACAGGAAAACTTCTTATCCTGGACAAAAGATGACTGATGTTCACTTACGTCATTGTAGTCAACACTGGAGTCGTTACACATGGCGCAGATGGTCATCATCTCCTCTAGGCCCTCAACGTCTGAGCCCTTCATCTTCTTGCCTCCCAGGTAACTGAAGTAAACACAACACACAAGATGGATAATAGAAGTGCTTCTTTTGTTTTAATTTTATTTTTGTATTTTCAACAAATAAAGGTTTTACATAGCACTGACATGTGTTACTTGTGAAGGAAAACCTCAGATCCGTGTACACGAATATCGAAGAAACACCGCCCTTCCGCATGTAATGTCAAACGGTCTTAGGCCAATGAAAAAATAGTTTTGTTTGCTGTGACGGTGACATTTGGTCTTACTTAAAACTGTTTGATCTGAGCTAATGGACTCGAACATGCAGTCTAAGCAGTTTGAGACGAGCGATTTATATTACAAGCTAACTAGCCATTGCCGACAGACCCTTTCTTAATTATCTAGGGCATTCATATCACTACCAGACAATTTTATTAAACAAAAAAACATTAACACAACTTAAGGGCAGAAGTGTTAATAACCAACATAGTATTTCATATCATTTCATTTTAGTTACCATAGTTTTCTACAGAATATTCTATTGTGATAGATCATTAACTTTTTTACATTGGATTTTGTCAAAACAGTAGTATTAAAATTGCATTCTGTGATACTTTATATTTGCAATACTTAATTTTATATATGGTTGATAATTGTAAAATTACTTTTTACTAATTTATCTATTTTTTATTTGTAATTGAATATGTATATTTTAATATAACCTGAATATGTGTGTTTTAACCTGAATAAACATCAACCAATCAATCATACTCTTAATAATAACCTTAGGGCTAGTTTGTTGAACCGCTAAATTGTTCATGAGGTAGTGAGACATTGAAAACAGTGACGTATATTGATACTCTGACATTCAACCAAATTTTATCAGACTTGATATTTGTTAGGCCATTATAAATTAATTTCCTCGATTTTCATCCAAATCTGTATCAAAACAGGGTTGAGATTTTTTTTTTTTTTTTTTCCTGATATTAAAACATAAGTTTCAAATTAGGCATGAGATGAAACAAAAATCATTATAAAAATCAAAAGCTTTAAAATGTGGCACCATTTTTGGCAAACAAATTTTTTTTAAATGTTTTAATTTCTTTTTTTGTGATCTGGACAAGATATTAAAAAAAAAAGTCAGCGCTGGTAAATAAACAGGGGACAGGCAGAAATGAAAATCTAGGAAAATCTAGAAGTAAATTTATTATGGCCGAAGGTAAAATGGTAATGGGGGAAAAAACGCCTCAAATCGAATCATTGCCTACTGTCTACTTACAGGTCACCTTCTGGAGCATATGTTGAGCCTGTGATTTCAAACTGTTGTGCATCAATGTTTGAGCCCTGGATATTGTTAAAGATGAACATCTGTAATTATAAAAGTCATTAAAAACTCATTATTTCATCTGCTTAGTAAACATGTTCCCACGCATAAGCAGTCAGTGCTCATTGTTGAATTTTTTGCTATTAAAAAAAGCATAGAATTTAGTAAATGTTAATATTTTTGTTGAACAATAAAAGCTACAAATCAAAGTTAATTATCTACCCTGCAGTCTCAATATCGCCAGATTAATTTTGTTTGAAAATTTAGCATCATTTTATGCTGATGAAGGCTAACAGATGGTCAGTTAACACAACCACTCTTTCCTGGGATCCTGGAAGGTTAGCCAGTAGTACTCGAGCATACACATCTCTGCAAATAACTGTTAACTTTCCCACTTGAATCAGCATGGAAGACAAATGACAATGAATGCTATGTCATCAAGGAAAATTTAGTTGTACTGGCATTCAATTTCAGGACCCCTGGATTGATTGTCAGACATGCTACCATCGGAGCTAACATGACCCAACTCCCCAAATTAATATTAAACAAGACTGGTGGAACGTAAGAGGGCCCTGCTCAAGTTTTGTAACCATTGCTTACCCTGCATACTGACATCTGGTTGGTGGTGAGGGTACCAGTCTTATCAGAGCAAATGACGGAAGTGCAGCCGAGGGTCTCCACTGACGGCAGACTTCTCACAATAGCGTTCTTCTTGGCCATTCTTCTTGTTCCTGAAATGCGGCAATAAATTCCTTGAATACCAAATAAGGATATCTACATTTTTATTGGTGTTAGATATTTCTATGTCACCCTGGAGCTGGGATGAAATTCTCACGGAATCATCTGACACAATGTATAAAAATATACGACATAAACATTACAGAAACTGATGCCTAAATAGCGATCGTGGTAAAATATACAATGATGGATTAAATGAAATAATTATTCAATGTGTTTTAAATGCAAGAAAAAGAATCATTCATGTTTTTTTTTCCATTGCTTGGAGAACAGTTTTTGCAGGGACGCAACTTGCCAAAAGTTATCCTGCGCAACGGATTATCTAACCGAACCTCATACCCATGCAAGATTCTTATACATTTTATACCCTTTAGTACAAAAAATATAAACATTCACTTTTTTTTTTTACTGACTACAAATAGACAATAAAACAGCTACAACTCTTATCCATATCACTCATGATGGCACGGATGACCTTGTAACTGAGACAGGAAGGATAATGGGGAACCCTGGGAAGACCCATTTGTCAGACTGAGTGACCACAATACCATCTTACAATACAGGACACAGGTTCAAAGCAATGTTGCCAACGTGGGTTAACTAGTCTATCCCAGTGCCCTGACATCTCCCGACTAAAGTCTGGTACAAGTATATCCTAATGTAAAATGTAAAAGTATGGAGTTCCCTGCCTGTCCCACAATTCATAGTCCACTATAGTGTTTACCACAATGTGGTTTTGTTTTCTTGATAGCCGCCGACTGATCACCAATGGTGCCTATAGCAGGAAGAGATAAATCCATTTCTACAGTTAAGCTCTTTATCAGAAAACTTAAATTTGCATTACTATACCCTCCTTTTATAACTAGACCTTTTGTTATAAAGACTGGAAACCATTTTACATGGCGATTGCAAAATGTGAATGACTGCAGCCAGCATACTGATCAATCACTCCTTTAATGAGTATATGTATATGTCGACTTGTACCAAAGGAATTACGACCCATTTGCTGACAATACCACTGAATGACGATCTTTGTTTGATCCTTGTGCACAGATGGTGGTGACAATGGGTTAGATATTGACCTAGAGCAAGACAGGTGATGATGACAATGGGTTAGATACTGACCTAGAGCGAGACAGGTGGTGATGACGGCTGGTAAACCTTCTGGGATGGCAGCAACAGCAAGAGCAACGGCGATCTTGAAGTAGTAAATAGCTCCCTGAAGTTGAAAACATACATGGGTGTTAATAATTTTAAACTTATTTATTTTACATCAATTGTGAAACAAGTTCTTACAACTTAGACAAATCAAAGTCCTCCTTGGACGAACCAGTACCAATTATATGAGGATAAATAGCCAAGGAGGAGGATCAAACCCACGATTTACGAATCCTGGGTCTGATGCTCTACCGCTGGACCACATGCTCCATTTGCATTTAATAAAACACGAAATAAATATAATATGATCATTTCGGAAATACGATATCAAGCTGCTCAATAAGAACAGTACAAAATGACATCTACAGGCCGGTTGCTTGAATATAGGACCTTTATTCTACTAGTCTGCTTCATTTATTTCTAAAGACAGATGCATCAATGAAAATTTCGACCTAAGAAAAGTGGCATTCTTGAGCAGCAAAATACATTAAGTGCCGCCACTATTTCAAGTTACATTAACTGTTTAAATCAAATCTGAATTTACTTCAGTAATTACAGCAGACGAACGAGAATTTCCAGAAAATTCTCTATCTTTTTATCATAATGAGGAACTTAATGGTTTCACCATGCAAATAACTAATCATGCAAATTACTATCTGTGAAAATTACCAACTGTGTGAATAACTCACTATACAAATCACTAACTGTGAAAATAAAGTCTTATCATCTTTGTTTATTTCCATCCATATCTATCAATTAAATATTCCCTTCTGTTTTCACGCTGCTGCCGTATTTTGCAATTACCTGCATTAAGTTTTGCTTGTACGGAAACAATTTATTTTATACCCCGCATGTAACAACACAATCATGTAAAAGTTATTTACCTTGATCCATGAGCCACCGTGCGCGGGATCGTTGAAATGCCCAATGTTGATGGCCCACACAGCCACACATATAACGGTGATGACCTGCAAATGTACAAATATACATGGTCAGAAAACAGTTTTATGACTGGCAGATAATTTTTTTTTACATTAAGCACGTTGTTTAAACATTGCTACAGTAGATTCTGCCAACTATTTCTCTTGGCCATCAAATTAATTATCATCTAGAAAGGTAATGAATGAGACACAAACAATGTTGACCCTATATAACGAGCTAACAACAGAAATCCTCTACCAGTTTACAGGTCAAACTTAACTTACATACATATATTTAGTGTTTTAAAGAATTTGTATTTGTAAATAGCGACACAAGATTTGCAACCACAGTTTTTGTCCCGACTTAAAAAATTAAAATGGCCCACATGATCTCCTTATTGCCCTCTATCAACATGCAAATGGTCACAAACTTAGCTTGATACGTTTTGAGAAATCTTTCTGAAAGGCTAAGGGGGGAATCTATAGTCCACTCTGGCGGAAACGGTAGGGAACTAACAAGCAGTACAACTTTAAAATAAGCAAACTGTGTACTTCACAAAGTTTAAAGGCACTTAATACGGACAACAGTTTTACTCATCTTTTATCAACTTTTTTCTTGTTATAAGAAATAAAATTATATAAATACTAGCTTTGAGATCTTTACACTACCGTATATCGTCGGCCATAAGTCGAATTTTTCAGACTCCAAAATCACTCTCTGAATCCCTACTCGACTTATGGCCCCGTCCTAGTCCCGAGTGATGATTTTTTTTACCAAAGGTCAGCTCCTACTGAAGTTTTGAACGTCGAATTTCAGTTTCAGCAACAGTCTATATGAACAATGACACCAAAGTGCAGAATTGAATTACACTCTTGTCAATCAACTATGCATCTCGCAAACACAAAGGATGATTACGTCATACGTGGAAAGTTACTTTGTTCATGGAAAACTCTGATTGACAGTTGAAAAAAATGATCGGTTTCAATTAGACGCTTGATGTTTTAACTCTATGCAAGGGAAACCTTGATCTTGGTCAGCCGAACGATTGCGTTGCCTACACGGGGTGTAAACATATATGCCGAAAATTGCCTTGGGATATTTGGGTCAGTAACCGATTATTGCAATTTGCATTCCCACATATGTGGTGACACTTATCCACGGATTACAGAATATACCAAATATTCAACAGAAGACTGCATTTGTCTGTCGGCCGCATATTTGCCGTTGATTCGATAACAGTACATGAACGTATACATGCGTAAGGTCAGTTGTGAGTGCAGGCAATCACTACTGTAGGAATTTTAATATTTAGGTGACCCAAATCTCACCCACTTCCTTTTCGAAAATTCTGGGTCGACTTAAGGAAGGGTCAATGCAAAAAACTGAGATCTGACGGTCAAAAAGTCCCCTCGACTTATGGCCCGACTCGCCTTATGGCCGACGATATATGCTTAACTTACTTCGACAGCAAATATTGGAATAAAGAAGTTTGTTAATATTTTTTTACAGTTGCTAGTATCTTGTGACCATCTGAATATTTTACAAGAAAGAATCCCCCTTGAAACAAATATTTGTCCTTCAGAAGATCTTGGCACCATTCCCCACAAGCAAATAGAGGGCTTTCATAACATGATTAAGAAAAAAATTGTGACGTTCTGTAACACAATATATGAGACACAGACCTTTGACAGTTGCTGGGAAAATTCATCGAGTTTCTGTTGTAGGGGTGTCTTCTCCACTTCAGTGTCCATCATCTCATTACGGATCTTTCCTGAAATGAGAAGCGATCACAAACTTGTAGATGTGTGTTTCATTAAAAACATATTTTAATGGATATTTAATCTACAATTTCATAAAATTAGTATTTTGGCAATTGCGTTCTCTAGCTACAGGTAGGTCAAAAAGGTCAATTTTTCAAATATCATAAATCACTCAAAATTTAGAAAATATTATACAGAGATTTTCTCAATTTGTATAAAACCATATTTTTAACTTATTTCTTTTTTTATTTTCTGGCATTTTGATAGCAGTACGTAGGTTTTACAGTTGTTATTGTTGATTTCAGTGAGTATCTGACATACCATCAAAACAGATTTCAAATGAATCAACAACTACTTTATCTTGCTAAATACGATAATGAGAGTATGATCAGTTTCCTTTTTGGTGTTCACCTCTCTGTCTTGGGGGATTCTCAAATACAAACACGAGAAAACAACAAATAATAGCATTTTTTGTCATTAAAAACAATAAAAGATATCTTCAAAACTGTCTTGATAATTATCAAGCTTTTATATTATATAATTACATAAATGTTAAATGCTATATTGAATAATAAAGGAAGCAAGCAATTAATTTATCAAGTTTTTTATATGTGTAGTATGCGTTGATTGAATGAATAAATGAATTAATGAATGAATGAATGGTGTTTTATGGCATTTCAACACAAACATGTCATTTTGTGTGCACCTGGGTTATAACAGATACTGAAAAAGAACTACTTGATTTTACATAATCCTTTTCATCCCTGGTGGGACATAAGACACATCAATAATAACAGTTTCAACACAGTTTTATTGATGGAGAAAGAAATACCTAAGAATGAATCTGATTAGAAACACTGCCCTTTTGCAAGTAACTGGTAAACTTCACCAGGTGTTATGTACATAAAAAAATATATAATATATAAAGGGTCATTAAGTGAAGGGTGTCCAGAAAAGGGATCCGAACAATGGAACCATTGCTCTTAAAGAATACAGCTCAAGTGCAGACGAAACGAGGGTTCTTTTTTCATACTGCCATGTGTGGTTCAGGTGGGAATATGGGATAAAATCTAAGAATGGATAAAATCTAAGAATTCATTTATTATGGCCTAACCGAATATATAGAATATGACTAATTCTTCATCTTGAGGGCAACAGGGCCAAAAAACAGATGATAAGCATCATTTGTGTTTTTATGGTTTTTCAGACAGTCATGTAACTGTTTCAATGAGGAGAAAAAATACAAGTTGAGTGCCATCTGGTAATGTTCAATCTGTAGAAGCACGATTATCAATACCTTATGTTTTCCATACAAAAAAATGAATTTACGGTAATTTGACGACCTTGACGGGTTTGTTCTCTTTGAAGGATACACACATTATCCAGACCAGCTATTATATTGTTTTACTTAGTCCCTCATGAATTGTTTAGATTAAGTGGGAATCCAGCCCTCGTACAACATCACCTGGGATTTGCATGAACTGGGGAGACTTCCCAGTGCAACTGATGATACGCATCAGTCATCGTCAAGGTAACCGCATGCCGCGGCATCATAGTTCCATAACAAATAATTTCCATTCTTACAGAATACTGTTTCTCAGTCTGTATAACACTCTGCAGTCAGTTTTGTGGGAGATACGATTGTATGTGAATATTAACACCAGGTCTCATCAAGCAAGGCAGCAGTGCTCAGCTACCAGAGAGCTTTGAATCAATAACAATTCAATCCAGGTGTGCTACACTTGGCTCCAGTTACAAAAGCCACCTTTCATTTCCAGATTTTCTTACTAAGCTCTTTTCCTATTTAAGTATGAACAGTCTATCTGTATCTGTGTATTGGAACTATTCATGCAATTTCAGCAAGGTTCATTAATATCTGAATGCAGCTCTAGCAGTTTTTCTAAATCTTTTATTTCATACAATTATACAGGGCTGAAAAATTCCACTCGTCCACTCGTCATGACGTGGGAACAAATTGGTCACGACCAGTAAGATTTAAGGACAACCTTAATATTTCTTTGATTTCAAGTATTCAATAAAAAATGTTTAAAAGAAAGGAAAGCCACAATCCGCAAATACCTGGCCATGAAGAGAGCTGATATACTAGAAGGGGCATCTGTGGTTGAAGACTGACATGACAGTGGTTGTCTTTCCTTGGTCACATGCTATTGTGTCCATATCTTTGTTCACATAAACCCACTGTGCCAACTGGTAAGTGGGTTTCCAGTGGGTGTTCTCCTTATGAGACCATAAATCAGTATTCTTATGGGCCCCTCACCTTTGCGTTCTTGATTTTGTCTTCTTATGAGCACTTAAATTTTGAGTCCTTATGAGCGCATCAATTTCGTTCTACGAGCCTTTTAATTTTGTCTTCTTATGAGCCCATTTCTTTTGTTTTCTTAACGGGCCAGTTCAGTTCACCTTACCTTGCATGAACTCAGTATTGTTCAGATTCGCCCATCAATGTTGACATATGACCTCCGGTTTGGTCCCATGAGCCCATCATTAACTAAACAATACAACCTGTTTGACAAGCTAAAGATTACCATGTAAGTCAAGAGGTAGAACTGGTTTATTGCTTTTGAATTTCAGAATGATAATCCTATAATAAATTCTGTTTTTATCTCCCGGATCATAAACTGCTCTACAACTGTGAAGGAGCTTGAACTCTAGTCACCTTTTATAAAAGCAGACATAAATATGGAAATAAACTCTACTAATCGAACCATAAATCTTTGCCCTTTTATTAACATACATAAATCTACAGCTTCCATCCCCCTTCTCATTTCAGCATTTTCATTTTGTGCTTTATACTTATTACTTATGTCTATTTTTTATCATAGAAACCTGCTGCGGAGAATTGCAGAGACATGCCCAGGTGTGTATTGATGTGTTGGCTAACACCATGGAAGCATGCTGGCCATTTTATATGATATTTATCATTCACTGAGAAGGTCTGTTGCCTGACTGGACAGTTATCTGATGAGTGATAGAATCTCATTAATATCACCAGTACATTACGATTATCACAGTATGAAGTACAGTATCAAAGCTAACCATGGTTACCATGCCAGGTAGAATGTATACCACGAGTACCAAGCCAGGTAAAATGTATACAATTCTTGAGAGCAACACACTCAATGTCCTCCTGTTCAATGGCAACACCCGACACCAGTGTTTTAGCTGAATAATTGTTCGGTAGCTCATTAACATGCCTGTCACTTTACATACAGTAGACCTTCAATGGCATGAGCAGGGATGGCTGAAACACCACAGAAGATTCCAACACCACAGAGGATTCGAACCTCTGATCTGGTCCAGATCAAATTCCTATTAATTTCTATAATTCTACTCTGATGACTGGAAGAGACCTGATGGCTAGGTTTATAAGAATGGTTTTTCAGTTTTATTTAACGGCGATATACCCAAGTGAATTGTAAGTGAATCTCCTTACATTGCTCAGTGAGAAGACCCAACATACTTTCATAACCAGGTTTAATGACAAAGTTTTCAAATAAACATATTTTGAAACCAGCTGAGCCCAAACCCTTAACCACAACAAGGAGAGTTTAGCATTTTATTCACAGCCATTTTTTAGTAGTATTAGTTCTTTTGAGCCATTTTTCAATAGCGGTAGTTCTTTTGAGCCATTTTTCAGTAGCGGTAGTTCTTTTGAGCCATTTTTCAGTAGCGGTAGTTCTTTTCAATAGCCGTAGTTCTTATGGACCATTAAATTTTTTCAGTTGCGAAAGTTCTTTCCGAGATATTTTTCAATTGCAGAAGTTGTTTTGAGATATTTTTCAATAGCGGAAGTTCTTCCGAGACCAGAAATTATGCGTCTTTGGATGGAGCACTCTTTCCATACAGTAAAAAAAACCCAGATCACTTGGTACTTATAAAAATGAAAATGACTTTTGAATTGTGCTCCCATATTCCTAGTTTCATTTTAATTTAAAAATACTTGTATTCAGCTCAGAATTAAATTCCCTACGGAAAAATAATTCTTTCTCTATAAAATAAAGTCAAATTATTTCTAACACCATTACAGCAAACAACAGATCACATTATTTTTTTTAACGTCTTGTTATAAATACAAACATGTGGCAAGGCTACCTTAGAAATCAGTTTTCACATCACTGAAATGATTCTCTAAGGTAGGTGAACTGCTTATATATAAAATACCTGTTCAAAACATAAAACCAGTCTGTCGTGCCTACAAAAAACAGCTGCCTCAGCCATTGATACAACTTAATACACTATCATTGGAAGCTTTACAGAGGAAACATGTCGCCATTCATCATGATTAACTAGCAGCTTTACCACTAAAACTATGCTAATGAAGGGTTTTTTTTACATTCTGTTCAATTCCTGCAAGCTCAGACTGGGGCAGTTTAATTGCAATTGAATCAACCAATCAGAAACTCTATGAGAATCTTGTTACAATTTATTTCAAAGAAGAAACTGTCAAGTTGTTTGTCTTTCAGGAAAACAAACATTTAAGAGGATCAAGATTACTTGCTCAGCTGACTGATGACGGTATGATAAAATTATATATATAAAAACTCCCTCGATACAAAACATGACATAACGAGACAGAGCAACTTAGCATTTACCATACGTCAGAACAAACAAAGTTCAAGAAACTTTCTGGGAGTTTTTTTAACGTTTCAGGATAACTTACAATTGCGGGGGAGGTACATGCAATGGCAGAGCACATAACAAAAGGGGGAAAAAAACTAAATGAGAAATTAGCAGCATTATAAGAATGACAAAATGATTCATAACAATTGTACCGGTGATGAAGTAGTGAGGAAATACTTGGGATATCTGCACTAAATAAGGGGCGTGAAAGGCAGAGCTGAGACAGCACATCATGCAGTGAAATGACAGCCGATTCACCACTGTGTCAGATATTGTTGTTTCAGACCAATACTGAGTGACATAGTATGAAAACAAACACACAAAGTTCTGCCGGTATTGCTATCCTTGCCAAACAAAATTTCTGACTTCCCAACTTTACATGCAGGAGATGCAGTCTCTGTGTCACAATTCTCACATTCTCTTGCATGAAAGGATCCTGAATTTTTCTCCCTGAAAAGGGGTCTGTATAAGGCCATTATAAATTAATTGCTAGATTATCATCCAATTTTTTCTTAAAAAACGGAGAGCGGGACGATTTTATTTTTTATTTTCATTTTGAAATTTTTCGATGTTTTTTAAATAAAAAGGGTCGGGACAGCATGAAAATTAGGGGGCGGGTGGGGGATGATAATCTAGCAACTTCTGCATACACAAAACCATGAAAGATAATATCTTTCTCACATGAAGTTTTGGACCGAGCTGGACTTGAACCCTATTTTAAGACCTCACTGGCAAAATGTCAGTATGGAGGGGACCCTCTGGTATTGCCATAATCTGTTGTATGAAGAAAATACCATTTTGACACATTGCAAGTGATATAATTATAGCTCCAAATAGCATCCAGTTTTATTGGCAGAGGAAACTTCTCAGACGGGATCAAAGTGAAACTGCTGTCCTTCCAGAAGTAACTGGAAAACTTTCTCACATTTAGTTTTTGGACAAGAGTTGACTCAGCAATGGATGGATAGACAGTGCTTTAGGGCATTATAAATTACTAGATTTAATCCCTGCTCGCCCCTCGGTTACCCACCAAAACTATTCTTATTGTCCCGTCCAGATGGGGGGGGAGAGGATAAATACAACTGGAAACGCAAAACGGCGCAGCATTTTGATCATTTTGATCTTTATAATGATTTTTCATTTCACGCCTTATACAACACTTCTGTTTTAATATCTGAAAAATAAATTTGCACCCAGCCCTTTTTTATGAAAATCTAGGAATTAATTTATTATGGCATGGACCGTGGAGCTTATTTGTGTGCAATGCTTATGTTCCAAACCATACTCAAGGCTTTCCAATTCTCCAATCTTTAATTTTCAAATTAAATTAATGGGAGACATAAAATGAGAACATTCATTAAGTTGTTTTTTGTCCATGATCATGATAAATTGGTAAGATTAAACAGTCAACTTCCCAATTCCCAGTAAAACCTGCAACTTAATGTGAACATCAAATTTTCCAGGAACACTGTAATTACAGTAATTCATAGTTTCGTTAATTAAAATTGTTATTTGCAGACATTTTAATTAATTTCAAGCAATAATGTTTAAAACTAAAACAATTACCAACCGTAAATGACAATTTTTTGCACATTGGAAGAAAATAACATCTCTGCGTAATACACTTACGTTTAAGTTTGATAAAAATGAGAGCACATAATTTTGTTTTTCAACATTTTTTTTAAAATTTCGATGCAAATCTCAGAAAGCTATAATTAACTGTTATAACAGAAATAAGGCCAGAAGATATAGATATAGGCCCAGTCTTGGTAGAATGAAATTTAACATTTTGTATATGAAGTGTGTGTAAATTTCCATAAAACACACTGCCCATAATGAGACATTTAGCCAACTTTAAAATGTTTAGACCAGTATTTAAATGTAATTTAAGCGCGGCGGTAGTCTAGTGGATAGGGTGTTGGCTGCTCACACCAGAGTTGGTGGGTCTTATCCCCAACTCAACAGCTCTAAAAAAACAACTCAGTACTGGTTCTATCCTGGAAGCTTTCAGCTTTCTTTGCAAATTAGTAAACTAATTGTACCGAAAATTAATTACTAGATTAACAGCCAATTTTTTCTTCAAAAGGGGGGAGGGGGGAGTTTATTATTATTTATTTTTAATAAAATTAAAAAGAGTCGGGGTGGCATGAAAGTTAGAGGGCGGGCATGGATGATAATCTAGCAATTAATTCATTATGGCCTAATGTATTTGTATCAAAGACCAACTTCCAGATGTGTGAGTCATTATATTCCCCATGAAAAAAGGTTTATTGTGGGGGAGTGAGCATTGCGGAAATACTGTATACATACCAACTGACCCTCATATTCTTTTCATCTTTATCATTTACAAATTATATTCTGCTGAAAATGATGAATGTGAATTGCTCGATTTGTTGAATGTGACAAAGATTTCACCAATTCTTGCTTCACAAAACCTACAAAACCTCCATTGAAAGGAATATAATTGTAAATATTCAGATTTCAAAAGAACGACTCAATCCTCCCCAGTATTGTCAACTTAATACATTATCAAAACATACACACTAAAAAAATGTACACATCACAGTCACAACTTACTATATAAAATAAAACCGCCAAACAAGAAACAACTTTTAAATATTTTATAAAAGGAATTTTTTGCCCGTTAACCTTTAACCAAATATATAGCCATAAGCTGATTTCCAAACTTCCTTTTCAATTTCCTGTTAAAAAAAAAAAATCATTGACAAGCCTTTAACGTTTCTTCATTCTCTGAAATGTATACACCAATCTTTAGGTACATTCCTACGAAATAACCAACTCCGTGCCAAAGAATGCAAAAAGTTTCAAATCTAATCACACTCTGCCAGCACTAAAATGCAAACAAATGCTAACAAAGAAGTTGAAGTTGACTTAGAAACAATAAAACAATAAACAGGTCAGGAGTTGATCAATGTCAGTTCTAAATTAGATGAAAATGGGGTTGGGAGTTTTTAAGTATTTTTGTTAATTTACAATAAAACTCTTTGAATGTAAACTTGAAGATAAAGACTTGTAAATGTGACCGTCTATGTCAACATTAACTTAGAGAGTTCGGTCAAGTAAGACTTTTTTAAGATAACAAGTCCAATATGGTTTGTCCATTTCTTAAAGAAGTCTCATTGTGTGTAATGTGAGAAAATTTCCATTGTAAAATGTATTAAGTTAACAAGTTAAGAAGAAAGAGCCATGTGAAATTTCAAGAAATGTAGATATAAATAAAGAAAAAAATACAATATTTTTGCACAAATAATGAAGGACATGCTTCATAATAAAATAGTTAATTTAAGGTTTATTAATGGAATTGTTCAGAAAAACTTGAAAGACAAACTTCTATTATCATGAAGAATTAGAAACATACTCTATTGATCATTTGATGCAATATTAAAGGACTAAAAACTCAGTGTTGAGTTCCTAAATCTTAATTTAGCAACAGTGACCTTGACCCAAAGTGACCTGAAAAACATTCCACAGCTTTCTTTTATCATAAGGAGTCTTCAGTCACAAAATGTTATCTCATAAAAATTAAAATAGTGAGCAAATCGACCCCATGGACTGTCAAGATACTATAAATATATGATCCCTATGAAAGATGACCCCCACATGTCAAGACAAATATGTGAAACATGACCCTACGTGTCAAGATAAATATGTGAAACATGACCCCACGTGTCAAGATAAATATGTGAAATATGACCCCACGTGTCAAGACAAATATGTGAAACATGACCCCACATGTCAAGATAAATATGTGAAACATGACCCTACGTGTAAAGATAAATATGTGAAACATTACCCCATGTGTCAAGATAAATATGTGAAACATGACCCCACGTGTCAAGATAAATATGTGAAACATGACCCCACGTGTCAAGATAAATATGTGAAACATGACCCTTAATGTCAAGATAAATATGTGAAACATGACCCCACGTGTCAAGATAAATATGTGAAACATGACCCCTAATGTCAAGATAAATATGTGAAACATGACCCCACGTGTCAAGATAAATATGTGAAACATGACCCCTAATGTCAAGATAAATATGTGAAACATGACCCCACGTGTCAAGATAAATATGCGAAACATGACCCCTAATGTCAAGATAAATATGTGAAACATGACCCCACGTGTCAAGATAAATATGTGAAACATGACCCCTAATGTCAAGATAAATATGTGAAACATGACCCCTAATGTCAGATAAATATGTGAAACATGACCCTTAATGTCAAGATAAATGTGATACAAGACCCCACATGTCAAGATAAATATGTGAAACATGACCCCACATGTCAAAATAAATGTGATACAAGACCCCCACATGTCAAGATAAATATGTGAAACATGACCTCTAATGTCAAGATAAATATGTGAAACATGACCCCACATGTCAAAATAAATGTGATACAAGACCCCACATGTCAAGATAAATATGTGAAACATGACCCCTAATGTCAAGATAAATATGTGAAACATGACCCCACGTGTCAAGATAAATGTGATACAAGACCCCACATGTCAAGATAAATATGTGAAACATGACCCCTAATGTCAAGATAAATATGTGAAACACAGAGGCACAGAGCACCTTGATGCTTCAAAGGGTCAAACTTTCTATTGAGCGAAAACCATTTTTTATCAAGCAACATTCTACAACCTTTGCAAGCATTTTTTTTATTGGAAGGGGTCTATTTGTAAGGCTGACCTAGTTCTTTATTGTTTAGTTTAGTTTATAAATACTAATTTGTTTTAGCTTGTTTTGCAAAGAAAGCTGAAAGCCTATTACTATTAACTGCTCTCAAGTAGCTTCCTGATTCTGCGGAGCATTTTATTCATTTCAGAGCTGCTGATTAAACCTGCTACCTCCACCGTGAGCGACCAACTCTCCCTATCCACTACACTACCGCCCTGCTTTACTTTGTTTGCATATTTATGGCATCATAAATGTGACATATGGTGATACATGGCAAGTATTATCCTATACAGACACCAAACCAAGATATAATAAAAATTACATCTGGTAACCGTGAAGAGAAATGCTGGTTTATAAAGCTCAGACAATAAATACAAAACAGATCTCAGAATGAGAACCAGTAATGCCAAACAGCAACACTACAGTCGTAAACCCAGGGAGTTAATACAAGAGGCAGATTATAACCATCAGATTAATTATTATACACACAGAGAAGACTGTAGATCTCCGACTCATCTATAACGGAATATCTGGCACTTATTCTCCATCTACTGGGATCTCTCCACATATTTACTTATACAAAACTGTATTACTTATATACACCTTAATGATCTGGTAATATCCATGAAAAAAGTAAATCTCAACAGAATACCCCCCCCCCCCCCCCCCCCACCCCCACCCCTACCAACCAATATAAATTTCTTGCACATTATTAAGGAAAATCCTGCTATAAACATTAAAAAAATTGTGCTAAAATGCAAGAGCCTCTTCATTTTTTCAAAAAGACGAACTAAAAACATACTTCTGATAACAATTATCTAGATATATATATAGAATACAGGAAAATAACTTTTCACAACTCTCATAATTTTATTAACAAAATAAACTTTTTTTCTCAATGTTTTCATAAACTATAGAAATATGTCTATTGGATACAAATACCCCCGCTACATAATAGTTTGCATAATACTTAGAGTCACTGTGATGCCATCGAGGGCTAACAGATGATCAGTTACCTTACTGCTCTTTCCTGGAATCCTTAAAAGTTAATCAGTACTCAAGCACACTCATCTCCACAAGTAACTGAAAACTTTCCCACCTGAATTAGTGGTGAGGCATGACAATGAGATGGAATGTTATATATATCAATCATTACCGCGACTGTTGCCGGCCGTATGGAGATTCCAACTCATGACTCCTGGATTGATAACTAGATGTCAGACTTAAGACATTTTTACATGCTTGGTATTACAAATGAGGCGACAAGCAAATTTTTTTTTTAAAAACAAACAAATCTTTAAACCCGATTATAAGTAATGGTATCTTCAGCATCTTTTAAATAACCAAAATCAACCCCAGCATTGATGATCTTCCTTAAGTAATTGAATATAATTAACGCTGAGAAACTCCACATTTTCTTATTAAGCAATTATTCAAACCAGAACAATTATTCAAAGCCATCATTCTGAATGAGGTAATTATTTTAACTCTCAAACAATGCTAAGAAGACAATGAGATGAAACAATCTAACTAGCAGGCACTGCATTAATTATTCTCAACGTTTTGATCTTTAAAACGTTATCAACTCTCTTAATGCCTTCAGATTTTCGGATTAACGTAATCCGACATTCTGGAAAATATAAATCAGCTGCTATTTGCACATCAAGGATTTCCAACAGGTAATGAGTGCCGAAAAGAAACAAAAGATTACCAAATTATTTGTGTAATTATCTAAACATTGGTTTCCGTGGTTACTAAAAAATTCTCTGACGTCATAGAAACGAAACAAATGTCATAAATAATGTGGAAAAACAAATTCGGTACCAATGTGATCACTGAATGATATGCTGAGAGAGATGCTGTTTGTTTGAAGAGAGATTTGCAGATCAGCTCAATGTGAAACAGGTGTGCTAAGCTATAACAGTCCCAACAGAAGGCGATAAAGCAGGTTCCAATAATAGAACAACTATAAATGTCATATCTAGGTGATCCCTGTATAAAAAACAACTATGCCTTACTGAGGTGAAAGAAAAGGGCACCAGCCATAGAACATCTATTTAAATCATATATATTAAGGTGAAAGAAAAGGGCACCAGCAAAAGAACATCTATTTATATCATATATATTAAGGTGAAAGAAAAGGGCACCAGCCATAGGACATCTACTTATATCATATATATTAAGGTGAAAGAAAAGGGCACCAGCCATAGAACATCTATTTATATCATATATATTAAGGTGAAAGAAATGGGCACTAAGAATATCTATATATATTATATCAAGGTAATATAAAAGGACACCAGCCATAGAACATAATTCTAAGCATTATGAGACAACTGCAGGGCACCAGAAATATAATAAACAGGCATAGGTATGAACAATTACAGAACATGGACACCCCAGAATGGCCTACAGTCAGTAATCTAGAATCATCGACCTCACACTGCCAATTGTGAAAATTGAGGAAAAGTATAATTTCCCAGAAATATTGGATAATTACCCAGAATTATTACAGAGTGTAATCTTAATGATGCCTGTAATACAATATAACCTGCCGGCTTTACGACTTTCACATTAGGCCACCCATAATACATAATACTGGTTAACGGTTAATACCATAATATACCTCAACTGAGGTAGTTTTTTTTCTCTTCAAACTGACTTTGGTTTATACCTCAGATACTTCACATGAATGGTTTTATAGAAGGTGGTAAAGACAAGACTCCTGGGATTCCGAGCACAAGAGAAAATCTCATTTTAAAACAGGAAATTTAGAAATGTTTTGTTGTATCCTGATCTTGACCTCAGCACATTTTCTAAATAACAGCTCTCTTACATTCTCTCCTCCTACATAATCTAAGTAAAATGTCTCCTGTTTTTATTAAAGATTTGCAAATCATCAGCAAAACAAAGTTACCTACCACACCATCTTCCTCAGCAAGAGACTGTATTCATATGGAATTTTTAAATGGCACATGTCACTTTTAATCACTAAGGGTGAGAGCAGTACCTTGCACCCCCAGTGTTTTTTTGCCTTTAAGGGGGGCCGAAGTTCAACACTATTACCCTTGCCAAAACACTGTTTTTTTTTTCCCTCATAAAAAAAAATTCCCCTAAATTTCTATTTTTATGGGATTTAACGCCAGTTTAACAGTTTAAAACTATTAACAGTGTTCTTATTTTTTCCACGTCATCATTACGCCGCAGCTATTTTCCTCTATTGGAGATACCCGTCCCCATTCTCCCGAAACCCCCCAAAAACTATATCAACTTCTGGATGCCTAGGTTGAGACACAGCAAACAAATGATTTCATAGGACGGCCTTTCCTCCTAGCTAGTACGATTCAATGTTTCACCAGGCTGGTAGCAGTACTTTCCAACCCAATTCTTAAAGCCTGGCCTGAGACACGGCAAACAAATGATTTTATAAAGGATGGCCTTTCCTGCCAGCTTTTCCAGCAAGATCTGTGGTGCAGCAGGTAGATGGCACATTCCAGGCCATTATGGCAAGGTTATACCTTCTGTTTTTACCTTCAGCTAACTGGTTATATTTATCCCATAGTATAGATAACAAACATTCTGATCACTTTTGAAAGTTGGCTACCATGGTAGAACAACACATGGAATCAGAAACAGACATTTTCCTTGTCATGGAAATTTCATTTCTTATCCATACAAATTTTTTTCCCTATTCCAGTATTAAGAGATAAATAATATCAGCTGCCTAAATTAAAACATGTTTTTCTGAGTGGGGTTTAACACTTTGATTATAACTTTATCGCATCTATTTGCACTGGTTGAGGATAGATAGACTGATTGATTGATTGAATATTGAGCCTCATACTTGTGCCATTACTGGCTAACAGATAATCAGTTAAAAAGAATTATATTTTACATTGATTGTGAATCAAATCCATACAACTTTGACAAATCACGGTTGAAGATTACTGGCTAACAGATAATCAGCTAAAAAGAATGATATTTTACATTGATTGTGAAACAAATCCGTACAACTTGGACAAATCACGGTCAAAGACATCCGGTGACCAGCACTAGGCATATGCTGATAAAGTCTCATACTTAAGGAGAACACACAAAGCAATGGCACAGGATCAAACCCACAACACCACGATCTTAAATCCAGTGCTCTATTTGTGGGCCACGAGTCCCACATTTACAAATCAGTATAATTGTAACAAGTATCTACATGCTGGACTGGAAAATGTGGAGGAAACCACTTGGGAAGAAAAGTAACATGGAGAAAGCATTAATCTGATTGATAGACCTGAGGAACAATTAAGCAATTTCTTACAGAACTGAAAATCAATTATTGTAAAGAAATTTGATGTAAGCCGCGTTACCGTTTGACAGCAACAATGTTATGTGCATGACTTCACCCATATCTCAAATCACGAAATTTCGATAAAACTGAATTCATTCTGTACCCAGCCTCATAAAACTGCAGCAAATTTATGGTCAATTTAATTGCACATGAATCCAGTCTGCCTACTTGGATGAACAAATTCCAGAAGTAACTCTCATATCCTCAAATTTAAATACAAGGTAAAGTGTAAATATTCTAAATCAAAAGAATGCATTCATAGAAATCTGAGCGTTTGAATATTTAGCTTCATTGTTACGCCAATTTAGCTTCATTGTTACGTCATTGATGCCTGACAGATGATCAGTTAACACAACCATTCTTTCTGCTGATCCTACAAGGTTCAACAGAACTCGATTACACCCATCTGTGCAAGTAACTGATAAGTTACCCTATTGAATCAGTGATGAGAGACGAATATCTTTGAGACGCTGTGTTGTATATAAATCATCACAGAGACTTGACGGCAGGGGATTCAAACTTCTCAACCCTGGATTGATTGTCATGCTTACAACTGACTGTCATGCTAACAACTGAGCTAACCAGGTACAGCTTCAAGAAAATGAATGCAAAGTAGTCAGAGACTGATCAAGTCCCAAATCTAAACAAAAAGTTTTGTTTTTTTAAAAAAGGGTTTTAACTACAGTTTATAATTTATATAGCCCGGGACTGTAGAACCACAACTGACAAACTCGCACATAACAACTAATAATAAATTCAGGTAAAGATGGATCCATAAGCGATAATTATTCAACGTATTTTTCTAAGGGTGTCGTAATACTTTCAGACAATTTCATAAGGTCATACATAGTAAGACATAACTCTTAATAAGTAATGGTGTGGGGGGGGGGGGGGGGGGGGGGGGGGGGGGAGACATATACAGGAAACAAGGAAACTGCACCCCACCCCTCCCCTTCTCTCCAATCAAAAGCAAAATGAAAATTCCCGATTGAAATTAAATTCAAGGCCAGTCCAATACCATTCCCAAAATACTTTCTTTATTACAAACTTCATACAATTGTTGGTGCTGTAAACACCTGGCAATAAAATAACAGCATGTGTGTACCTTCAAAGTTGGTAAAACTCTTTTTAACTAAACACATCCAAGCTTAAAGTCTCAATTTAAACTTGGCGCATCTTTCACTCCCAATCTGAAAGGTGGATATATATATAAAGATATCATCTGGATGATCCTGATGCCATCATTATCCCATAGGTGCTTTTTATTTTACTGATATGCCAATGCAAAATGAATATTTTATCTCAGAATTGACTATCAAACATAATTATTGGAACTATAAACACACGCAGATCTACCGTGGTTTTCGCAGATCTACTGTGGATTTTGCATTATTTTACAGAGAAATACAAGTGTAGCACATGTTAAAATCACTTTGCTTTACAGAAATGAAACTAAAAACACATGGTTCCAAATTATGATATACATATGTTTTTTTCTCCAGGTGTGTATGTGTGTGCCATTAGTTTCAATGATGCTTGGCGGATGCAGACCCTGTGACCTCATATAAGTTGACCTTGTGATCTCTGCATGCTAGAGAATATACCAGATGTTGAATCTGAACAGCAGAATGTTGTGTGTGTGTGTGTGTGTGTGTGTGTGTGTGTACAGCTTTGAATGCATTCAAAGAATGCTATTAAAAACTTCAAAGGGAGGCATAAAGCAAGACAATAACTTCTACAATCAAACCAAACTGTTTGTTTCTCCAGCTATTCAATGTTGAACAAACAAATAATAATCAAATATCAAAACAACTGCAACTTACCGATCTCGGTGTTCAGTCCAGTTCCAATGACGATACCTCTCGCCTTACCCGCGGCAATGTTTGTACCCTGTGAAGTAGTTTAAAAGAGTACTTACTTCTATTTCAATAAAAAAAAAAAGTTATTTTCAAAACGACACAAAGTCAAAAATTTAAATTAAGTTTATATCATAAATGTAGTGATCCTGGAATACTTCTTTCCTGTTGGTGTCTTGCTATCATTCCTGGGGTCGTGAGTTCAAATCCCTACCTGTCCATTACAATTGATATACAACACTGTGTCTTAATGCCTTTTGTCTCTCACCACTGATTCAAGTGCGGCAGTTATCAGTTACTTGCAGAGATGAATGTGCTTGATTACTGGTTAACCTTCCTGGATCCCAGGAAGGAGTGGTTAGATTAATTGATCATCTGTTAGCCCTTGATGGTATAAAAATGATGTTTAATATTCACAAGTCATTCATTTTCTTTGTGTCAAATAAAACCTTAACAACCACCGTTTTGAATACTTTTCATTATTAATAGATACATACTTATTGAGAAAAAACTTTTCGCAAAAAAACATATTAGTTGTTAAACTTACAGAGAAAAGAATGTTTTTCTTGTCCTGGTTGACGGCCCGTGGGTCGGGGATTGGGTCAGCATGTTTCAGAACGCTCACACTTTCACCAGTAAGGATAGACTGGTCTACACGTAGTGTCGTGGAATGGATTGTGGTGACACGGATGTCAGATGGTACTTTGTCTCCAACTGCAATACAAATATCACATTACAATAAATATTCTACAATAAACTATTTCCACCATAAATGGAATGGAATGGAATGGAAGTCTTTATTTAAAAAATAACGGGAAAAGACAATGAAAAAGTAATTTCCTTTATTGGCTTAATTTCCTTTTGTTGTCACGTTTATTTTGGATCATTGGTGCAATAAGGCAGCAAGTGTATATGAAATAAGAAGGTACTTGGTACCTTTTTGTACCAATGGGACGACTTGTATTACAATTTGAGCAATGGTAAAAATGATATAATCAACATTTGTTTTATATTTTGAATAACTGTAAAATTCGATTAACAATAAAACATCTGTCAACTTTTGCATTATGATTCAAGTAACAATAAAACATGATATGGTCATCATTTGTACAAGGACTTCAATAACTTTACCATCATAAAGTCAACATTTGTGTGAAGAATTGAATAACTGTAAAGCATCAGTCAACATTTGTATAATAACTTGAAATATCACTGTAAGTGATCAAAAGCCCCAGATGGTGCCCTGACACAGTTATTGCACCCATTTGCTGCAGGCTTTGACAAATTGAACTAATAAGAATAACAGATGTCTTTTTGATACTCGCTTTTGGGGTCACGAGAAAAGTGAAGGTTAAACACTTTACACATGAAACACACTATTATAATTTTGAATTTTTATTAAGGCTTAGGAATATTGTCAGCCGCGAAATTGATTACAAAAAAATAACCCGAACAAGCTGATGATACGCACCACTAGGCTTGGTATCAATCACATTTGTGAAGTTTCATTGAATTCCGGCCATTGGTTACTGAGAAATAGCGATCACAAAAATGGCCAACAGATGGATGGAAGTACAGACGACCGCAACTCCTATATATAGCCCAAATATAGATCTTGGGATATAATAACGGTAAAGCATTAGAGTCAACATTTGTATAATGACTGATTTGACGAATGGTACAGCATCATAACATGAACATGTATTGAATAAATCAAAGCTGCACTTAGTGGTCCAACTTACCGGAGACTTCCACTATATCACCAGGAACAAGAAGACTTGCCCTGATCCGTTGTACACCTCTGTTATTTTTACGATAGACTTTTGCTATTTCGGGTTCATATTCTTTTAAAGCTTCAATTGCACTTTCTGCATTTCTTTCCTGAAATATTTCGAATAAAACACAATTTTTTACTAATGACCACACCTATACTACAATGTACATAATTATGAACACATCCATTTACCATATGTATATACATACCCTTTTTACATATATGAGCACAGCTATATTGCATATGAACACACCTATTTTGACATATGTATATGCCCATATAATGCATGCACACACCCATTTTATGCATGTGCACAGCAATTTTACACATAGAATATATACTCCCAACATATATTTCACACAATTTTACTTTATTGAAATAACAATACGTTTAAAATCTGAAAATTACTACTATGCATGCTTTACTGGGACAGTACATACTGGCCGCAGGTACAACTAAATTGAAATTCTATTTAACCCTTTACTTCATATGGACACCTTTGAACACCTGTAATATAGAAGGCTTTGGAAAACAGTGTAGAACCAGTTTTGATTGCTTGTAACGAGCAATCTGAACATGTCCTACACTGTTTTCTGCTTTATCAGAATAAATAGGTAAATGTATCAATTCATGGAAATTGACTGTGTGACTTTTGAGTTAGGAAGAGTCCAACTAAAATGCATACATGGAGTACAGAGTTCAATTTTACATGAAATTACCTAGATTTGTACCAACTTGATGACAATGAACACCAAAACTTACATATACAGCAATGCTATCATCAGTAATGTAGAAGATACGCCTGTATGCATCCGTGACCAGATCTTGACGTTGATATTGATTTATTACTAAGTATTAAACAATACTATACAGCACATATCAACTTTATCATTTACATTGGGTAATATCAATTCTCCATTACTTAACGCAGTAGGGTACTACGTACCTGTGAAACTTAAATGTACTTAGCATATTGATGCAATTGTGTCTGTATTTTATTTGGATTTTACTTTTTTGAGTTGGTCGGTTTGTTTCTTTTTTTCTCTCTTTTAAGAAGATTGTGAAGTTGGGTCTCATTCCCCCATTGATCATAACAATGCTATTTTCCAATATTGAAGGGACCCGCCCCCCAAAAACATGCTCAAAAGTTGTCTCTCTTTGTACAATTTGTACAAATCAATCTCCGATATCAAAGAACCAATTATCAAGCTTGCTACATTCTAAAATTTTGTAAAAGGAAAACACATTGATTAAAATCTAATACTTAAACTGCAAAGGCAGACTCAATCCATCACAACAACCAGCTTATCAACATTAATCATGGAGGCAGGTTTTCTCGCCTATACTGTCACTTAGTTTGCCAGATAATGCCTGACAATATCAGGTTTCTTTATTTTTTGCATTTATTAATGGAGTTTACACTATTTTCAATTATACATGTTCTTGTTTCAAGGATAGGTTTCATTTGAATATTTAGCATCATTTTTCTGCAATCAAGGAATAACAGATGATCCTGGGGTCCTGGAACATTAACCAGATCCCAAGAATACAATCTCCGTAAGTAACTGATAACTTTCCCACTTGAATCAGAGGTGAGAGACGTATGATAATGAGACACTATGTTGTATATCAATCATTGTGAAGACTGGCCTAGCAGGGATTCACTCATGACCCCTGTATTGATAGTGAGATCTGAGCCCTAACAACTGAGCTAACTGGGCCCCGACTAAGCTGACCGGGCGCGGTTGTAGAGGATGAAAGTGCGTCAAACACCTGGATATGTATAGTAATTTAAAACTGAATAAGACTAAACTGAGAATCATTTGCTTTTGTCATTTTTAAAGGTGTTGGTTTTGTGTTTTGATGATAAAATGTGTTAAACACAGCAATGGCTGATATTTTATGAACAACAGTGTCAATTTTAATGAAAGAGAAGAAAGCTCAGATAACTATTTTCACAAGTGTTGTTTCTCGGTGTGACTGTTTTTGTTTGCTTATATTGGCGATGAGGCAGAATATTTCAAGAATCAGAAAACAAACAACACTTGCACTCAAGCAGCGTTCAGGGATTTCATGATAACATTACTAATTATATTTACATATCACTTCCATTAGTGCAAAAAGCTGCTAATTTTGTGTCTTCTTATATCATAATGCAGTTGGCAACTTATTGTGTATTCAGATCAAGCAATCGTTGTTTTGAGAATAGCACACATTGCCCTATGGGTGGGGGATGGGAGAATGGGGTATTTCATTTGTTAAGAGTGGGTACATGTTAAATACAAAAATACAACTTTTATTTTTTTAATATATGTATATGCAATATATCATTTGATCAAATATGCTAGGCTTAAATCAATATATTGTTTATCGCTCCCTCTGCCTACCCATCAAAAATCTGTTCACTCAAAAAAAGTGTTTTTCCAGTTTTTAGACTATTTTTTAATGCAGGCAATTCTGTTGTAAGGCAGTGCAATATAATGCAAAACTCATTATAGCGCGCTTTTTCTATGGCTCCCAAATTTCAAATTGATATTTTCAACCAAATTTATTAATAATTTGCAGTATAACAAACAAATTGATAAAAAATCCCACTAAATTGGTAAGTATTTTTTGCAAGATCGTTACGTTACTGTGACCATGTGTTTGTGTATCAATCACATCTTGATAATTCAGACTGACAAGACTTTTTATTGTTATAATCAACATCACTTTTAATTGATTTATGCCAACAAACAATGGTCTTTCATACATTGTTTGTTTACAGTACTTTGACCAGATATAGTATTGCCAAATATTAAATGTAGCACATACCACCATGGGATATTTATAACACAGTTTCGCCTATATTGCAGTTTCATTTTTTTGATCCCGTCAACCACGTTATAACTTAGACAGTGATTCACTGTTGACCAAATGGATTCAATGTTGCTTTAATGGTCTAAAAAGGCCCCTCTTATATCGCCGATATATTTTTTAATCTTAGCAGTAAAACTGCACATTTATATCAAACATATATTATGGATGTTCTGTTCAATAACTTATTTTGTACTTTGTTTCTGTAGTGTGAACTTCTTTAATTTTGTTGACCAAATACTAAATCGCAGACTGCGATAAAGTCACTCATTGGCCAGTATCGGGTTACGTGAAAACACTGACGAATAAAATGGAAAATTCCGACCTGTGGACGGATTCAACCATTATTTTCTAATGGGATACCTTTAAGCCTACTCGCACCACATTTTTATGTTATATTTCATAATAAAAACACAGGGCAGTAAGAAGCAATCTATGGGAAATCGCCTGACAATCCTAGATCACCGACGGTAATGAAATCGTCTAAAAATGCTTGTTTTAACAATTACATACAACACAGAACTCAATAAAATAAAAATGACTGCCACGAATTGAAACAGTTCTACTTATTTGTCTCTAATATCCGCTACATAAATATCAGTTGTACGCATCATAAATGAAACACAGTATGGTATTAGTCTTGGCAAAATGAGACGCTCACCCCATTAATTACAAAAAATCAATACAACAATGCCGTAAAGTTATTTGATGCCTCTGTACTTTGCTTTCATAATTCTCTGTAAAATCATAATTTCAAAGGCAAATTTACGACTATGTACACGAATCAATCAAAATAATGGCGACTAATGAGCTGTTTGCATATTGCTTTTCCTTGTTATAACAATCTGTAACAGGTACAGAGTATGATGTTTCAGAAGACAGTACCTCTTACAGAATGCACTGGCTGATATCAAGTAACCAAGGCGATATTCAAGTTTGTTTGTGTAAATCGCAAGATCTAACAGTCGTGTGATTTTGTGCCACTCCCAAGCAAGAAAATTGGCGAAGGAAATTACATGTTACGCATTTGAGTCAGGATTTATCAGACTGACTTAATTTTCAAACAAGTTTTACTACATAATTTTAGAAAAAAAACATCTTCAACTGCCAAAGTTCTGTTATCATCAAGTCAACTTTTGAAGCAATGTTGAAAACTCAGGGTATGAAAATTTCATTTGTCGGGTCGCCATGACATGTACATTAAAGGGGGTATATCGGGAAAAAATCGCTATAAATGTCTTAAAAAATATATAATTATCAAAATGGATAAAAAAAACATCTCATTATCGTTTAATGGTGGTGGTGGTGGTGGGGGGGGGTTATAAATTTTGTATAAATTAATGGATTAGTATTAATCCATCAGACACTTCAGATAAAGCAGATATGTACTGTGATTAGTCGAATGATTAACGATACCGCACTGTCAGAACAAAAGGTGCAATTTGACCTGTACTGTGAATATTTATTTACCAATAATTTTGTCCGATAGTACAATGACACAATAGCAAGTTATTTGTCTGTAAACCAGATACACAAACGGCAATAAAACTGTAATAAACCCTTTACTTTACTAATCAATCATTGTGGGTTATTCAACTTAATAAATGGGTGAACAATGGTGCCTGTGGCTGGTTATGAATCACTGATACACATTTAAATGCCAGACTGGAATAAGTTAGGTATCATCTTACCATGTAATCTAAATATCAATTCTATTAACCATCTTTATATTTAAGGTTCTTTTTAGCCCCCCCACCCCACTCCCCAGGACAAGATGATTACTTCTGCAACCCTTGTGTTTGACCCATTCCTATTAATTGTCATCTAAGATGGAATTAAGATTTTACTGGTCAATAAACCATGTATAGCCTACGCAAGAAAGAGCTTTTTAAATAAAATGGATCGGTGCGGCATGAAAATTAGGGTGCGGGCGGGGTTGATAATCTAGCAATTAATCTATTATGGCCAATTCCATAGATAATATTTAGAATAACTGAAGAAAATCAAATAATTCCTATAATTGAATTTCAACAAAAGACATCACTTTTGACATTTATATCACTTGCTACTTCCTATTAAATTAAACGTTTGACATTTAGACTTTTTATCAAAATTTAAAAGAACCCTTTATTCCAGCAGTTTCACATATGTATTTATGTGCATAACGTTTAATGATGCATTCAAACAAATCAACTGATATTGTCTTTCAAATCCTGTAAACAATATCCAATGTAAATAACATTTTTTTTTATCTTTTAAAATTGCTTTCTGAAACTCTCGTCATGCTGTTAATCTAGATATAATGTATTGTGCCACACCTTAAAATGAAATATAGATTTCCTGAGATTGTGACATCCTATCTATATAAATGAAAAACAAAGTTCCAAGGCAAACAAATGAATAAGCATTTTGGCTGGGAAATAAATAAACAGTACTTATTGAATTTTTCACTGATTTGTTTCTCACTGGTTTGAATGAGACAAAATTATTTTGGACTTGTAAGCATGGTTTGAAATCACGGCCTCAGCTACGTGAGGTCAGTGATCTCGAGACAACACCATCGACCATTCAGTCATCAAGGACCATGACCACGGGGGAAGGATAACAGAGTCGTGAGAGACTAACAGTTATGTTATTCGCAACTGATCTTTATCTTCTATGACAGGGATAGAGGATGTACAAACATTAGGGATGATGGTAAGGCAACCAGGCAATATACATCTAGTTATAAGGAGTTAGACCAATTAAATAAAATAGAAATACAAGCAATGAATGCAAGGTAAAATACTAAATTACATAGATAGAAGACTGGAAAGGGGATGGGGTAAATTACATAGATAGAAGACTGGAAAGGGGATGGGGTAAATTAGAAATATGAGGGAAAAGAAAGGGAATTAGGCGAATTTCATGGCAAGAAGGGAGTTTAGGAAAGAGGATGAGAGTGGTGATGAATATCCAGTTTTATTGGTGGAGGAAAACCTTAGAATGAATCTCGAGTAGAGCTGCCATCCTTCTGCAAGTAACTGGTAAACTTTCTCACCTTCAGATTGAATAATAAATGTTCGAGGCACGAGGGAATATTAAAGAGTTGAGCTAAGAAGAGCATTTACTCACCTGCCATACACCTACTACAGCATTGCATATTAAAATTACTAATATCACAAATGGTTCTACAAAGGCTGTCACTTGATCTTCGTCCTCTTCAAACCAAGCTAATACCTGCAATACAAAAATAGCAATAAATATAAATGTCATCCACAAATAACATTAAAGACAAAGAAATTTCCCCTCAATTATCAAAACCACCAGATCTAAGATTATAATGTCAAGTTTTCCTTTAAGATGCGGATAGGGTCAGTAATGAATGTCAGAAGGGAAGAAATTGAGTTTGATTAAACAAAAAAAACTTGTCTCATGAAGTACTTTCAACTTTTTTCTCATTTTAAAAACTACAATTGGGTTTTAATGCCATTATCACACAGTACGAGTTATAAGTTTTATCACTGGAGAAAGACCTCAGAATAAATCTAGTAGAACCATTGCATTTTACAAGAAACTGGCAAATTTTCTCATATAATGTTTTTAAACTGAGCTGGGCTCAAACCATTGACCTCAGCAGCAGTGGGAGGTCAAGAGCTCTTGAGACAGCACCTTTGACCAGCCATTCACAATGGAGAGACAGGTAATCACGACTGTACAGGCTATTCCTGGTTTCAAACAAACATTTCAACTTGAGATTTTCCTGAAATACTACAATATCCTTTACATTGATTACTGTGCATGTTATCTTTTACCAATAGGTAAAAATTATCTGTGTGCAACGAGTTCAAGACACTTTTCCTCATATGCTTTAAATAGTACTGGTTCTAACCAGGAAGACTTTGAGCGTGATTTGCCTAAGTTGTAAGAACTTGTTTCACAATCGAAGTAAACTTAATAAGTTTAAACTAATGAGGCCACCCTTAGTAAATTGCTTGTTTGCCATTTCCGACTTATAACATTTAGGGGTTTAGGGGTGGGTAGCATAAAATTGTTTTTTAATTTAGACACAAATTCAAGTAATCGTTGATATTTATGAGTCAAGGAAAATCTCGGCTCGAGAGAGGTTTAGTGAAACCAGTCTCAGAATACCTAAACTAAACGACAATCAGGGTGGTAAATACCTGACTTAAGCAAATGCATTTATACAAATCCCAACAGGTGCATCCAAAGTGAGTTGCTGATATAATATGCCAAATTTTTGCTACAAATCTACTATAAAAAATGTTTTGAACAAAGCTCCTACGACATTCCATAGTGGATTTAATGTATAACGTAGACTCGTACTTAACCAATAAAACAAGATATTAAACCAATACAGACTGCTATCTTTATTGCCGACAATCTCGTAACAAACAGCAATTAAAAGGTTACGAAACTGCCACAGATTCCGAAATGCAAAGTATAGCAAGACTAGTAACTGAAATCAGACAACTCAGCAATACCAATTTAGTTCAAAATCAGTGTGCAATTCTAAATATATTAAAACAAATAAAAAAAATTTCTTAGAAGGTGAATGAGTTCTGAAGTTATCTGCACATTATATACAACGCAGATTATGTCGCTGACAGTTTTATTGGTAATTTTTTATTAAATTTTATACTGTGTAAAACTGCATCTAAATATAGATCCCTAAATCTGAAATGCATCTAAATTTGAATCCCGAAAATAACATTTTTGTGATTTCAATTATCTTCCTTTACGAAATAGCGTTATTTTGGTATCACCGTTTCTTTATGATACAACAGGGTTTTATATATATTTTCTATATGTAGCACTTGAGTATGAATCCATAACAGTATCCTACTCATATATAAGCTACCATTGCATGTATATAAAATACCCGTCCAAACAGAAGCGTTATGTGTTAAATCCTTGATATATAAGCTATGGCAGAAACCATTTCTATTGAGAAGTTGGATTCTATATCCTTGTATGCTTGGTTTGCATTTTAGTAAGGCCTGTTCGTCTGTGGATTCATACCTGTTTTTTTGCAAATTCTTCTCATATAACTATATATTCCATTTTTTTCATATTTATGAAAGATATATACTGCAGTCTTTGGTATGAAGACTGGTCTTTGGTTTAACCCTTTACTTCATATAGACGCCTTTGGACACTTCTATGAAACCTTTGGACACCTTATATAGAAGGCTTTTGAATTATTGGGTGAATTATGTTTATATTAACTGACAAGAGTTGAAAATAGTGCAGGAAGTGTTCAGACTGCTCGTTACGAGCAATCTGAACTCTTCCTGCAATGTTTTCAAAGGCTGTTTGTGATTGGTGCGGAAAAACGCGTATCTATGGAGTAAAGGGTTAAAATAAATTTCAAAATTTGAAATTTAACTAACTGTAATTTTAATAGTAATTTCGGCAATTAAATAAACATGTCATTTCTTCAGAACATGTCTGAATATTACGTAACTTATATATTATATCCTAGGTTTGTTACAATTACTTTTCTGTTGTTCATGCTCAAATAATTGTCGAAAGTGTGACTCTGTCACAACACTGTTGTCACAAAATCTGATTTAATACCAGGAGCGGCAGAAATTTAAAACGGCAAAAAGAAAATGATGTATTAAACACAATGAATTTTGTCTGACATGACTGGTTAAATATTACATCTTTATAGTCCGTATTTTCCTGTTTTATCAAACAACTAATTGGGGACAGGGGCTGAAACTTACGTCAAGATTTTTAACCGAGCTGGGTCCGAACCCATGACCACAGCGATGAGGGGTAAGTGGACATTAGACAACAGTACCGGGGTTTACTGTCTGGCATTTCTGACACAATAATTCATCAAATGACCATTAATATGCTTCAATATGCCTATACACATATGGGGGACAATTGAACCCCAATTTCATAATGTGAGGGGAAAAAACTGCAGGAGTCCTAGACCATGGGACCATGGAGGATACCATGCATACTTAACCAAGAGGTATTGCTTTACCCCTAGCAAAAATATTGAACATGCCCATAAGGTAGGAATGTAAACAGTTTAAGTTGTACATGTATGGGGTAAATATAAGATTAAGTATTTAATTTTAATGCCTTCAATCAATTTATGACTCTATTACTCAACTTATCCCTAAGGCTTATTCAAGAGTTACTCAAACTGAACAAATACAAGGGTGAAATAAAGTAGTTCATCCTTCTACACACAACTAAATACCTTGCATTAATCATTACTTGATTTAATATGTATATACTTTTAGATGAATTGTAAAGATTTAACAGTAAATCATTTTTTATATTCTCACTGTTAAATTAAATCAGTGAATTATAAATGGTAATTTCACTGTTTTCAAAATCATAAAATAACATGAAAAAAAAATCTTGGTTTTAGTGAATTATCAAATCAATTTCACTCGTGTAATAGTGTGTAATTTGAAACATCTTTTGGTGGAGTGAGACCTTGCTGCTGATACCTCACAGATTGTATAGACTTAGAAGTGAACTTACATTCAACACCAACCGTGTTTACAAGGTCACCTGCCTACACCATATTTATTTACCAAAAACCAAATCTCAGAATATATTTCATTTTCTCTTTCCTTTCCCTAGTAGAATCATACATTGCTAAACAATAACAGGTATGGTATGTATACAAGTATGAGATAAAACCAGGAAGTGTGCCAACGTTGGTACTCCTCAGCTTCTTCTTACTATCTGTAACATTGGTGAAGACAGCTGCCAAACTTTCTCCAGAACAGATTAATGTACTACAACAAAATTCTACAAGTTGTGATGGATTTTGATGCTGCAGATATGGATTCAGTGGTTTTACAGATGAATTCGGAGGTTTTACAGATGAATTTGGTGGTTTTACAGTTGAATTTGGTAGTTTTACAGATGAATTCAGAGGTTTTACAGTTGAATTTGGTGGTTTTACAGATGAATTCAGTGGTTTTACAACTTGGTACCAGCTGGTAGTCTAGGAATAAACTTGTTACAACATATGGAAGATAGCATTATAGTACTCAAGACCTTTCAGTGTTTCCCCACCCCTCTCTTCTGGGCCAGGTTCTGGTCTATTCTCCTCACAAAAAACATGTAGTAAGAAAAAAATCCCTCAAAATTTTTTTTATGGGTGACACCAATTTAACAGGGTTGAATAATGAAAAACATGGATGTTATTATTTAACTTGTAAACTGTTTAAAACCCAAATACAGTTGGACCTGTGTAAGCCGCCACCTCTATTAAGCAGCCACTTGTCTTAAGCAGTCACTTTTGTTATTTCCCATTTCTATGTTTTAAGAGCAAATTAACCTGTATTAAGCAACAACCTGTCTTTAAAGGTAAGTTTTGTTCCTTCTCTTGACTGGCTGACAGGTTTGACTGTACTTAACGACTTACATGTTTTTTTTAGATTTTCTCCAGTTTCATCAGCTATTTTCCCCTATTGAAGATACCCCACCCCATTCCCCTAAAGCTGAAGAAAAACCGCACTGCCTTTGTAAACTATCATCAACGAAACCACCTGAAGTGGTTTTCAAAGACAGGTTACAGCTATATACAGGTTTACACCAAAATAGTGTAAAACATAGACCAGTCATCAGTTACTTTTGGATGTTTTACAGAGAAACAAAATATGACTGCCTTCAATCAGTTTTATTTATTGAAGTCAGTTTATTGGCAACTTGAAAATCAATCTTCCTTGAGGTCCTCATATAAAACATTGATTTCAGAAGTTTTTACTATGAAATATTATTTTTTTTAGAAGCGTGATATTCTTGAAGAATAAGATAAAATAAGAAAGAAACTTCTTAACATCAGTAATTATAGTAAAACCTGCATAATAGGTCACCTCTATTTAGAAGCAACTTGTCTTTAGAAACCCATTTCTATGCATTCAGAGCAAACTAACCTGTATTTTAAGCAAAAAACTGTCTTAAAAGGTCAGTTTAGCTCCTTCCCTTGAATGGCTGCTTAAGACAGGTTTGACTATATAACTTTTGTTTCTGGTTTCCCATCCTTCTGTCATGAATGTAGGACAGGAAACCAATCTTTTTGGTATGATGGCCTACCATTACTCACACAAATAGGTTTCTACTTCCACTGTAGTACTTATATATGTATGACTGGGTAATAAACATGAAGGATCTTGAATGGAAACAATTGATTGCTGCCCAAAAACACAGATATACACAATCAGTCAAATACCTTTGATACACTTCTATGTAGAGCAATCTGAAACAACTGATGCACAAGTCATTGTCCTCCACACAAAAAAACACTGACATTCCTCAATCCCCATTATAACTGAATTTTCTCATCTTATAATTAATGATTAAGCTTAAAATTAATTCTACCAGATTTAAAATGTGATGAATCCATGACAGCTTAAGTTATGGCAAGCCAAATTTACCCTTTTATAAGGATAAAGTTAACTGTTACACAAAGACAATACATTCAAAGGGTACAGCAGCTGCTGGATTGACTGCCTACCTTTTCAATCATTGGGTACTTAATAAATACTGACAGTATCACCAGGTGTTACAAGGTGAATGGAGCAGCAAGTATCTAATACATTTTACACAAACACCATATGCACCGTGAGGCCTTTTTGGGAGAAATAGAGGCCTTATTCCAGTAAGGCCTACACATTCCAGTAAGACCTACATGCCATTGTGCCTTATTCCATTAAGGCCTATACATTCCAGTAAGGCCTACATGCCATTGGGACTTATTCCATGAAGGCCTATATATTCCAGTGAGACCTACATGCCATTGTACCTTATTCCATTAAGGCCAATACATTCCAGTAAGGCCTACATGCCATTGGGACTTATTCCATGAAGGCCTATACATTCCAGTGAGGCCTACATGCCATTGTACCTTATTCCATTAAGGCCTATACATTCCAGTAAGGCCTACATGCCATTGGGACTTATTCCATTAAGGCCTGTACATTCCAGCAAGGCCTACATGCTATTGGGACATATTCCTGTGAGGCCTACATGTCATTGAGACTTTGGTCAATAAGACTTTCATGACATTGAGGCCTGTCAATAAGACCTGTACATGCCACTGAGGCGTACACAAATGGCCAGTTTCAATGAGGTATCACACACTGGTAAACTGTTCCAACACGCCACCTCACTTCTACCTCACTGGTGTGTAACACTACATACTACAAGTATCTGATAAAAAAAAACTTTACGAACTGAACACCACTTTGAATGTGCACTTCAAATTGACAGCATAAATCACACTCTAAATTAACAGAAGTACATATGGGGAACTGTTTTAAGAGTTGAAACTGATCTACAAGAGCAGTAGAATGTGTTCCGAGGCATACAAGTACCCACCTAAGAACAGACAACTTGCAGCAACAGATGTGGAGCAATGAGATGGGATAACAGGATAACTTAATATTTTTTAGAGTATGTGCGATTATATTAGTACAGTAATGGTAGATTTTCAGGAATTCATAATAACAGGCCAACAAATATAAAGCTTATGTTTGGTAACCAATTAGACCTAACCCTGCCATATTAAACTAAGGCCATTACAAATTGATTGCCAGATTATCATTCAAATTTTTCTTAAAACAGGGAGGGCGGGGGAATTTTTTTATCTTTAGAATCTTTGATGTTTTTTTTTTATAAAAAAAAAAAAAAAAGAAAATAAAAAGGGTCGGAGCGGCATGAAAATTAGGGGGTGGGCGGGGATGCTAATCTAGCAATTAATTTATTATGGCCTAACCATCTTTTCTTTTTAATGGAGATGAACACCATTTTCAACACAAGACAGGTCATATGTATGTGGCACATACAGTTTTATTGGTGGAGGGAGATCTCAGAATGAACATGAGTTAAACCGTTCAAACAATATTGCGGATTGTGACAAAACTAATATTGCGGATTGTGACAAAACTATTCATAACTGGGTTTCATACCGATACTCTATGGAAAATCCAAATGGCCAAAATCTGTTGCAGCGTTTGAAAAGGAAATTTTTTCATATTAAATTAGAAGAAATTTTTTTTAGGGATGATGGGAATGGGGTCATTCCCACAAAAAAAATGATTGATTGTGGAACAAGTTCTTACAACCAAGTTCAAATCTTACTCGAAGCCTTTGTCAATAGATTGATTGATTGAATATTTAGCGTCATTTTTATGCCATCGAGGGCTAACAGACGATCAGTTAACCTAACTACTGTTTCCTGGGAATAACCAGTACTTGAGCATACCCCATCTCTGCAAGTAACTGATAACTTTCCCACTTGACTCCCATCAGTGGTGAGAGACGAATGATAATGAGACACAATGTCGTATATCAATCATCACTGAGACTGTTGCCGGGCGGGGGATTCGAACTCACGACCCCTGGATTGATAGTCTTCGTCAATAGAACCAGTACTAAGCATATGCTGATAAAATGTTTTGCTAAAGGACACCACACATAACCGTATAGCGGATAAATATACACTACCCACAACCCTGTTCCAATGCTCTATGAGGAATCACAAGTTCATTGCCTAGCAGAGGCAAAAAAGGTCGAGTGACCTATAGGTGGACACATTTTCTTTCATAACCTACTTAACCCAATCCTCCACCCCAGATGTGATATTTGGACTAAAATCTGGCAAGCCACCAAGCATGCATATTCCCTGAAAAAAATGGGGTGCAGATCCATTTTTTTTGCAAAATCAAGCTATTTGGCGTCTGCTTCTCTCCAGAAAACACAAACATACCATTATTGTCCATAATCCACTTGATCTAATCTAAACAACTGGTAGGTACGTCAAGATAACAACTGGACAGAAAGGCAAATAACTGCCCACCCAGCATTCTTCTTTTTCACACTCCAGTCATACTACCTGACCTAAACTATTGCAATCATTTTAATCATTTTGTTTGTTGTTTTTATGTTTTTTTCGCTTTTTTTGCCAACCTAATCAACATCAAAAGAACCTGCTAGACACAAGTCACTGACTACTTCTCCACATACTCTAAAGTGGGAAACTCATGGCCATAGAACAAAGTTGATGACCAATCATAACTGAGACTGTTTCCCAGCTAGATTGACAGCCAACAGCTGAGCCAAACTCATTCCTTCTTTATTGTTTTATTGTCCATCCACAAACAATTGAGCAAGGGAACAATTTTTTTCCAAGCAAACCTTATATACTAAATTTCCTCTTGCTCTAACCATGAAAAATGCTCACGCAGTAGTAGAAATTATTACGTAAAAACTAAACCTAACATTGGGAACAAACCAATCCTAAGTTTTATTGTCAGACAAAATCATCCAAAATATGTTCTAAATGTGATGGAAAGCTTAAAAAACAAATTTATATACATCTAAATAGGAGAAATGAGAGCAAAAAACTCTCCCTTAGTTCTGAGATATTTTTGAATACACACAATATTATGCAAGTTACACTGACACCACTGACGACTTTTTCTTACTATGCCAGCCAATCATATGTACTATCATCATAGATAAAACTCAATAACTACAACTTGGTTCTGCTGCATGTAAACTTGGTCCTGCTGCAGGTAAACTTGGTTCTGCTGCAAGTCAACACAGTTCTGCTGCAAGTTGAACACAGTTCTGCTGCAGGTAAACTATGTTCTGCTGCAGGTAAACTTGGTCCTGCTGCAGGTAAACTCGGTCCTGCTGCAGGTAAACTCAGTTCTGCTGCAATTCAACACAGTTCTGCTGCAGGTTAACTTGGTCCTGCTGCAGGTAAACTTGGTTCTGCGTTTACCTGCAGGTAAACTCAGTTCTGCTGCAAAATAACTTGGTTCTGCTGCAGGTAAATTCGGTTCTGCTGCAGGTAAACTTGGTTCTGCTGCAGGTAAACTCAGTTCTGCTGCAGGTAAACTCTGTCCTGCTGTAGATAATCCTGGTTCTGCTGCAGGTAAACTCAGTTCTACTGTAGGTAAACTCTGTCCTGCTGTAGATAAACCTGGTTCTGCTACAGGTAAACTCAGTTCTGCTGCAGGTAAACTCTGTCCTGCTGCAGGTAAATTTGGTTCTGCTGCAGATAAACTCTGTCCTGCTGCAGGTAAACTCAGTTCAGCTGTAGGTAAACTTGGTTCAGCTGCAGGTAAACTCAGTTCTGCTGCAAGTCAACACAGTTCTGCTGCAGGTAAACTCAGTTCTGCTGCAGGTAAACACAATTCTGCTGATCACAGTACTAAATTTTTCAGGTTATTCATAACTAACTCAGCACTTCTGTTAGCTATACTTGAAACTCATCATTTCATTTATATGCAAGATTTTACTACCCAACATCTTACTCCAATAATATAATGAAAGATTGCTTAAGGGGAAAATGGTGAGTCAAAATAAAAAAACATTTTCCGTTGTTTCAGCCCAGTACCCTCCAAAATTGTTCATCTCATCGCCCTTCCAAATATCTTCTGGTATATAGTTGTAGACTATAAAAACATAATCTTACATCATTTAGAAATATGGTGAAGTTACCCACTTCTTCCAAATATTGATTGATTGAAAAGAAACGGCTCATCTGTATCAAGTTCTCGAGACTAGGGAATAATATGGCACTGATGAAATAATTAAATTTCTGTCTTCTGCTCCCTGGAATTTAACTGATAGAAATCAGAACTAGCGAGTTGTTAAATCAAACCGTCTGTTCCAGTGAACATAAAAGAAAACTGTAATTGTACAATGCAATTGTTGAATTTCTCCTCCCAGATCCAAGTAGGTATAGCCCTTTACTTCATATATACGCCTTTGGACACCTCTAATATAGACACCTTTGGACACCTCTAATATAGAAGGCTTTTGAATTATTGGGTGAATTATGTTTATATTAACTGACAGAGTGGAAAACAGTGCAGGAAATGTTCAGACTGCTCGTTACGAGCAATCTGAACTCTTCCTGCACTGTTTTCAAAGGCCTTCTGTGATTAAGGCGGGAAAACGTGTATCTATGGAGTAAAGGGATAGCCTATACTCCTGAATAAATGCTCCCTCCCTAATACACACCCCCACACCTATCTTTATAGAAAATGAAATGTCTCAACACTCTTGACATTGTTCTTTAATTCAAATGAATTACACGTACATTTCAAGTCTGGTTTAAATATCTGATTAAATATTACTAACCTGAAATGTGTTGAAAATGGCATTAAACCCCATTCAAAAAAAATTTAAAAAAATAAAAATTTCAATACTGGCAGTGTGTATAATGGTATTTTACACATTTCATACAAAATGTACACGAATTTCTCTGGCCCAAATAAACACACCAACTGCACATCTGCCACCCCCATTTACAAAATGCATCGTCCTGTGGGGTGGCATTTATTCAATAAACAACAGAAAACTGCCAATCAATCCAATCATGCTGTTGTAAAAATGTCATGTTTTAAATATATAACCACAATAATTAGCATTCTGTGTAAAAGACTGATATTTAGGTTGTAATAAAATTGCCAAATGCAGTTTGATGGTTTGATGGTAACACCACCCACAGAACAAATGGTATTGACTTATTTAACTCCCTTTGAAGGCTCTTCAGTCTATCCACACAAAGAGGTAGAAATGATGTGGTATGGAATATTTGCAGCCATCAAACAACCAGTTTAAGAGACCTTTATGAGGTTTTTCATATGCTATAATCATAAACCTATCCTAATAATTTGTGTGCCGTCTCCAAGACACAGAAGAACGTAGCTTCGGGAAGGTCAACTTGCTTACAGAGAAAGATGGTGGAATCTGTATACACTAAAGGAATCATAAAATGAAAGAAACAAAATGTGTTATAAATAATATCAGACATTAGTAAGATTTTTTAAAAATAAAATATTATGTCAATGCGAAAACTGACTTTCTATTAAAAGTAACAATAGCATTTTTTATTTATGCTTATCTGCAATTGCAACCTGAAATTCCTAACCAACTCTTAGCTGTTCCATTTTCAGATGATTGAGTGAACATTTAGCATCGTTTTTTTTGCAATCTAGAACAAACAGATGCTCGGTTAACCAAACCACTCTTTCCTTGCATCCTGGCAATTGTATTAAACTTGTCTGACCATTGTCTGCATTTGTGTACATTTTTGACTTTCAAAATGATCAGTAACTAACAATGCCAGTACAATATTTTAACCCAAAATCTATTCTGATGCCCTAAAGATGCCAGTACAATATTTGAACCCAAAGTATATTTTGATGCCCTAGCAATGCCAGTACAATATTCATATTCCACAACAATGTCAAGTACCATTCCTTCACAGTCGTATTAATAATATTGATACCAACTGTGTGCAAAACTATATGTACAATATCAAACCAAAGCGTAACTTAGAAGTTGCCAGCACCACATCAATTATTCTGACGCATTCAGCAATTTCATTGCCAAGTGATCTTGTACAAGCAACGACTTTAGAAGTAACATCATTAGCATCCATGTAAAAAGCTCTATAGAAATGGGATCGCACATACAACATTACTCTCGAGAAACTATCAAAATGTCTCAATATTTTTGTAATAAAGAACTATCAACACCAATAAGTGTGCATAATAAATATGATAATTTGAAATTATATCCCTGTTCAACAGAGAATTTGTTAACTAATGTTTGTACTACAGTCAACCCTGTCTTAAGCTGCAGGCAGCCAGTCAAGAGAAGGAGCAATAGTGGCCTTTCAAGACAAGTTGTTGCTTAATACAGGTTTATTTGCTCTCAAAGCATAGAAATGGGAAACAGCAAATGTGACTGCTTAAGACAAGTGGCTGCTCAATAGAAGTGACCTCTTAAACAGGTTTGACTGTATTTAATGGGCAACAAGAAAATGTTATGGTCAATATCTCTGCAATGAGTTGTTGTTGCATGGGGTTTAACGACACTTTCAACAATTTATCAGTTATATTCTGACGGTGTCTACTTAATTGTAGGCAGTGAAACTATTGTACAAGAATTCACAAAGAAATCTCTATAATTCATCGAAATGCATAAACTAAAGTCATGTTATATTATGTTTTACTTCTGATTGGGTGGTTTGGACAATTATATTCACTGTTACATCATCAAGTCAAACAATAATGGTAGCTCTGTATGGTGTAATAGCATAATCACCAATTAGTACATGTATTCCATCAAAATCACTCCATACAAAGCAGAGCCATGTCAGTATCACCTCAGATAGACAAGACATGTGTCGTTGATGGCCTGAGGTAAGGTAGTCATGTATCTAGAAATGGCATGTTTCACCTGAAGTCATTAGGCATAGAGTAAATTTTATTTTATATATTATATAACACATATTGCACAATTTCAACAAATATATGGATAGCCTCAGGGGTTTGGACATCTGTTTTTATCTTGATTTTTGCAAGATAAGCAACCTCATCTCAACAGGGCAAAACACATTTAGTTAAAAACTAATCTTCCATATGGCCCTCTTTATGATAATAAATCTGTTAATTTTATATAATCATAATTCAATTACTGTGTTTATTTTATCTGTTCACTCTCCCCTAATTGCTAGATTCTCACCCCACCCCCTCCCCTATCACACACCCAATATCTACAATAAAAACCATCCTGCCCATTATCTACACACAATCTCCTTCCTATCATTATATCACTTGGTATGTGTCCAGCAAGAGATGATGATGATAACAGACATTTGGTTTACATTGATCAGCACTTCCTGTATGTATTATACCCTGCCCAGTGTGAGGTCATTATGAGTAGCTGGATATCATAATGAAATAATTAATAGCATACTGGGATCAGTTAATGACCAATACAGCTGGGAAACTGCGGCATCATAACCCAATCTTATGATTTATAAGCGGAAAAAGGAATGAGGAAGACATTTCTGGACATCAGACACCTCATTTACTAAACACTTCATCTTAACCAAACCAGACTCGCCTCAGCTACAGTGACGTCAATGGAGAGTAAACTTTATAAAGACAAACAATCAAAAATACCAAGAGGGTCGTATTTCTGTCTATATGGATTGTCCTCTGTAAAAAGCAGGATAATATTATAGAGAAGAACGACCACCAGCTGACATTGATCCAGAATGAAGGGGGGGGGGGGGGGGGGGGGGGGGGAGGGGGGGGGGGCTGTACTTGTAACAAAGTGACATTTTCAGAGAAAGAAAATTATCAAATAGATTCCTATGTTTGTTAATATTCCCCAAATACATCGAGACATTTTTCTCTCATAAACTACCCCCATGTAATAAACAAATTTAAGGTATTTAAATACAAATAATCCCCACAAGACAGAGTTATCTCTCTCAAATAACATTTTTTTTGGACCAAACTGGACTCGAACCTACAACCTCGGTGGTTAGAGCCTGGGAGATAAATTATCTTAAAACAACACCTTCGACCACTCTAAAATGAAATGAAATTATTTCTTTATAAACAAGAATATTTCAGTTAGAAACAAAACAAAATTCGACATATTCCAGGTTTAAAACACAATGACCAGACACTGTAAGACACTACTGAATGACTGAATGTTTGCTCTGCCAGAAAACCCAATATCACCCCATTTATAGCAACAGTGCTTGACTTCAAACTTCAAAGTCGCTATCTTTATCCTCATTTACATCTGCAGTTAATGGCCATAAATCCAAATATAGAAAACGTAATTTAATACTGTGTACCTGTATAACGCAAAACGAGCATACCTACATTAAACTGGGCCGACCATAACCAATTAATACTGGGTAACAAATCTGACCCATTCTCTGCCGGTTTTTATTGCATCTTCATATTATATTAACCCTGTGTGCAGACAGATTTTGTGAAACTACATGTAGTCATAAAATACATATTTAAATGTTATATAGATGTAATTCTGACTAAATTATGGCATGTTTGTGTTAAGAGACCAATATTTGTGTTAAGAGACCAATGTTTGTGTTAAGAGACCATTCTCCAAATTATATTTAACAGTAAGCTGTATTCAACTGCCTCACTAACTGCAAGAACAATACAAACATGTATGTTCTGCGTATATTTCACTGAATAACAAAAATATTCACCAGACGGGTAACCACAAAGGAAAACAAGATGTTTTAAAAATGTCCAACTAATAAACATGTCTGCATGAGATTCAAACTTGCAACATCAGGTAAACTCAAGTTCAAACCTCAAGTGCCGCGTTTTTCCACCAAATGGTATTTTAATTTAATTGCAGTCAGAACTTACAATTATATGGTAAATCATGGCAATTCACTGATTTATAACTTCTGGTGTCAATTTTATTGTCATTAAGATGGCTGATTCCAAAATGAGAAATATAGAAATCTTGCATAACACCTCAACACAAGGCAGACTTTTCTATTGAATTCTAATACTATTAAGTATCCCAGAGTGTAGAACTTATGCAGAGTAAAGACATTAATTTGTACCCTGGAAACAAATAGCGGCTGGACTGTCATGCAACGTTTCTTTACAATTATCAAGCATCTGAAAAGATCCCAAAAATAAGAAATTCTGTTGTTGTGAATTAAATTATCTCCCTTTATGAAATAAAATACAGGGTCGTGGGTTCGATCTCCCACCACATCCGGGTGTCGTGTCCCTTGAGCATGACACTTATCTGAATAATTTTAATATTGACCAATGAAGTCTTCATTTTAATAAGACTTGCATAAGTAACAAGAATTACAATCAACGTAAAATAATGATCCAGGTGGGTAATCTTTCATAAAAAGGTGAATAAGTAGAAAAAACTGATTACACTATCAATGTCAAATTTATTTAAATTTTAAAAAAAAAGCTCTTTAGGTTTTATTAATATATGTGCAAATGTACACAGCCAAATTATACAAAACACATATTTTTAAGCTCACACTCTCTAGCATTGATATGAAAGTCCAATTTATGCGGCTTAGATAACTTTCAACTGTTTACTGACCACTTGAAGCAGGGTATCCGGATGATATGTGAACATGCAAATTTACGCCCACCACCATCAATATACTAGATAACAACGGTCATTGAACATTTTATATGTCCTATACTCCCAATTTATTTGGGGGGAGAAAAAAAAAAGATAAAAGAGTACAGTTGAAAGTCATTTTAAACCGTTATAAACACGATAGGCTACACAGGATATTCCATGGAAAGGAAAGACCTCGTACGCATACATGAATCTGAGTAGAAAAACAAATTATATTTTAACTTTCCAGTGTTTTCTTTCTCATTTTGAATTTGAGCTTGAATTGAATTAATATGGCAAGTTTTCATAGGCATATTGGTCAATTTTAAAGGTCATTTTAAATTTTATTAGTATGACAAAAAACACAAAATTGATGATCAACCCTTCTTTATTGGCAAGAAAAAAGAAGGTCAGTACAATCTTCCCAATATATTTCTGTCATATATTTTCCTCAATCATTTTTTGTCACAGAGATCATTTCGTAGTCCAGGATAATGTGATCGTGGCTATAAATAACCAATTATATAATACGGTTTGAATTAATATAACTTTACTGGTTAGGCCCCGGGGAGGGTTTAACAGCTTAAGTAATTGACTACAGCACCATGAACAAATACTAATATTCACAACAATCATACCTTGCTTAATAGAACATTTTGCAAATTACCAAATGACTGTCAAATTTCATTTCAGATCTCAAGGTTTCTCTCTTTATAATTTGAATTGCTTTACTGCATTTCTATCCTTGCTGTCAATCTGTTGGGTTACAGCAAATTTAGATCTATGGAATTTAAGATAAATTTAACTGTTCTCAAAAGTCAGCTCCTATCAAATTAGAAGTAAGTCTATATAAAACAAATGATCTGACTACCGGATGTCAGTAAATTTTATTGAAAAGAATAAGTCAAAAAGGGGCCGTAACTCCTGATAGAATTATATAGATATTGAGAAATACTGAACCCCAACAGTCCTGTATTTTATAATTATCCAGCTGTTTACCAGATATTATTATAAATCGACCGTATCCAATTTATAATTCACTGGAGACCTATTTGAAGTTGTAACGTACACAAACAATCACGGACAAGGGTAACACTTAATGTGGGGGCATAAAAAAAATCATCACTTGCCAATACATTTTCCTAGACAACTGCAGAAACTATAGACGTATCTCAGATAATATTCAATTTTGAGACAAATCAACATAAGCACTCCGTCAACATTGGAGAACAAATTTTTTTTGTTATATTCTCTTCTTAATTTAATTTGTAGAACTTTGACAAATCTCAAGGGCATAGAAAAAATGGTGCTTCGATAAACGGTTCAACTAAATCTGATTTTAAAATTTCTTAAATATACAGATGCCACAAACAACTCACAAAAGACAACACTCGGGGGCTTTAGATTTTCCACATTTAATTCCGAGCAATGTCGAGAATGTCATATGTCACATAACTTTATAAAAACACAACATATAACCCATAACAACTGCTCTTGGAAGAACTATCACAGGGCAAGTTAGTGTTGGAAAATTGAATTTAAATCTTTCAACACATTATAATATTTATAAGGCATCCAGTTGTAATGATGGAGGCAGTACTCGGATCTAAACGCATTAATTTCGGCAGAACCGTCCTTATTTTGTTTGAATATTCAGCATCTTGTTTATGTCATCGAGGGCCAACAGACGATCAGTTAACTGAACCACTCTTTTCTGGGATCCTGAAAGGTTAACCAGTACTCGAGAACACCCAACACCTCAAGTAACTTATAAGTTTCCCACATGAAACAATGGCGAGAGACAAATGACCAATAAACCGTCTCACAAAATATTTCATGATTGAGCTAAACTTGAACATAGAGCACTTTATTTTTTGTTAAAACCATCAAGGTACAGTCACATACCAGCTACTTAAAGTCAGCAATTTATCTTTGAATACACTTTTAAACATTTTACAGTCAGAACTGGTTGTTATATGATCACAACAATATTGGTTCAGATCGCGAGGCCAGAGCCCATAATAAGACAAAGGTCAGGTGGGTATCCAATCAAGGTCTTACACAACTAGATTTAAACTACAAGGAATATTTTATACTAGAGTTGGGATAATAATAAGAAGATGTTATTTTATTTCAACTTGGTATGCAAAAAATGAGTAGAACTTAATATAAACAAATTATTAACATGTCATAACTGAGTGATACTATTTCAAAGTTTATAAACATGGAGACCAAGCAATGAAATATTTACTGTCAGTAATTGTGAATATAAGATTCTTTTATCACATAACTCAGGAATATTATACAATTGTCATTTATTAAACAGTTCACATCTATAAGGAACTAAGATAAATCAGCCATATTAGTTTCCGTCAGTCAACGTACAACGTAATATCTCCAAATAATGTCATTCTAACATGACAAATCAACATCATTTATAGATGTAGGCGAGTCAAAAAGAAGTCATTTTGCATATGAGAGCCGAGTTTTAAGGAAAACAGAGTGATGAATCGAAAGTGATATTACACTAGGTTGAACTGGACATGCATGTTGTTTTTTAGGCACACATACAGAGTCTTTTTTGGTACGCTTGACCTCTAAGAGTGTGAGCTTGACCTATAAGTTATCCGGACCTCAACCTTGAGTGAGACCCATCGTTAAGTCACAGGCACAACTGTGGAAAGTTTAAAGAGATCTGTGCATTTAGGAAGAAAAACCTTGTCAACAGACATGGTGAAACCACAAGTTTAACCAACAGCAAGAGAGTTGGGTTGGGGGGGGGGGGGGGGGGGGGGCTATAATGAAATAAAGAAGACAGCCATTGGTAACAAATACTCAGAAATATGTTGGACAAAAATCATGGAAAGTCACAAATTTATATACTCGAGACACTTCAGAGTCTATAAAGTTGCTGTGCCAACTTACTGATGTATTTTTATGACTAAATCAATGAAGTCTTCACACCAGAGTCAGGATGTCAAAACCAAGAATCATCATTTTTTCTTCAAGGTTCCTCAAGGTGAAAATCATGAATACCTTACAGATGTTCTTATCTCAGATATGAGTAGAATTCTGTTCAGAACCAGCAGTCAGCTGGGAACCATATGAATATCTGCAATGGCATAATACTGTACTACAGACTGGAATCAGACAGATATGCAATATATGTAAAGCTGCTACAGAGGTGGATAATGAGAACCACGCAGACCTATGTCAATATGTGCTGGCAAAATACTGTTCTAGAGCCTGGAACCAGGCAGATGTACATCTGCTGATCTGCATCAAAGTCAGTATATATATACTGGTCTGCATAATACAACACAAAGAACTAGCAAGACGTATGTTCTACAGAAGACGGTACCAGTAAGATAAAGTTCTATAAATTAATACAGCATAGGGTACCAGCAAATTTTATATAAAGTAATAAAGCACTTGGTAACAATAAGACATGTTTTCTATAAAAATGCAGCAGCCAGGGTACCAGTAAGATATAATATATTCCCTGACAGCAATAGTGGGAGATACAAACACCATATGCCCGTCATTTCTTGTTAATATCCACTCCTGCCTACCTAGGTAGTTGAAAGAACTTTTTGATTATTGGCACCACTACATTTCTAGAGTCGGTTCTGCTAATTGTAATCGACATTTATAGCACTGCACAATTATCTACCCACTGATAAAAAGCTTTGCTACTTATATCCCCGATTGTGTTGCAGCAGCAAGATATTAGTTGTATCACCTATGTGTAAACAACAAACTAAATCCATATCTCTGGATATAATCATTACATCAATATTGCACCTATTGATCTATACAATCCCAGTGCTAGGAAGAAGCTTGCAGAAAACATGGCACATGGACATCATGTTGTTTACTTAACCCTTTACTTCATAGATACGCCTTTGGACACCTCTAATATAGACGCCTTTGGACACCTCTAATATAGATGCCTTTGGACACCTAATATAGAAGGCTTTTGAATTATTGGGTGAATTATGTTTATATTAACTGATAAGAGTGGAAAACAGCAATTTGCAATCAGCAGTTATGAGCAATCTGAACTCTTCCTGCACTGTTTTCAAAGGCCTTCTGTGATTGGTGCAGGAACGCACGTATCCATGGAGTTATGGGTTAAAGTGAAAATATGATAACATGATATTTAATATTGATGGTATTTAGAAGTGGTAGGGTAATCTTCACGATGTATTTAGTATTTAGACAACTCATGAGAAAGTCTTTTAGTGTCTACAATAAATATACTCCACCTAGACTACAAATCTATGTAAATTGTAACTAACATAGATATATTGTTGATTCCCTATTCAACCTTTGTACCATAAAAACAAGTTTTGAGCATGACCTCTTCCAATGACAGTAGCGTACATAATCTAACCTGTCCTAAATTATTGACAGTCGCATACATCACGACGGTAATATACGTTTCTGAACCTTTTGTGAATTAGATCATTAATTAATACAAATTTATACAGAAATGTGTTAATACCATTCAGAGTTTGTTATCGTAAAGAGACAGATCCTGATACTGATGAAATAATGTATGAATATGTATGGACAAGACTTTGGAAAAACTGGAAAAACAAGAAGGCAACTTTTGAGTAATATATACATACAAGATTTGATTTTTTAACCTTTTCCCCAAACAGAATTTCAGTTATTTAACAGATGTCAGTGTACCAAACTATCTCTTTTTGGATCTGCTTGGCAGTTCACCAGTCTAGAGACACCTCATCTGCATGTCAACTACTCAGTGAGGTGCGGGATGCATGTGAAAACTGAGTAGAACAAAGTTCATGACAGAAACAGTGGCCGGGCCATAGTGTGACATTTTACTGACTGTTCTAGACAGAACTGGCATACAATGTACATTACACGGTCTTGAACCAACGTTGTCAGTTATAAGCCAGTGTTTTTTCCCACCATTTTGGGAAGATGACCCATACCCTTGAAATTGGGAATTTTAGCTGGAAAATTGGAAAAAAATTGCAGTAAATATATTTGTTCAACTTCATAAAAATGTGTACACTCGCTTCTCTGGCCATTAACTAAAGAATCAATGTCATACTCAATTCAGAATGGGGAAACTTTGTTAATTTTATCAAGGAATTATGGCAAGTTTCAATTTACAATTTTTAAAGCTTTCAATTGGGAATTTTTACTACTCAATTTGGGAAAAAAAGATACTATTTGCCATTAGGAATACGACCCAATAACGGCTATAAAAATGGCCAAAAAAACTCTGTAAGCCATAGAGGTTGGGAGGGAATAATATTGAATGGGACATTGTGTTGTTTATAAATGAGATATATGCATTTTTAATGGGTCATTTCGTAATAATCATATACTGAATATCCCCCCCAACATTAATCACACAATGTGGCATTTTTAATGAAAATAGACCTTGGCCAAGACCCCGATCTATTCCCAATCACTGAAACATAGTCATTGGTATAAAATAAAGTTTTCTAGAACATCTATTTACAGCTTAAGTCTTGAAGAACAGATCTATGTGATATTCACACATTATAAATTCAATATAAAAATGTCACGCTATACTTACAAAGGAAATCACAGCAGCTAATAATAAAATCTTCACTAATAAATCGTCAAATTGTTCTAAGATAAGCTCCCAAAGAGGTTTGCCTGAAATAAATATAGCATACCGTACAATCAAGTAAAATGTAAACACGCGACAATTTCATTGCACATGAACCGGAAGTCATATTTCAACCATGATGAAACGCGAAAATGTCAATGTATCTCGTTTTCAAACAAAAATGACTTACCCTCTTCAGCCGGTAACTCTGAAAAAGAAAATAATTACTTATTACGTAGGATGATAAAAGCAATACACAACGACAGAGCGTAATCGTTATAAATGTCAAAATTCACAATATTCAATTTACACGTGAAAAATATTTTATGACATAGGTTCGGCTGTCATGTGGCATGTCAAATAAGACTGCACATGTGCGATTTAAAACACATTTAATTTGACATCATTTTAATAGTTTAGTGAATGAAAACTTACCATTAGGTCCATATTTTTCTCTTAACTTCTTAATTTGTTCATCAGTCAATCCAGTTTCTTCATCCACTCCAAAAAATCCTCCAACCTCTTCCACTGTTTTTGTGTATGCTTGCTCCATTTTCAATGGAGAATAAAATTAATCCAGAACAATATCCCTTGTGAATGATAAAAAACACAATTGTTTGGACCCTTAATTTTACCCGAAAGTTTGGGTATAGATATCCCTATGTTGAAACGAAAGATACAGGCAGAAGGGTCAGGCTAAAGAGCCTAGAATTTCCAACACAGTCCCGAACGCAGAGAACGATGTTCAACAGTGCTATTACCGTGTATGGATTGGACGATCCTATTATTTCAGAAGGGGTGTGTTTTCCCGTATCGTAATTCAGGCTGCTTGTAATGGGTTTTATCTGGTCTGTAATGCTAAAAAGTACATTTCGTTATAATATAGTAAGACATTATAACAAATAACCCTTCTCCTAAATGGCAACAGCTTAATGTTGAAAACCTGCACCAAATCTCATTTTAATACAATTGTCGGCGAGTAGTGAATGTGTTGCTTTCTGATTGGTTTACATTGACCCACATTCGGTGTGACGTATTAGATTGAAATACGCGACGTGAAATCTATTTTAAGAAACAGTGTGCCTCTACAGGAAAATACCACTGTGCTGCTGTGAATATTTGCATAATCTGTTTCAAATTCAAGGGCGATTTCTATTAAATAACAATGATTATAAAACAAAAACGCATACACGCTGTTTTTAAGGTGTTTGAAATTAACTATTTAATCGACGGTGATGCAACTCTTGCCAAAAAATGTGTGCATACATGCCGACCGCTTTAAATATTGATTGGTAGATGTTTGTTCAATTTTATGACACGTCATCCAAAAACATAACCGCCGTAAATCTACCCAGATAAATCTATTTTAAAGACTGCATGGATTACTCAATGCTATAAAACAATGCTATTTTGAATGTTTTGAGAAAAAATAAAATACTCAGGTGTATCCCACACATTAAACCACTGGGTGTTCCGTCAGACGCGTTTTTAATCGCTAATGCCATGGTCAGGGGTCGGCAGTTTGTCGCAGATTCACGCCGATCTGATGCGGGAAAACACGGCATACTTTGATGTTTATAGTCAATTATTTACTAGACACAGCTATAAGTTGAAAACTGTTTTACATGATTGAGTCACTTAATATTAATTTGTATTCGAGTAGAGGTTTAAAAAGCACGAATTAACCAATACTCGCTGAATCTGTATGTGAAACGAAAGTAGAAGTGAAATTATTAATAAAAAGCACTCATCAGTTCAGAATGTCATTGATAACTGTTGTATAAGTAATTTAGTTTAAATAGGGATATAATTAATTGACTTTTTACATACACTAAGTGAGAATTACCGTTTGAAGAAAAGCGTCATGTGTGACAGGTTTGCGTCGATGTTGATTTAACTGTCACGGATTCGCCCCTGCAGGGTCACAGTTTCTATTCGACACTATTGGCAGGACTAGACATATCTTCTGTCGAAGATTCCTCACTGTATTGTGATCTGGATGTACCACTATCATTGATAATATGTCCTATTTTCTTAGCCAATAAAATCGATCAGATTTTTCAAAATAGAACATTCCATTTTACATAGAAAATGTCATGACCGTCAGTAGATGTTGACCTCTTTCGTAAGCCAATGAAATCGTTCCAGGAAGAGAAAGTAGACCAACAATTAAGCCGGTTAGATGTTGTACATGGCATTTTCTACTAGCAAAATAATGTCTAACCTATACATGTGTTTTGGGACTAAAAATGAAACGAGGCCTGTTCCAAAACCGTAGCAAGAACAGTATATATTCATGTTAACAGTGTAAGGTCACCACCACCAGTAGTTGGAATTATAGTAGGCATGTGACGTGTGCCGGTCACTCGTGTGACCGCATGTATTGCGCACTGATTGATTAAAAAGAAGGCAGTCGTTCACAACATAGTTTAAACATATTTTATTTCAACATGAAATGGGGTTGGGCCACAAGTTCTTTCAACATTAGGTTCGGCCCGTCCCCTATCTACATATACTCAGATGATATGTGAAAAGCCAATAACTTTTTGGCAGACTTTATATATGCACAGGTCAAAGTATCGTAACTTAGATCGACAACACCCACCCTATTAAAACAAATCTTGAATTTGTGCGTTTGTTGTTCATTTGAAATATTATATATATCCCTTGTATACCTAATCCGCGATATACTTATAACCGCGAATGCCCGTATAATAACAATATTCATGACATGCGCGAAGCTCCAACTTCCGATAGCGTCGTCATTTGTTTACATTTCGTACCAGCAACTGTTTATTACTCAGCACCCTTAAGTAACTTTATTACTGTTTATTATTGATGCCATTATTAACATCGTTGACAAAATTTTAGATTCACAGTAATAGGCATGGCCAGTATATATAAGATATTATTATGGCATTTTTTTTTTCTTCAAATGAACATATAATCCTATAAAACACATAAATATAAGATTTATTTTTTGTGTGTGTGGGTAGGGTGGGTCCAATGTACAATACGTTGACCTGTGTAAATAGGCACATCTCCTGGGGTGCGTTTCACAAAAACACTTACGACAAAAATCGCCGTAAACGTAAACCAACAATTATTCATAATATGTTTAATTTTCATCCAAATGAATTCAATTTGGCTCAAATCATGCAGAAAGTTATATATTTTCTGAAAATACAATCATTTTAAATGTCGATCAAACTTTGAACACACAACGGAGAAATTGTTAAATTGACTTACGTCGATTTTTATTTTGTGAAACGCTGCCCAGAACCCCAAGTATACTTGCAGGTAATCACGTTACACTAACTTGTCTTTCGTGTTTTCCCTGCAGATCATCATAGTTTGTGTATGCGTTTTGTTTTATTCATAAAAACAAATATAACGTTACCAGATGTGTTGTCTTTTATTAATCCCGAAAAGTTTGAAATCTGAATCTCCAACTTGGGCAGTTGATTAAGAACAAGACATGCACCATTTGATTGGCTGGATAAATACATCACTCAAAATGTAAATAGGGTAATACATAAAAAAGTGTCAATTTGTCCCAAAAATGATTCGTTTTAATTATGTATAGTTTTAAACTGCCAGCGGAAGTCTCACGAAACAGACTATTGTTTTTTGCACGAAAGTACCGAGGTATTGTTTTGCTTCAGTGTCGATTCTAACTTTCACCGACTTAGTCGGTAACGTAACGACAGATTTTATTGTTGATATTCTTGTATTGTATGCCGGACGGCCTCCGTGCGAGACCCGGGCCGGTACTCACCAACCGTTATTAAGAATATTCTTAGACTTGAACTCAAGAATTAATTTTGAAAAATACACTTAGAGACCATTATTTTCGACCAAAATTTGCAAGCATGTAGGGACACCTGATATATAGTCACATAAACACTCACAATGATTCTATATGTCATGGTAAACTACATTTCTAAGGTTTAAATTTGGATTTTCAAGCTCAAGCTTATGAATATTCTCAAGAATGGTTGGTGAATACGACCCCTGAAGTGTAAATGGCAGTATTTGCATAGGATTGCACTATTCTACAATGTTAAAACTATCGACACTGAATCCGTGACACTGGAATAAGGATCGACACGCCTCCGTGACCCTGTCGTCACAAACCTGTGACATTTATAAAAAAATAGAAATTTATTTAAACGGATAAATTCGTGTTTTGGCATTACCAAAACTTAGCAATAAAAATTACTACATTTATTACTTATCATGCTGGTTGTGATTTGATGTGGTAGTTGTGTCAGTTATTAACATATATTAAAAAAGGGATCCAATGACAGAAGAATGCAGCTTACTTGCTTTTAAACTTGAAGAAATAGTCATGATAAAATGTTCAATTTGATCGCACTTTACAAATAATACATAAAATTCCCCCGAATGAAAAAATATACTTCATATGTTTGGAATTATTTAACATATTCAAAAACGTCCATGGTGATGTCCCCGCTATCGACTAGAGACTGTGATAAAATTTACAAAAACGGTAATACTGTCGACGCGAATCACTCTGCGTTGTGACAGGGTTCCCTGACCGTGATTGCGGGCGGGGATAATAGCAATTAATCAAGCAATTAATTTATCATGGCCTAAATGTATTCAATTTCTCACACATAAACTAAACAGTTGAATTTATCAATTAGATTTTTTATTATTTCCGTAATACTTATTTTTGGGTCTTAAAGTTTAAAATAGATTATATTTACGTCTTAACAGTGACCTTTATAGGAAGTTATATAGGTCACTGGTTTAAACAAGGATTATATAAGTCCTTGATTTAAACATTCGCAGGCTTCAATATTGAAATCATAGCTTGGAATTTTCTCTGTTTTTCTTTTATTTTAATTTTTTTCAAGTAAACTTTGTTTTTATACGTTGCGATATTTATTAACAAAGTGAGCATTAATTGTTTAAATAATTAAAAAGCACGCACACGTGCACACACACTCTAAATGCAAAAAAAAAATATTAGAAAAGTTGGACTGGTTTTTTTTGGTGGAAAGAAATCACTGCCGAAAAAGCTATACTTCTGAAATAGTGTTTAATTTTATATGTCACCATTTCCAGACGTGATTTTTTTTAATTCACAATTTAAACATGTTTCAAAATATGCCGAATAGGGCGACGATTATAATGTCATTCAAGACTAAATAATACAACTTTAATTAAATGGAAATAAAGATTATTTCTGACCGCCATTTTCATACGCCAAGGAACCACGCCCTGTTTCCAACAACAACAACAACAACAACAGCAGCAGCAGCAGCAAAACAAAGTGGTGTGAGACAGTCACATATTGCTTTGTTATTTGTTCGACTTCGGTGTTGTTGTTGTTGTTGTTGTTGTTGTTGTTGTGAGTCACATATTGTCACACAATATTTCCATTGAGTAACTTTAATTTATTTGAAGATATTTTGTTTGCGGCTATATACATTAAGCATTCTACTAATGATTGTGGAGATTTGCTAAATATCCCGGATTTGTGTCTTCCCTGTATTCCCAGCTCTAACTGAAGGTTGTTTTATTATAAAACAATATTTTGTTCATCATCTTTACAACATTTAGTTGTATTAAATAACACTAGTATGGAATGCCGGAACTGTCTTCTGTGCTTCATGTTTTGGTACATGACATACATTTTCCTTTATATTATTTGCTTTCCTCATTATATTATATAGACTTATGTTAATATGCTGTGTATTCTTTATTATACGATGTATATTTACTATGACATTATGTAGACTTATGTTAACATGTTGTGTATTCTTTATTATACGACGCAGATTTACTATTATATTATGAAGACTATTATACGATGTATATTTACTATGACATTGTGTAGACTTATGTTAATATGTTGTGTATTCTTTATTATACGACGCAGATTTACTATTATATTATGAAGACTCATGTTAATATGCTGTGTATTCTTTAGTATATGGCGTAGATTTACTATGATATTATGCAGACTTGTGTTAATATGCTGTGTATTCTTTAGTATACGATGTAGATTTACTATGATATTATGTATACTTATGTTAATATGCTGTGTATTCTTTAGTATACGATGAAGATTTACTATGATATTATGTCGACTTATGTTAATATGCTGTGTATTCTTTAGTATACGATGAAGATTTACTATGATATAATGTCGACTTATATTAATATGTTGTGTATTCTTTATTATACGACGTAGATTTACTATGATATTATGCAGACTTATGTTAATATGCTGTGTATTCTTTGTTATACGACGTAGATTTACTATGATATTATGCAGACTTATGTTAATATGCTGTGTATTCTTTGTTATACGACGTAGATTTACTATGATATTATGCAGACTTATGTTAATATGCTGTGTATTCTTTGTTATACGACGTAGATTTACTATGATATTATGCAGACTTATGTTAATATGCTGTGTATTCTTTGTTATACGACGTAGATTTACTATGATATTATGCAGACTTATGTTAATATGCTGTGTATTCTTTGTTATACGGCGTAGATTTACTATGATATTATGCAGACTTATGTTAATATGCTGTGTATTCTTTATTATACGACGTAGATTTACTATGATATTATGCAGACTTATGTTAATATGCTGTGTATTCTTTATTATACGACGTATATTTACTATGATATTATGAAGACTCATGTTAATATGCTGTGTATTATATACGGCGTAGATTTACTATGATATTATGCAGACTTATGTTAATATGCTGTGTATTCTTTATTATTCGACGCAGATTTACTATGATATTATGCAGACTTATGTTAATATGCTGTGTATTCTTTATTATACGATGTACACTTACTATGATATTATGCAGACTTGTGTTAATATGCTGTGTATTCTTTATTATACGACGTAGATTTACTATGATATTATGCAGACTTGTGTTAATATGCTGTGTATTCTTTATTATTCGACGTAGATTTACTATGATATTATGCAGACTTATGTTAATATGCTGTGTATTCTTTATTATATGACGTAGATTTACTATGATATTATGCAGACTTATGTTAATATGCTGTGTTTTCTTTATAATACGATGTAGATTTATTATTATAATGTGTATTTGTCATTATATTAGGTAAACATGTCATTATATTATGTGCTTTTTTTATTATATTATGTAGATTTGCTATTATAATATGTGCTTTCATCATTACATTATGTAGAGTTGTTATATATTATGTAGAGTTGTCATTATATTATGTCTTTCTTCATTATATTATGTGCTTTTGTCATTATAGTTTTTACATTTATCATGATATGGCGTATCTTCATCGTCTATTGCAGATTTACACTCCACGCTGCACTATATTGGCGTCATTAACATCATCATCGTATCTGTTCTGATACAAGTACATTTTTCAATAGAATGGAAATCTATTTATTTTAACATTCCAAGAAAACATTTTGCTACCCATAAATTTATTTAAAACACACAGCTGGCATAGACACGGGCATATTTGTAACTATATATATCGTAGATTAATTCTCTAATTGTTTTTACACGTGCATTTTTCTCTCTAATGATATCGCTTATATTAAACCGTCTACCAATTGCAAGTGCGCAACTTTACGCATTTCATGGCATTCGCCGCATCTCAATGTTTGTTAGACATATGTGCTCGCACTAATCGGAATTTGCATGTTATGTAGATGTCTGACTCCAGTTAGCGGTAACAAGTATAGCATATGCGATAAGATAAATTATCAAATTATTTAATTATCAGTGCGGCTGCCACCCTTTTATATATACCGGTTTCTGTATTGAATTCATTAAACGTTTTTCCATTTTGATATATTTCACTAGTATAGCGGCACGTCGATACGCAGACGAAATGTTTAGTGAGACATAGATTTACATACACTATATATTATCTGCACATAGTGTATGTAATGTGTATCGGATTAACTCCAGGGTCCGTATGATATGCAGGCGATTACTGAATTACTTAGATGAGTTGGTAAAATATATATTTCGCGAAGCTCTGCCGAGCATAATAATGTTAGCTAACGAATTAGTTCTATAAAAAAAAGAGTAAAAAATTGGGCATATTAGTTTCCATCAGTCATTGTAAGGCGTAAAGTCTCAAAATTTTACCATGGCAAATCAACGTAATAAACCAATGGCATATATTTTATATTAACCTAGTGTATTTTTACTTCAGATTAATCGCCCGGTGATTTCCGTATTACTGGGCTCTATTATGAAAAATGCCGAACAACTTTCCGAATATATAAATGACGTCGATTTGTCATGGTAAAATTTTGAGACTTTGTGTCATTCGATGACTGACGTACAACCTATCAACTATTCTATTCTTGGAAAACGCTAGAGTCCATTACATAGCAGTGACAGGCGAGCCCACTAGTCCCAGAGATAGGTGTGTGTGTGTGTGTGTGGGGGGGGGGGGGGGGGGGGGGGGTGGTTATTTACCATTTATGTTCAAAAGGTTTGAGACTTGTTTCTAGAGGTAAATTTTACGCTGAGTCCGAAAATCCATTTCTTACTAGCCGCTATTGCGGCGTTTGGTCACAAATCAAAGATGGCCACCAAAATGGCGGCCAAGTATTGAAATTCATGAAATTCACTGTGTTAAAGAAGTGTTAAAATTGAGGTTTATTGTGTTGTTGTAAGTTGTATGACACTTTTTAAGGTAAAAAAAGAATAAAACTATGAATGATATAAGTAAAAAAAAAAGTCTAAATATGGTACAAAATAGCTGCCAAAATATGAAAAAATGACACTTTTTTCTGCAAATGAAGGATGTAGAAATACAACTTTTATTCCCCCTTTTCTTCTTTTTGGGGCTTTGTTTTGCTGTGATTTATCTTTTCATGCAATGTGTTAAATGATTAGTATTTTAAAACTCACCACTGAAAATTTAATGCTGATTTCTGGGCAATTCTGTTTCATTCAAAATTGTTGGTTCGAGCTGCATCGTGGACGAACAGTTGACATATCATTACTCTGGAAAATGACAGGTATCACAAAACCATTGAATTGGTCAAGGTATGCCCCCCCCCCCCCCCACCCCCCCCCCCCCCCCTTTTATTGCAGATCTTGAACCAGTGACGATTTTGAGCCTAAACATATGCTGTAGATTTTGATTTTTCACTGTGTTTTGGACATAAATAATACAATATAGTCATATGGGAAATGTAATAGTGGTGTGAGATGTTTATAGCATATTTATATGAGGCGTTTCGAAATCGTAATTTAGTGAACATACGATTAAAAACTAAACATGATAAAGATGAAACGTTTGTATCTATTACTACACACAAAAAGTTTTGTAATTATTAAGCTAACTATAGTGGTATATTTGTATATTTCAGCATAACAGTCTTACAAAAGCAATAATGTAAGTACAGTAAAATAAAAGTAAGTGGTATGAACCCTTTTGGGATATAAATATTATCAATCAAACGTTTTAAACAATAAACAAAATTATCCCGAACATCTAAACGACAGGCTTGCGCTAAAAGATGCTTCAGCAACATTCTTTCACACGAAGAGCACCTGCAGAGAAGAAGCTCTTTATTTGAAGAGAACGTTAGTCTATTTACCAAGAATAGAATATTTGATAAGTTGCATAAAGCTGTAAAATTAACTGGATTAATTAAAGTTTAAAACACAGAATTTGTTATAGCAAGGAATTATATAGGGAAGGAGTCCGAGTTCCCGTGCCGATTGGTATACGAAATTGCGTTTCATTGTGATTCTTCTCTTTTACCGCAGTGTCGAGTACTGGTTTACACCTTCCACGATACCAGGAAATAGTGTTTAGGTTAACTGGTCGTGTATTAGCCCTCGATGACATAAAATGACATCAAATAAACAGTTATTATTAACTATTCCAGTTTAATGAGGGTGTCCATATATCAGTTACATAAACGAATACGCTCAACGTTGTCTTGACCGTACTTACGTATTTAAAGAAAAAAAAAACACGCTATTTTTTTCGTTGTAAATGTAGGTTTATTGTGTTAAAATTAACTATCTAGGTACAGTCAAATCTGTGTAAGCGGTCACTTCTAGTAGGCAGCTACTTGTCTTAAGCAGCCGCCTTTATTCTTTTCCAGTTCTATGCTTTCATATCAAATTAACCTCTATTAAGCAGGAACCTGTCTTAAAAGGCCACTTTCACTCCATCCATTGACTGGATGCTTATAACAGCTTTGACTGTAATTAGACAAGCACATTTCAGGTGTGTTCCTTTTTTTTTGTAAACTTAGCTGAGTTCTTACTTCAGTGAGAAAACATAAAACATATATTTTATAGATAATACATTCAATGATGGCAATGTCCTCCTAAAGCGTGGCGCGCGTGGTCCAGTAGTAGAGCACCTAACTCATGATCGGAGGGTCGTGGGTTCGATCCTCCGCTACGGCTTTGTGTTGTGTCCTTGAGCAAGGCACTTTTTCCGCATATGCTTTGTACTGGTTCTACCCAGGAACACTTTGAGCGTGATTTATCTAAGTTGTAAGAACTTGTTTCACAATCGAAGTAAAATAAATAAGTTTAAAACATTAAAGCCTTTATCGGAAGGGTTGTACTTGTCTGGACGCATGGTATCACTTATTTCATTATATATATATATATATATATATATATATATATATATATATATATATATATATATATACCAGAGCATTTACATCTTTTACTATATGCCCATGTGCATGTTGAAATATATATGAGAGAACGTTCTGGTGAGGATACGACGGTTAATTTTTACTGTCTCGTCTTGTGAATGATGTGACGACGGGGGAAGAGGGAGGTTTGGTGCACCCGTAAATGACTCACACCACTATTATCTCCCTTGCGTACTCTGGAGCGGGACTCGAACCTACGACCTTAGTGGTGAGAGGTAGTGATCAATAGACGGCGCCTTAGACCACTCGGCCACGGAGGACCATGATGTATATATTGTGCACTTATTATTCCTTATATTATTCATGGATGGTTCGTTTGAATGCTGCTTCTCTTTTTCATTATCCCGATTACGTCAATGTTGGGAAAGTCACATTTGAGCACGTTGATTGGTCAGTTGCTTCAGGGTAAGAATGAATGACGTCACAGTTTAGTTTAATTGCTATGAATTGTGGGACAGGTATAGAATTCTCTGCTTTTTCATTGGGGGGTTAATAGACCTGATTCGGGAGATATCAGTCTCTGGGACAGACTAGGGTTGTATACACGAATTTGATATTGGTGCGACTAAATAATAGTATTTTACAAAAATTGTAGTAACTGTTGAGCAAACTTTAAAACAAGCAGCACCAGTGGTGGCATTCCCCGGATGCCGTCATTGTCTGAATTAAGATTATTATATAACAAGAAAAAATGTGAAATCATTGGTGCGGTATACAATTAAATGTAAAAAAATAATATTAGTTAAATTTCACTCACACACTGAAATTGACATTGTCGTCCCACCGCAGCGGTGGTTTTGTGATGGAGTGTTCGCCTTGCATGCAGAAGGTCATGGGTTCAATCCCCGACCGGGTCATACAAAATACTTGAACAACGGTACTAGAAGCTTCCTCGCTTAGCGCACATTTTTTTAGATGATAGTTATATGTCTGGTCTGTCCGGTGTCAGTATAATGTGATACGCCAGTGTGACAGCTCTCAGGATACTGTCTTGAGTAGACACCGTCGCGATATGACTGAAGAATTCTTGAAAACTACGCTAAATACCATACAACAACAACAACAACAATAACAACAACAATTTCGTGCCACCGCCACCCGTGACCATAGTTCTCACCCGATGAAATAAGAAGTTTGGTATTACACTGAAAACAACCATTATTCTCAATATCCATATCTATGGCGTCTGGGTTAACATCATAATCACCAATGACGTAAATGATATATTACATTTACATATCAAATCATTCTGACATTCAGTTGTACGTGTGTCTACACGGTTAAAATATTGATCGTCGCTTCCTCTGGCAGAATAGGTTTCTTTGAGTGTTGAGCATCACCTACCACCTACCTACAGCTAGCCAAAACAAACGATTAGCTGACCTAATGACTCTCGTAGGACCATTGATGGTTAAAGAGCATTCTAGCAAACCCATCTCTGCAAGGAACTGAATACTTTCCCACTTGAATCAGCGGTTAGAGACGATAAGACGCAATATCAATCACGTAGACTATGACCGGGCGAGGATTCGAAATCGAGTTCCCTGGATTAATAGTGTTTAAAAAAGTTGTATTTGTGATTGTTTTAGTGAAACTTATTCAGGAAGAAAATCATAATGAACTTCGCTTATAACCGGAAACCAAACGTTTGTTTAATTATGCTGCTAGTCTGTGGTACGGACCCAGTTCTCCCGATTGGGTCCGCTAAATAGCAATGTTGGGAAAGCCCCATTTGAGCACGTTGACTAGTCAGCTGCGTCAACTCAACGTTTTTATGACGTCACAGTTTAGTAAGCGTCCAAATGCTATGAATTGTGGGACATGCATAGAATGCTTTTTCAGGGATAGACTTATTATGTCGCCGAGAATTATCGAACGAATTCCTACTATGATGGTAGTAATAGTAGTAGTAGTAGTAGTAGTAGTAGTAGTAGTAGTTGTAGTAGTAGAAGCAGTAGTAGTAGCAGTAGTAGTAGCAGTAGTAGTAGTAGTAGTAGTAGTGGAAGTAGTAGTAGTAGTAGTAGTAGTAGAAGAAGTAGCAGTAGCAGTAGCAGTAGCAGTAGTAGCAGTAGAAGTAGCAGTAGCAGTAGCAGTAGCAGTAGCAGTAGCAGTAGCAGTAGCAGTAGTAGTAGTAGTAGTAGTAGTAGAAGTAGTAGTAGTAGTAGTAGTAGTAGTAGAAGTAGTAGTAGCAGCAGTAGCAGAAGTAGTAGCAGCAGTAGTAGCAGCAGTAGAAGCAGTAGTAGTAGCAGTAGTAGTAGCAGTAGTAGTAGTGGAAGTAGTAGTAGCAGTAGTAGTAGTAGTAGAAGTAGTAGTAGAAGTAGTAGTAGTAGTAGTAGTAGTGGAAGTAGTAGTAGTAGTAGTAGTAGTAGAAGTAGTAGTAGTAGTAGTAGTAGTAGTAGTAGTCGAAGTAGTAGTAGTAGTAGTAGTAGTAGTAGTAGTAGTAGAAGTAGTAGTAGTAGTAGCAGCAGTAGTAGCAGTAGTAGTAGCAGTAGTAGTAGTAGTGGAAGTAGTAGTAGTAGTAGTAGTAGTAACAGTAGTAGTAGTAGAAGTAGTAGTAGTAGTAGTAGTAGTTGTAGTAGTAGTAGTAGTAGTAGTAGTAGAAGTAGTAGTAGTAGTAGAAGTAGTAGTAGTAGTAGTAGTAGTAGTAGTAGTAGAAGTAGTAGTAGTAGTAGTAGTAGTAGTAGTAGTAGTAGTAGTAGTAGTAGTAGTGGAAGTAGTAGTAGTAGTAGTAGTAGTAGTAGTAGTAGTAGTTGTAGTAGTAGAAGTAGTAGTAGTAGTAGTAGTAGTAGTAGTAGAAGTAGTAGTAGTAGTAGTAGTCGAAGAAACATGTTTCATATAAATAAAGTTCATAAATAGCTTTATTTATATGATTGCATTACAACAAAGATTACAATATTGGATTGTGTGGTGGCGCTTTGAACGTAAGCGTTAATACTGAGCCACACGCCAGAGGAGATGCACTATGAATATTTACCATATTGGTCTAGTCCATATCGATCCTGTCCATATCGATATTGCTCATATAATATTTGGACAATGCCAGGATTTTGTTTACAGATTGATTTATTTCGTCTAATATCCTGTTAAAGAGGAAAAAGTGATTGACAAAAAAAAGTAAAAATAAAAATAAAGCAAGTTTTCGGGTAATGATATGGGCACCGCTTGAATTACCTGCAAACTTGTTTAAACTTTGCCCAGAGATAACTTATCAACGAAATTCAGTTATTATACTTAATCAAAGTGAATATATGTGCAAGCTGTTGGTGTATCTATTTTAATTATGCACATTTCTTAAAATCGTACACGAGCTTGTAGCATCAAGTGGTTTCCAAAAATAAAATATATAATTTTAGTATTTTGATAATGAAAAACGTTTGGATATGATTTTATTGTAATTAAAAATGCAACACGTTATTATTTTTTTGTAAACCATATCAAACTTTTTAAAATATGAAAGCGTCAGACTATCAATCCTGGGGTCGTGACAGTTTCCGTGATGATTGATATATGACATTGTGTCTCATTATCATTCGTCTCTCACCTCTGATTCAAGTGTGAAAGTTATCAGCTACTTGCGGAGATGGGGTGTGCTCGAGTACTGGTTAACCTTTCAGGATCTCAGGAAACAGTGGTTAGGTAAACTGATCGTCTGTGAGCCCTCGATGGCATAAAAATGACGCTAAATGTTCAATCAATCAATCAATCAATCAATCAATCAATCAATCAATCAATCAATCAATCAATTAAACTATGAATATGGATAATCATGAGTTGTGCAGACCAAATGCCAGACAAAACATCAGGAATGTATGTGAAATTTGTAGACTAAACACTTATAGCGAGTATTTAAATAAACCCCATTCTAAAAAAAGAAAAAGAATAATTACGAGAAAACAAACAATAACATACTGTAGAACCACGGTGGCTCGTACCCGGCAGGATTGAACAAAATAGTTCAAGTTAATGGTTGTTTGAGCCAAGTATTGTTCAACTTCATACCCTTCATGTACATGTGTATATACATCGACATCGGAATCGACCGGAACCAGATACTAGTAAGTTGTTCGAGCCATCCGTGTTCGAGCGAACGAAGTTCTACTGTATATCTTATTGTATGTCTTATTTTCAAAGATAACGTTTAGCATAGAGCAAATTGGCATGGCCTACAATCGACAAGTTTACATCAACAAGTTTGTCTCCAAATATATATATTTCTTAGATATTAAAAAGATATTCGTGAAGTTGTAGCTATAAGAAGAAATGCTCTTGAAAATATAATTGTTTCGTATCTATGACATATTTGCATTTTTAAAAGTGCGATGTACATGTACGTTATATATGTTTGCCATATCTAGCGGATTTTGTTCAGTACTTAACAGCAACCGGCATATTGTAATGTATTATAGGATTCTAATTAATTAATTCATCAATTTTTTAATAAAACACAACACCAAAAACTTCTGCTTTAGAAGGACCACCTCATAATTCAACGTCTATGCAGCAAATATGTTTTAGTGCGAAACTACTATAGATTGTAGTAAATAAAACATACAACAAAAAAAACACACTTCCCCCATCCCCTTGATATAATTTTGTTAATTTTGCATTCTGTATTTTTGTCTACTTCTTTCGTTATATTTCATTTGTTCGTTTTTTTACCTGTGCTACTTTACGGAAGTAATAAAATAACGTTAGTTGAGTGCATTAATTAATTTACACAGATTTACACCACTTGAACAGACAATAATATACTAGATATTATATTATAATTTCTTGGCACATATAATTGAATATCTTGGATATATGATTATAGATAGACACGTTTCATAACGTTATTCATTTCGGTTTGCGTGTCTGATACTGTAATGGATATACAAGCCCTAGACATATTGGATTTTCTGTTGAATCTCATTTCGAACTATGACGCAAACCGGCTTTCTGAAATGTTAAATACTGCAATGCATCAACAGTTCAACATTTTATAAATTGCCAATAATGCCCTAGCTGTTTTTCTTTTACACCAGAAAGAGGATGGCAGTTAATTTCTTCTATTGAAATCACTCTAAACTCAATATTTCGTCTCTTCGTGAACTTTTGTCAAGAGTTGAAACACTATATGCAACTTTATATATTCTCTGTTCTCTTTTGAATAGAACCAAAGCAGATATGAACGTTTTACATAACTTTCCGATTCTTTAAAAAAATGTTCGCGAAGAGTCAAATATACTTAAGGTCTTTAAAACTGCAAATATAGGTTAGGTATCAAATATGAATATGACTTGAATGGTAAATCAATTTTCAATTTTATTCGAACAATTTTATCACTTTCAAATACTAATTTAACACATTTGCGGTCGACATGTATGAACCGATAAGATATTTTTGGGATACAAATATATTCAATATTAAAAACTTGCGTGTTAAAGGGTGTTAAGTATAGATGAGTTTATAGTGATTTCAAACCCAGTCAATGATGCTATACCAGAAATACTGATGTTGCGTGCAACATACATTTATAACAGCAACCCCTGTCTCTGTATAATGCTCGAGTTATATGGAAGAGACTTGTTCAACTACAATCGTGAAACATCGGGTATTTCCGTATCCTCCGTATAATACACCTCGTGTATAGCTCGATTAATATGGAAGAGAACTGTTCAATCCAAGATACTTACAGTCTTGTATCAGCAGTAGTCACTGATGACGTATGGTTGTAGCATTTTTTTCTAATGTTTTATCAATCTTAGTTTTAATTAGTTTAGTTAATATACATATATAATAGCTTATATGAACCACTCTCGAGTCTACTTCTCGGATAGACTGCTTCCCGGATAGAACCAGTACTGAATGTTGTATTTTGAGAGGTGATCGGGGCAATCTGGGGATTGCATCTGCAACGTCTAGCGTGAGCGGCCAACACAATAAACCACTAAAATCCAACGGCTATTTTCTTTTTGATATTATTATTAGTGTGGTGCCATCGGTGATTACTTACTTATTGCTCATTATGTGATTTAAATATCATTATTGGTGTATTTGGGACACTTAAAACATTGTCCTGTTTGAATTGAGAATATCTAAAAACGGTGATAATGTACTTGGAAATTGGGTTATGAATACATTTTATTGACATCTTCTTTCACTTTGTCGGCAGTGTAGACAATGAACACAAAAACATTCTTGGATGAAACACGACTCCTACTTTTCTCATGATATGCCGGCACTGCAGATATCAACGCATAATGATATGTAAGTTTCATTTCTGTGATTTTGGTATTTCTATGAATGACAAGTATTTAAAAATGTTTCAATATATCATATACATTATAAAAAATATACTTTAAACAAATCTATGTGGAATATTGTTATTACCGAGGAAATCCTAGACCTTATTTTATATAGAACAAAAAACAAATTTCAACTGTGTAGTGAAACCTAATCAGGAAGACACAGCGGATTAAGTGTTATGAACTGTATTTGTAAAATGTTTCGATAGATGGAAAACCGATTTTATTATCGTATATCCATGCTTATAGCCAACAGAGATTGCAGGAAGTTGTATATGAAAATATGTAACAATGTGACACCTAGTATTTTTATATTTTTAGAATTACTAAAGTAAAATAATAATACTATGTTTGGTGTAAATTAGCAATTTACTTTAAAATCTAAGTTATAACTGTTGGATACGGTTTTCCAAACAAGATGTCGAACAAAATATTCCAAGATGTTATCTGATTCAGCCTCAATTGGGTTGATCGACTTGGTATATGGATTAGTTCTAATACTTCATTATTCTACTAATTACACGTTCCTTAAATATCTAATTGTTATGTAAATTGTATTTGTTTAACCGATGATGTAGTTTGAGCAAATCACTATTAATATTTACTCTGTTCTGTTATTGTTACTCCTATTGTATTTACTGCAGTGATAGTTAATTCATAGCAATACTGAATTACTCTATGCTTATAACAATATTCAGTTCTGCCACTCTAACCACGTTGCCTATGGCAGTATAAACCCCATTTCAAAATGAAATGCAGGTAAAGATACTAACCTAATGTTAGTTTTCCTTTTCAAACACCAACGTCCAGCACAGTTCTGTCGCTAAACTTCTTTCAATAGGAATCCATTTCATTTTGGGAAATGACTCGTATTCCTTATATAATTTGACATGGCCTTTGTGTTTTCATTTTACCCACAACATTAGGCATTTCAAGCACAGTTACATCTTCTTTGCATCTATTCTAAACAACAATATCGCCGAAAGCATATGTATTGAAAATAAACATCAAAGACTATTTTTTTCTTCTTCTGCTATATCGTGACGTATATGAGTACATGCTTGTTTATTGGCAGTAAATGCGTTGCACCTTTTGGCCATTTGTAGTTTATTTTCTCTTTTATCCCTTTTCACCAGATAAATTGAATGCCCATGCTACGTCAGAATACATTAATTAGAGCAGCATTAAACAGATAAATTAATACATTTTAATTTTATGCATACACGTATATATATTTTATACGAATTTGCCAAGTACAAACTTTGACTTTGTTTACCAACACTGCCACACATAAATGTATTGTCCGAAGGATTGAACTGGCACTGACGAATATTCCGTGTATGTCCGTAAATTAGTTTTCGGTTTCCGAACGTAAATAGTGATATTAATTTTGCAATCGTACATACTCGGCCAATTCCGTCATCCTTCGGTATTAGGATAATTAGCGAGGTGGTCTGAATGATTAATGTTGATAAACTTATACATTACTATATCAGCATCGCATCGCATCGCATTCACAAATAACTGCGTGATAAAGGCGTTAGTCTTCAAATCTTGAAGTTGCTAAGTTGCTAGTTTGATTCTTACGTCTGGCCGTATATGTATTTTAATATTTTATGTGCACAACTCACTGGAGAGAAAGTTGACCATGTTCAGCACGATTATTTGAAGGTTCATTTAATGAAAGAAATATAGGAATATCTAATGTTCTTCTTTAATTATTATATAGGTTAATCGCTGTAGAAAATGTCGACTAAGAAATATTGTAAACATCTTAGATCTGAAAATAAAACTACTTATCACAGGCGTATGCAAGTATTTCCAGGAAAGTTAAATAAAATAAGGTAAAGTAAACTAAACTGGACTCGAACCTGGAATATCTGAGGTACGAGTCAGAGATATAACCGTTTCATTTGTTGATTTAATTGGTTGATTTAGTAAGTGTCAATATTTTTCCGATATAATAATATATTATCGATTATAATAGCGAAAGCGACCGAACATATTCATTTGGCGAAGATTAACGAGTGCCAGTTCAATCTTCACGGACAATACTTTAACTTGAAATGTCAGTGTTTATTGCAGGCAGTTTACTATGCCTAATAATGTCCAAGGTTTGTTACATTCCCAACTTGTAAGTTTTTTGTCATCTAAACAGAGAATTGACTCATTATTCTAGTACAGTCAAACCTGTGTAAGCGGTCAACTCTATTAAGCAGCCAATTGTCTTGAGCAGCCACATTTGCTATTTCCCATGTCTATGATTTCAGAGCAAACAAACCTGCATTAAACAACAACCTGTCTTAAAGGGCCACTTTCTCCATCCCTTGACTGGCTGCTAAAGACATGTTTGACTATATATATATACGAAATGCATTTAACTTTCGATTACAAATCCAAGACCTCATACATAAAATGTATATTATTGCTACGTTACATTTCACATTAAGTGCCATATAAACCTTCGTTACATTCAAATATACAATATGCATATAGTGTAATAACACTGTGAAGTTACATTTAATTGAATACTATGTCCATAATTGCACAATACATGTAGATGTAAATGTGTTTATAATGATATGTATGTATAAATTGGTATAATATATATTATTATGATACATTGGTGTAAACACAGTACAATGCGAAATAGTGTCATGGCAAAACGGCCCTTTTTAAAAACGGAACTATTTTATCAAAACAACCACATTTTGAAAGAAAAAAGGTCAAAACGATACCTTTAATGGCCAAAAGTTTTTAAATATTTAATAAATGTCTTTAGATAAGACATTAATAAAAAAAATATATGTAAAATTTGACTCGAGGAAGAATCATGCATTGTTTTAAAGAAAAGACACTTTAAGATACTGTTAAAGAAACTAATGTCTGATTTTAGAGTTACCAAACGCGGAAGCAATACAAATTGTGTATAAAAAATGTCATACAAAGGATAATCCGCACGTGTATGTTTACTATCCAACATTTCAACGACCATTTTTGGTATTTTTGGAGCATATTTGTTACATACCGCAAAATGTTTGCCTCATATAATACATTGCATATATCAGTCACGTGTCAGTCGCTTCCGAACGTGATTTATGAATCAGACTTTGCCGGGGTCAACAGATATGGTTTGTGTGTAAGAATGCATTATATGCAGCATGTTTGGCGTAAAAATACTTTTGTATAATTCTTTAATTATCTGTTATTCGTGATTAATTATAACGTATGACTACCGGCATATATTATTTATTTATTGTCGGTTTCTTAAACAGAGAAGTGGTAAACCATTTAGTTGTTTTACGAGCACGTGAATCCGCAAGATTTTCAGCAATTATCACTCATTGAAACCAGTCCCAGTTAGCTCAGTGGGTAGCGCGTCTCGTAAGGGATCTTTAGTTCGAATCCCCGTCCGGTCTCCGTGGTGGTTTATAGAAGAAGAAATACCCAATACAAAAGCCAAAAAGGCCTATCAGTAGAAAATACAATCATACAAAAGATGTCGATGGCTAATTTCAAAACATAATACCAAGTTCCAGCATGCTCCAAAAACCTTTTGTGAGAAAACTTGCCAGTTACTTGCGGTAGAACGATTATTCTACTCGGAATTACTCAGAGTTTCAGTAATAAAACCATATATGCCATATATATAACATGTCATGTCATGTCATGCAAAACCATATATATATATATATAATATGTCATGTGATGTCATGTGAAACCATATATACCCTATACATAACATGTCATGTCATGTAAAACCATATATGCCATATATATAACATGTCATGTCATGTCATGTCATGTCATGCAAAACCATATATGCCATATATATAACATTTCATGTGATGAAACTGGTCTCGAACCCCATTAAAACAGCATAGCGAGGCTTGATCTGATATAATCTGTTATCTTAAAAGCGTTTAACATACTTTTAGCAATATTGTTTCTGATATATTTAAGAAACTTAGAAAATGAAGTGAGTAATTAGAAAAAAAAGAAAGGTGATTAAAATGATTAAAATAATGGATAATTATGTGAATTCACATGATAATAATGGTTAAAATTTTTGGACAAGTTCTGAACGGCATGGACGAAATTGGGAGACGGGCTGACCTCACCACGTAAATAGAAATAGCTTTGTTATTTCTTCAGACTTACTTACATGTTCAGGAGAAACGATTTGTGGATAAAATGTATTTGTGAACTGCTTCAAATATTTTAACATTATTGTCATAAAAGAGTTGTGGTTCACCAAAAAGAAGTATATTTAAAGAAACTGTACATAACTCACTGACAGATGTCAGGAGTGGTATGCGTTGATGCTGGTAAAGGTGACAATTGAGAAAGAAGTGAGCTGTGCTTTCTATTTGTCCACATGTACACAGGGGAGAGTCTTCAATGTGTTTGAGAAATAGATGTTGCTTAAGTGCACTACAACTCGTTCGGAGGCGGGCATGCAATAATTGGCATTTCCTTGTACCTATGTAATAGAATTTAGGTACTTTTGGTTCGTTACATTCGAGTTTATGTTTAAAAGTATTCAGAGAAGAGGATTGTCTTGTTTCAAGTGGGAGAGTGTTACAGTCACGGACAACGGAAGGAATAAAGGAATTTGAGTACAGAGCTGTTCTTGAAGAAGGAATTTGAATATTATTATTATTCCTGAGGTTGTCCATATGCTATATTTCTACTTACTTGTCCATATGCTATTTGTGTCCATAAGTTGTATTTCCACTTACTTGATCATATGCTGTATGTGTTCATATGCTGTATTTATACTTACTCGTCCATATGCTGTATTTCTACTTACTTGTCCATATGCTGTATGTGTCCATATGCTGTATTTCTACTTACTTGTCCATATACTGTATTTCTACTTAATTGTCCATATGCTGTATATCTACTTACTTGTCCATATGCTGTATTTTTACTTAATTGTCCATATGCTGTATATCTACTTACTTGTCCATATACTGTATTTCTACTTAATTGTCCATATGCTGTATATCTACTTACTTGTCCATATGCTGTATGTGTACATTAGCTGTATTTGTTCTTACTTATATGGTAAATCTATATTCATTTCATCCATGTCATATGTATATTGTAAACACATATGCTGTTTATATATATATATGCGATTGTGATGTGTGGTCACGGGCAATATTTGAGTTAGATAAGTAATTTGATACAATTAATTTTACATCAGATAATAATTATACAAAAACGATATGTAAGTTGTACCTAATAAGGACATTTTTGATAATTCAAGGGACTAGAATAGGCCTTATTTAGTGAGGAACATTTTAATGTTTATATAGATTATAGGTAAATCTTAAATATCAACATTCAACATGTATATACAGGTGTGCATAACAATATACATGCACTAGTATATATCAACTTACCCCAGCTGGATAAGCTGAAGTACGTTATCCTGGTTGTATGTACATTTCTCATTCAAAGCGAAAGATAAAGACAAACAAATTGAAATACTTAACATCCAACGAAAAGTTATACAGACAGACAGACAGACAGACAGACAGACAGACAGACAGACAGACAGACAGACAGACAGACAGACAGACAGACAGACAGACAGACAGACAGACAGACAGACAGACAGACAGACAGACAGACAGACAGACAGACAGACAGACAGACAGACAGACAGACAGACAGACAGACAGACAGACCACAGACAGACAGACAGACAGACAGTCAGACAGACAGACAGACAGACAGACAGACAGACAGACAGACAGACAGACAGACAGACAGACAGACAGACAGACAGACAGGCATGCAGGCAGGCAGGCAGGCAGGCAGGCAGGCAGGCAGGCAGGGGCAGGCAGGCAGGCAGGCAGGCAGGCAGGCAGGCAGGCAGGCAGGCAGGCAGGCAGGCAGGCAGGCAGGCAGGCAGGCAGGCAGGCAGGCAGGCAGGCAGGCAGGCAGGCAGGCAGGCAGGCAGGCAGACAGACAGACCGACCGACAGACAGACAGACAGACAGACAGACAGACAGACAGACAGACAGACAGACAGACAGACAGACAGACAGACAGACAGACAGACAGACAGACAGACAGACAGACAGACAGACAGACAGACAGACAGGCTCACAGGCAGGCAGGCAGGCAGGCAGGCAGACAGACAGACAGACAGACAGACAGACAGACAGGCAGGCAGGCAGGCAGGCAGGCAGGCAGGCAGTCAGGCAGGCAGGCAGGCAGACAGACTTTGCTTTAAGGATCTTCATTAAAACAATAACATGTAATAATATGTTAAAAAACCCAGCTTTCCTAATTTGGCCTACCGTATGCACCAAGGTTAGATAAAATACTATCTCCACTTAACAGTTCGATGCATTTTGGGAAGTATCAACCGAGTTGTCTGACCGCCGTATTGATTACATAGGGTTGAATTAGGTTCAAATGACGTGCTGAAGGTTGCTAAGCAGTGTACGAGATATGTCCCAAAAGTAATGACCCTGTCATTTTTGTATTTAGGGCGTAACATGCAAACCAATGGTATCAATGGATAGATCGACACATCTTCTATTGTCATAAAACATCAAATCAGCTTTCAGTCATCGTTAAGTTCATGCAAAAGGCACCACAGTAACGTGAGTTTGGAAGTACGGGGGACTTCGAAATTAAACGCTATTTAAAAAAACAATATTGCTTTGAAAAGCACACAACTTCCTCAATATTGTGCCAAATGTTATGAAATAACAGTTGACGTAATTTCAGATCATGTGCGAATGTCATTTAAAAATTTGACGTTATCGATAAACATTTGAATATTGTGCCCACTTTTAAAGTAACAAGTGTGAATTTGAATAGTAAAGAAATTGGACAACGTCACGCCTAGAGTGTAGATTTGGAGCGTGGTAAAATTTTGTGTTGGGTGTAATATGACCCTACATGATACTCTGAAGTTTATTTCACACAACTCTTTAACAGAAGGCATATCCTGGGGTCTTATCTATCGGTGGTACAGACCGGCTTCCAATGGTAAGACAAAAGTAACTGACCATCAGCGATCTGGACGACCGAAATCTTGTGTGGTTTTCCTGGGATTCAAGACAGATCTTCGTGAAAAGCGCTTTTCAGTACCTCCGGGCCATGTGACGGAGTGTACATTCGTTGGTTAGGATCTACGAGTGATCATAGTATCGTGACATGAACCAGAAGGGGGTGCAGTACCAAAAAAAAAATGTGAACAGCGGTTCATACTTAAAAAAAAAAAGAATGATTTTCATTTGAATGTCAATTTGACGTCGCACAAATAACGTCAATCTCCCCCGTACTTTGTAACATACACATTTTGACTTGACAAAATCAATGTAAAATGGTGGTGTACAATATTGAAATTTTGCATGCTTATAGATTAGATATTGAAAATAATTCACGCCAAGTTTTGTTTGGATCGAAATACTGAAAGGCAAATTTCTAAATGCGTCCTATTACTTTTGGGACATACCTAGTACATGTATGTGTGATATCTATTTTTAAAATTGGGATTCCGGTTTGAATTGACCACTTGGATCAAAATTTGCCGTGTGCTGAAATTCCAAATTATTCATATTTTAATTATAATTGATTATTAGATGCTTTACATACATTTAAAGCAGATATATATATATATATATATATATATAATTCATATAGATATAACATTTATTTTATTGACATGTAGATACACCATATTTTGACCGAATCACACGACATCTGATAACGACAGTTTTGAAATGTGCACCTCCGCCAATATGGCAAGATAACGTTGTTGGGTTATCTGTAATGTTTTAATTTCGAGTATATAGACGGATACACGTATATTGTGTAGATTAGAAGCCATTTGCACGTAGGACTGTGAGTAAAGGACATGTCATTTAACAAATTAAACAGGCACTTAAGTATTGAATATAATGAGTGGTTTTGAAGTATCGGGTAAAAAGGGGACACCCCTCTCCGTTAGTCAACTGTGTGCCTCGGTAGAAAACTTTCACTTGTTCTGTCAACCGTGTGATGAAGATCACAAGCGTGTAGAGGCTTGTGGATTCTGTGTGGAGTGTAAAGACTTTCTGTGTGGAGACTGTGTTCAGTTTCATGGAATATTGAGAGCTTTGAGGAACCATGTAATCCTGGACAAGGAAGCCATGCCAAAAGATGTCAAACAAGTAAAGATAGATCCCAAACCCAAGGACATATGCACCGAGCCATGTACGAAGCATCATGGGAAAGTTCTGGAATACTACTGCGAGCCACATGATGAGTTTGGGTGCAGTGTCTGTGTGACATTGGGGCATATATCCTGTGGGGTGGGATATATCCCTGAACTTGCCAAGGAAATTGTGGATTCAAATGAATACAAAGAAATGCTACAGCAAATAGATGACATGAACAAAAGATTTGAAAAAACAAAAGAATTTACATCAAAATCCATAGCTGAAGTTGAAAGTGAAAGTAAAGCTTACACAGACAAGGTGACCAAGTTAGGTGAGGAACTAATTAACCATATCAAACAACTGATGCAGACAACACTTGACGAAAAAGATAAATTTGTCAAAATACTGTTAGTTAAACTGAACAACTCCAGAAAGCAAAGTGAACATACCATTGAAGAAATAAAATCCATGAAAACTGAATTTGAATCAAAAAACAACTCTGACATTGAAAGTCTCGTTTTACTGAAAAAGAAACCGCCAAACATAAAAGAAATACAAGATAGATTGATGAACACGTATATTGAATCTAAACCTACAATTTTTCAATTTACAGAGAACCCTGAACTCCATCGTGCTAAAGGCATAAAGACATTTGGAACGATTAGAACTTACAAGAAAATTGCAGAACAGTTGGATGATATCAATATCTCCACAGAGGGTGTTGAGGAAAAACCTTGGATACGCGACATTGCAGTTTTATCTGATGGAAAACTTGCTATTGTGGACGCGGACAACACATCAGTTAAACTTGTTGATACAAAGAACAACTTAACCATGAACACCCAACTGCAGCATGCACCCTTTGGCATAACAGAGGTCAGTAAAGGCCAACTGGCAGTTACTTTACCCAAGATAAAAAAGATTCAGTTCCTTACTGTGACAGACAGGACTGTTAAGATTAAACATTTGATAGAGACAGGTGGTATATGTTATGGAATAGCTGCACACCAGGATAAGCTGGTTGTTGGTATACATTGTTACTCTGGTGAGGTACAGATTCTGGATCTGTCTGGGCGAGTATTGAGGAAGATCACTTATGGTGATGATGGTGAAGAGTTGTTTATGTTACCACCACGCTATATCGCTGTCAGTCCTAGTAACAACCTGATATATGTGATAGATAGTATGCAGCATACCCTGACCTGTGTGACCATGGAGGGAAATGTCAAGTTTGTATATAAGTTTAAATACTTACGCGGTCTGGCAGTAGACAACGATGGATCGGTGTTTGTGTGTGATGATGATGGTATCCAGCATATTACTGCAGAAGGCGAGAAGATTCAAACATTGCTGGGACCAGGACAGGAAGGAGCAGTTTCATGGTCTATTGCACATGACAAGAACACTGAGAACATATTCTTGGGGTTAGTGGGGGACAGTTTAAAAGTTTACCGCTTGGAATGATTATCAGTGAATTGACAACCAAATATAAAACAGAACACTAAATGATAACGATATCCATTATAAAATATATGTGATACTGAGACACTGTTTAAACGTGCATAAATAAGTGTGGATAAATAATGCATTTCGGGAAGGTTTGTGTATTCCGTAAATCATCTTAAAGTACAATTTTCAATTCAATCACTTGTAATGGAACTAAAATATTTTATATTTTGGGATAAACTCTGCATTTATTTGCTTTAATGGTCAACATCTTGTAGAGGTGTGTTGTTTATTTTTAATAATTCGTTTATCTTTCATGTAGAAGTTTATATTATCTAAAAAAAAAAACAGACTTTAATCAGAAATTTATTTCTGTTCGCTTATTTGCGGAAACATTCTTATGTAAATAATCACAAAACATGTAAAATAACGCAAGCATATCTGCAAAACGTTTTTATCTTACTACAGTTGCAGAGCAGACAAGAAGTTCTGCCATTTTATAATGCACAATATTTCTATTTTACCCAAATTTAACAAATAAACATTTGAAAACTCCATGTGCAAGTTATAGATAGTATTCATACAGTTGTAAATGAGGTCAATCCGTGTGTTTGTTTTGTAGTATGAAAGGAAGAACTAATACTGGGTGTTCATTTTAACCTTATTTTGATCAAATGAGATTTAATGGTTTTTGGTCACATTATAATTTAAAGGCTGCACCCAGTTTTATTGATGGTCACACTTTAAATATTTTAAAAATGGAAAGTTAAAACCCACAATCAAAGCATTGGGTAAAAAGTGACTCAGTGAGTATTATGCGACCTGGTGAGTACTTAGTGACCTGGTGTGTAGTAATTGATTTGATGAGTACTAAGTGACCTGGTGATTGACAAGTGATATGGTGAGTGACAAGTGATCTGGTGAGAGCTAAATGATCTGGTGAGTGACAAGTGATATGGTGACAGCTAAGTGATCTGATGAGTACTAAGTGATATGGTGAGTGACAAGTGATATGGTGAGTGACAAGTGACCTGGTGAGTTACAAGTGATCTGGAGAATGCTAAATGATCTGGTGAGTGCTAAGTGATCTGATGAGTGACAAATGATATGGTGAGTGCTAAGTGACCTGGCTCCTGTTTCACCAACATATACTTAAAAACTTAAAAACTTAAATCTAAGAAAAGCAGCCAGGTGATCATGATTTTAGACTGGTTCCAGTTATTCTGCATATTTTGTCAATGATATTGATTATATAATAGATAAATAACCAGTCAAAACTTAGTTAAGTTTTTAAGTAATTAAGTAAAATGTTGGTGAAACAGAAGCCTGGTGAGTGACAAGTGACATGGTGAGTGACAAGTGATATGGTGAGTGGCAAGTGCCCTGGTGAGTGCTAAGTGACCTGGTGAGTGACAAATGACCTTGTGAGTAGCAAGTGATCTGGTGAGTGACAATTGATCTGGTGAGTGCTATGTGAATTGATTAGCACTAAGTGTCGGATAAAGTGGGTACTAAGTACCCTGGTGTAGAGTTCTAAGATACCTGGTGAGTACTAAGTGACCTGGTGAATACTAAGTGATCTGGTTAGAGCTAAGTGATCTGGTGAGTGCTAAATGACTTGATGAGCACTAAGTGTCTGATATGATGGGTACTAAGTACCCTGGTGTGGAGTACTAAGATAACTGGTAAGTACTAAGTGATCAAGTGAATACTAAGTGATCTTGTGAGTGACAAGTGATCAAGGAGAGTAAAGTGACCTGGTGAGTGCTAAGTGTCTGATATTGTAAGTACTAAGTACCGTGGTGTGGAGTACTAAGACACCTGGTGAGTGCTAAGTGACCTGTTCAGTGCTAAGTGACTTGATGAGCACTAAGTGTCTGATTAGGTGAATACTAAGTACCTTTGTGTGGAGTACTAAGATACCTGTTGATTACTAAGTGATCAAATGAATACTAAGTGATAAGGGTTAATACTAAGTGATCAAGTACATACTAAGTGATCTGGTGAGCGCTAAAGTATCTAGTGAATGCTAAGTAACCCGTTGATTGTTCAGTGACCTGGTGAATGCAAAATGACCTAGTCAGTCCTAATTGACCTAGTGAGAGCTAAGTGACAAAGATAGTACTATTCAACACTGAATCCGTGTTGGGCCAAATTTTCCACAATTTCACAAATCACATTATGCACTACCTTGTGAAGAATACGATCCTATGTTGTACGTTCTGAAAACGTAAGGAATGTGAGTGGCCAAACAAGGGGCTTGCACCAAATCACATTTTGCACTTGATTTTGTCCGAGTCTTCCATTGGTTAGAGGGTCAATGGAGAGACTTTGCATGTCGTTTTAGTTTTTTTTTATATGATAAAATATATGTATCCTATGGGGTGCCATTTTACTATTTATTTACTACCTTGTGATATCTAAAAATAATTTTGTGATATCCTTTATTTATTTTATAATATCATTAATTCATTTACAGAGATTACAAATTCATTCATGGATATCAAAAATTTTTTTTGTATCATTAATTACTTTTAAAGATACCAGAACATTATTTAGAGATATCTATATATTGATTATTTGATATCTCAAAATCATTTTTATTTTATGATATCTTTGATTCAATTAAATGATATATATAGAGATCCGTTTTACTATTTATTCACTATTTTGTTTTAGGATATCTTAATTCATTTTATGATATCACTAATTTATAAATGGCTATCAAAAAACCATTTTATAATATCATTACTTACTTTTGGATATTATTAAATGCATTTATATACATGTATGTCACAAAATAATTTAGAGATATCTATTATTCGATTGTTTGATATCTTAAATTCAATTTGTTATATCATGAATTAAAAAAATGTGGTGAATATGTTGGGATCGTATTCTTCACATGTGTGAAGAATGTGATATGAAAAAATATTGTCTGACATAGCCGTACTCCTGGAATATTAATTTTATACCTTTTTTAAAATAATGTCATTTTGAACAGATGGCGGCATCAAATCTTATTTATTCTCGGAAGACTGTAAGCGCATTAACATGCGCATGCGGCAAACTGAAAATTTCGATCATCTGAAAAACTAAGTTTAATCGTACACCGGATATTGAGACCACCGAATCGAGGAAGAAAGTCAACATTCAGCCAACTGACCTATTATTTTCATTATTATCGTGCCATCTTGAAATGCTATGGAACTTCCAGTATAGACGCAACAGTTTCAAGTATGATCTCCATGTGTTTTGTCACTTGAAATAGTTGGATGTAACTGGATTCGAACCCATGTCCTCGGTAATGTAGGAAAGATAATCTTGATACTGCGCCATACAATTTCTGCTAGGACACACTGCGCTTCCCTCCATTAACCGCTGTCAATGTTAACAAGCTTCTTGCAATACAATTAACATAATCATGACATATCAGATTTACATTATAATGGGCCCGATTAGCTCAGTCAATTACGCGTCTGACTATCAATCCAGGGGTCGTGAGTTCGAATCCCCGCCCGGCAACAGTCTCCGTGATGATTGATATACGACATTGTGTCTCATTATCATTCGTCTCTCACCACTGATTAAAGTGGGAAAGTTATAAGTTACTTACGGAGATGGGGTGTGCTCGAGTACTGGTTAATCCCAGGAAACAGTGGTTAGGTTAACTGATCGTCTGTAAGCCCTCGATGAAATAAAAATTACGCTAAATATTCAATCAATCAATTAATCATACTTAATTAGCATCTATACTTAAATATAATTTTTTAAACTAGGTTTTATGCGTTGGATAATTTTGCGCGACAGAAAAATATAAGCACGCGTGTTAAAAATATTTTAGGTAAAAATGCAGATTTATTCATTATTTATATACATGGAATATGCTAAAATCGCCATGTTTTAATTGTGTCCGATGCATGAGTAAGCATGTACTTAGTTGATATTACAAGAAACTTACAGACATTGACAAAGATGAAAGGAGCGTAGCGCAATAGACCCCCTTGGACGGAAGGGAGATTTGTTTACTACAACACCGTTTGGTTGGCCATATTGGAAACTGGTCAGCTTGGATACCTGTGTCGCGGGAAATCTTCATATTAAAAAGAGTGTGCCATCATGAAGTGTCTGGTCTGGTGGTAGAGCATTGGACCCATGGTCGCGGGGGTGGGAGGGATTCGGTGTTCGAGTCTCCGCCATGGCTACGTTTAGTGTCCTTGAACATGAAAATGTGTCCGCATATTCTTAGTACTAGTTTTTTGAGCGTGATTTGTCTAAATTGTTTGAACTTGAATCAGAATCGATGCAAAACAAACAATTCATTTTGTTTGCTTCATAGCTCCAGAGAATAATTCCTGGTCTGGCCGACCGTAGCACTCAGACATACTTGGAATTCACAGATTTCCTTTCAGTTAGATTTTATTTTGTTTATTTTTTACACTGTTTCGTGTCACGTGATGCTCAGACAGAAGAAACGATGATCACTTCCTTGCATGTCACTGAACAAATTGAATTCTTATTTTATTGTTAATCCTGTATAAAACCCATTTGAGATAACGAATTTCAAGTATAAATTTGATTGAGAACTTATTTATCATCGCATACTGACATAAATGTCCGTGTTTATTGGAAACACTGTACTACTAGTACCGTTGCCATAATAACGACGTATGTTGGAGTGATGTGATTGGGGAAAAACAACAGATAAGCAATTGCTGATATAGATAGTATTTCAGCCAATAGCACGTGGTCCAGTGGTAGAGCTACGAACCCAGGATCAGATGATCATTGGTTTGATCCTTCGCCACGGCCATGAGAAGTGATCTTGTGCAAGAAACTTTATCTGCTTAATTATGCTTAATAGATCTGGTTCTACCCAGGAACACTTCGAGCGTAATTTTTGTCAAAGTTGTAAGAATTTGTAAAATAAATAAGTTTGAAACTAAAAAAATCCCCCAATTTAACATCGTTGTACGGTGTCCTGTTGGGGCCATCGCGGCATATTTTTCAACTTAAGTTGAGTCGAAACAATGAAACAACGATGGTGAAAAGTCGAAACTACTTTTCATCATCGTAGTTTCGTTGTTTCGACCTGACTTAATTTAAATAATATGCCGCGATGGCATTAACAGGACACCGTATTGTTGCAAGAAAGTGTTATCATTTGAAATTAAGCACTACGATGATGAAAAGTCGAAACAACGAAACTGCGATGATGAAAAGTCGAAACAACGAAACTACAATGGTGACTGAAAGTCGAAACTACTTTTCATCATCGTAGTTTCGATGTTTCGACCTGACTTAATTTTAAAAAAAACATGCCGCTATGGCCCCAACAGGACACCGTATTGTTGCAAGAAAGTGCAATCATTTGAAATTAGGCTCCTCCCATTTCTTTTTATAGAAATAATAGGGTTTAAACCTATTAAAGAATAACCGACTGTAGATACGAAACTCCAAGTAATAGTGTCTGAATAAAAATGATATAAACAGTTTTATTAAACAAGTAGCGCCAGGCCTGTTTTGAAAATAAATTATCTTTAAAAAGTACAAATTAATATTTTCTTGATTTGTTTTACTATAATTAGGCTAAACACGGATGCAATTAAAATGAATATTTTACATTTTTTGCCACAGACATTGACTTGATTAATAACAGAGATCCGCAGCTCATGTACTTCTCGCAATGTCTCGTGCCAACCTGTACTTCTAAATTATTAAGTCCCTGTCACAGACGATCAAGTACAAAATAAAACTGAATTTATTTCCTAGTGTTGTGCCATTTTCTGTAATAGAAATACATACTTTCATATATCAATTTTATAGCTGCAACGTATAGATATATTATTTTTAAAAATGATTGATAAGTGAACATTGACCAATATTGCTCTATATCTCTTTAAAGATACATCACCTTTACTTTTCTGTTCAGCAATAATGAAGTTTATTGAATCACAAAGATCACGAATATTATGGTTGATTCCGTTCTTGTAGTTTTATATTATTAGTTAAAACACAGGTCAACATTTTCCGTTTTATTCGTCAATGTTTTAGCATAACCCGACACTAACCAATGAACGACTTTATCACGATTTGGTATTTGGTCAATAAAATTAAAGAATTTTACACTACACAGAAAAACACAATATAAGCCTAAGTTATTGGACAGAATATCCATGATACATGGTGTATGATATTAATGTGCAGTTTTAATGCTAAGATCGACAAAGTATCAACGATATAGGCGAGGACTCTTTTAACTTTATCAATGCCCACGGGCAACTATCTTATGTGAGATTGTTAATGCTCTTTAATTGTTAAAACCATACCCAATTTAAATAGTTCCGCCCTGTAAACAACCATTAGCGTCTAAGTACAAGGTAAACAAAATATAGATAAAATAACTTAACATTATCTTGTGCAAATAGACAAGCCATTAAACTATACATTCCCCTGACACTATCGGTGCGAATGCACTTTTTTGTTATAATGATGACTTGGTTTTCACATTGAACAACTACTGATTATTGTTGCCATGACAACCTGGCTCGGTTTATGTTTTTCTTGTAAACCTTGGGAATCTGCATGTTATACCGGCCTTGCTATTCTATTAATGTTTGGTTCATTACTCATACATATAGTAACAATAATAACATAATTTGTTATGTATACAAACAATATAGCTGGTAGCACGTCTGACAATGAATCCAAGTGTCGTGATTTCGAATCCCCGCTCTGTCTCAGTAATGATTGATATACGCCATTACGTCTCATTGTCATTCGGTTATCAGTTACTTGCAAAGATGGGTGTGTTCAAGTACTGGTCAACCTTTGAGGACCACAGGAAATAGCGTTCGTCTGTTTGTCCTATATGCCATTTGAATGAACTTAGATAGCAAACACACATAAAAATCAAACAAATCTGACATGTGCTACAGTCGGAGACATTTGAGCGGGCACAATCAGTTACACCAAAGATGGAGGATTCCTCCAATAAAGTATGGCAACCAGTAGAACGGAGCATGCTGGACTCCAGCTCCGGCGGTCATTATTTTATAACCCTCTGCTACCTTTCAATCGTTCACTGAATGGCCCGAGATGAGACTTAAAGCTGAGTTCCCGTGTATCACTATTGTGTACTGGTCACGTTAAAGAACTCGATACCCCAACATTTGAGCTCGTTTATAATCTGCACTATCGCCGAAAATTAACACTTCTTCAGGGATGTCTTGGGTTCCGGGTGACCGAGTGGTCAAAGGTGACGTCGTCCAACGAGCACTTACGAGCCTATCTCTGTTCAAAATTTATGTGACTAATTGTGCCAGTTACTTGTGGAAGGACGGTGGTTCTACTCAGATTCATTCTGAGGTCGTCCTCTACCAATAAAACTGGATATGATAAATATAACCTGTCATGTGTTGAAAACGGCGTTGAACTCCATAAAAAACGGATGAAAAGATAAATAAATATACATAGATAAATAAACAAATAAATGAATAAATGAATGAATGAACGAATTAATAAATAAATAAATAAATAAATAAATAAATAAATAAATAAATAAATAAATAAATAAATAAATAAATAAATAAATAAATAAATAAATAAATAAATAAATAAATGTAGGAAAATGCTAAGCCTCCATCCTCAATTTTGTTCAGTTTTTTTTTATGATGAAAGCATTCTTACCACATAAAGATATTTATTCTGATCATTGTCTAATGCACTCTGAGTAACATGTTTAAATATTTTCCTGTTTAAATAATGATATATGGCTAAACATGTAGGAAACTTGCATATTTTCGCTGTACATGGTACACTTTAATGGTACTGGTACATTTGGCACTATTTGGAAGCGAAACATTTGTTCTTACTGTTATTCTTGTTTTTGTCCTTGTTCTTGTTCTTGTTCTTGTTCTTGTTCTTGTTCTTGTTGCTCTGCTCTTGCTCTTGTTCTTGTTCTTGTTCTTGTTCTTGTTCTTGTTCTTGTTCTTGTTCTTGCTCTTGCTCTTGCTCTTGTTCTTATTCTTTTTCTTGTTCTTGTTCTTGTTCTTGCTCTTGCTCTTGCTCTTGCTCTTGCTCTTGCTCTTGTTCTTGTTCTTGTTCTTGTTCTTGCTCTTGCTCTTGCTCTTTTGCTCTTGCTCTTGCTCTTGCTCTTGCTCTTGTTCTTGTTCTTGTTCTTGTTCTTGTTCTTGTTCTTGTTCTTGTTCTTGTTCTTGTTCTTGTTCTTGTTCTTGCTCTTGTTCTTGCTATTGTTCTTGCTCTTGCTATTGTTCTTGCTTTTGCTCTTTCTATTGTTCTTGCTTTTGTTTTTGTTCTTACATATATTATTATTGCTAATATTATCATATTCATTTTAATGATTAGTGGTAATGGTTGCATTAGTAGTTTTATTATTTTTAGCGGTGGTGGTAGTAATGTTGCTGGTGGTCACTGTTGTTGTTGTTGTTGTTGTTGTTGTTGTTGTTGTTGTTGTTGTTGTTGTTGTTGTTGTTGTTTGTGGTTGTGGAGGTCGTAGTCAAAGTAGTATGTATAATGGTATCATCGTTATAAATAAAATGCATTGGTTAAAAGACAATGGTGTTTTACAAGATTCTCTCCAGATACGTAAATTCTTGCAGTATCTGACAAATAATACTTATTTATAGACAAACATGCATTAACGTAACCCGACGGTAACGTGCATAATATGGCACTGCACATGCACATTCTGTTGTCAACAATGCATTAATATCCATTATTTGGCTATCGTCATATTCTTATTATGTACTCTGGCATCGACACGTATTTATTGGTAATTCAATACACACGCTTAGGCTATGATTAACCCTTTAATGGGTTGCATTGCCACGTTAAAATATTAGTTTAGCTTGATAGAATACTTAACCCAACGCGGGCGGTAATTCAAACAAGTCGATAATCAATCAGCGATTGATATTGTTTCTAAGGCCGCCATTTTCCTTAGACAAGCGAATGGTATAAAGAAATTACATTGTATTTACTTGGACAAACAACGCCACGTGGCCGGTGGGCGGAGCGATGGTCTGTCTCACCTCAGGTCATATTGTTTATGAGAAATCAGCTTATTTCTATAGTGAATAAAGCATGTTTTAAGACTTGTCATCCATAGAAAGACACAAACTCAAAGAATGGAATATTGTATTTTATGGTCTGTTGACATTTACAGTGCTAGAATAGCATAAGAAAAGTAGGGGGCTATGTTTCATCCAAGGGATTTGGCGAAGTGAAAGTAGACTTCAGAAATAATGTAGTCACAACTCAATTTCCTAGCATCGTATTTTTCTAAATTCACAATAAATCAAACATGACAATGCTTTCAAAATGTTCAAAATACATCAATGATACCATTTAAATAATAAAACAGACATTAAAGTTAGGAAAATGCAGTTTTAAACAAGGAGAAACAATGATTATCAAGTTTATCACCGTGTGGAGCGCGTGGTCCAGTGGTAGAGCACCGAACCCATGATCGGAGGGTCGTGGGTTCGATCCTTCGCCACGGCTCTGTGGGGTGTCCTTGAGCAAGACACTTTTCCACATATGCTAAGTACTGGTTCTAACCAGGAAGACTTCGAGCGTGATTTGCCTAAGTTGTAAGAACTTGTTTCGCAATCGAAGTAAAATAAATAAGTTTAAACCATTACGCGATTACCCCAAGGAAGCACTTTCTGTTTCGGAAAGGTGTGTTATGACTATTAGGTTTCTTTCTTAGAGTGTTTATATGTGACGAAAAACGAAGTTGAATGCACTCGTAAACCAGGTCTAAGGTCCCAAAATGGCGGTTTTGTCATTTGTTATTGACCTTTTCAAGGCCGTGACCTCCATTGTGACGAAAAACGAGGTTGAATGCACTCGTAAACCAGGTCTAAGGTCCCGAAATGGCGGTTTTGTCATTGGTTATTGACCTTTTCAAGGCCGTGACCTCCATTGTCTGGGGCAAGGTACTGTGAAAACATGCAATCATTCGGAGGGGATTCAAAGCAGTTGGCTGTTATGTTTACACAAATATGAAGTCGTCGCGTCTCTATATGATCCCAGAAAGCTAAAGCAATTACTATTGAATGTATTGTATAGTATAAATAAACACAAACATGCAAACGCCTATCCCCTGTATCGGAATGAACTGATAAAGGAAAAAAAACAGTGAATTCTCTTTCTTTTATTCTCTTCCATAAATATATTTTATTACTTGAACTATTCTAAAATACACTATTGTGTTATATTTTCTTATTTTATGCATATTTTGCCAAACTGAAATTAGTAACACTATGATAAAATCATTTTAATGGAAAGTAAACTAACTGCCACGGACGCAGATTCACATAAGCTTCAAAAGCTTTTTTCTGTATCATTTCCACATAATGTGTTAGATGTATGACTTCATTGCTTCATTGTTAAGTGTATTCTAAATATATGTACTTATGTGAATAAAATATTGTTTAAACTAATGCAGTTGGCTCGTGTGCAGGGAGAGTCATACCCAGTGCACGTTAAAAATCTCGGCGAACTTCTATGTTAATCAGTGATTCACAGGCCCGTTTGTGCCTGCACGTAGTCCCCCCCCCCCCCCCCCCCCCCCCCCCCCCCCCACACACACACACACAAATGTTCAGGTTGGAGGGGCCAGCATATACTTTGCCCCCACCCTCCCCCAATAATTAAAACGCTCCTACGCCCATGGTGTATCGATACCCCGTTAAAAGTGGCGGCCCACCGTTAGGATATGCCGATGCCCCGTTATTTAAACCATACAAAAGCTTCACAGAGCAGTCCGTATAATCATATGCAATCATGCAGTAATAACGAAGTTATTCAATATTGCGATACCCCACCCTGATAGTGTCTATAAACAAAATAATAAAAGGAATCCCACAAGTCTGCAATTCGGCATTAGGTCTAAGAAAAAAAAGAGAGCATTAATTGACAACAGCTGGCGGTGGTATGTCACCCTCTTATAACAGCATGATAATTGCTCCGCCGACGTCATTATCAGCAAGGATGTAACACAAATCGGCATAATATTCATTCTTCTACTTTATAGTTGGTTGGGAAACACGGGGCCTTGTTATAAAGTATTTATCAAGGTTTCTGTTATAAAAAGTTAGAACTGATATGAAGATATACTATAAAAATAGAGTGTTGTATTACTATATACCTGGGAACAGTTGTTTATATACATGTATATGAAGTGTGCCCTCTCAAAGCTTTCATATTGAGTTATACTTTTTGTGAGTACATAAAAGTAAGTGTAATATTACTTTATATAACTTATTTATGCTTTTAAAGGGACACGACTCATTTCTAATCGTTTTAATGGGAGACGACTCATAATTGCACTTTTTAAAGGGGCATGACTCATTTTTACTCTTTCTAAAGAGACACGACTCATTTCTACTTTTTTTAAAAGGCCTTGTAAGCCTTATAAAAAAAATTTCTTTTTCTAAAATTTTCCAAAAATACTGTGCAAAGAAACGTTCCTGGATATCACAATTTGTTCGTGCAAAATGCTTAAGACTTACTCAATATACTGAAACAGGCTTCAGTTTATCATGATATAAGTTTATAGGCATAGTGCCACCATTGGGAAAAGGAAGTGCTTCCGTTGGGTAGCCGCATAATGGCGGTTATAAATAATCATCGTTTCTTCTTCTTTAATAGTACATTTTCCTTATTTTAATGCTAATTTTTTTTTATTTGAATGGCATAATTAATGTATTTTGAACATTTTGAAAGCATTTGATAAAAATAAAAATTAATGCTTGGGAATTGGGGTACGAATACATTATTTCGGAAGCCTACTTTCATTTTGTACACACTGAGCAGAAACAAATCTCTTATATGACACGTGACACCTACTTTTCTCGTCATATTTGATAGTGCAGAGGTTGACAAACAGTTAAATGTAAGTTTCACTTCTTTCATTTGGGACCCTCTATGAATGACAAGCCTTCAAACTTGTATTATTTACTATACAATAAAGAGCAAAAATCAATGGTGGTTTTACACCTTATAAAGAAGGATAGGAAACTTGCATCTCTCTACTAAATTTTGATAAAATAGCATGCGAAGAATTAATAATTTGGCAAATTAGTCATTCAAATTTCACAGGCAATTGGTTTCTTTTACATTAAATAAAAGGTATATGTAATCTTAGATGTTTTAAAATGTTTTAAACATGTAAAATGATCTTAAATTTAAAATTTTGCCGTTTGAAGTAAAATTTCAAGTTCTTTCCTTAATTGTTTAGGTCTCATTTTGTAGAGAATTCCATTGTGCAAATAAATAATTTTAATTTGTATTTTCTGAAATGAATGGAAGTTAGGATATTTTAAATCGAGAGTTTGCATGAATACGTGAGCGTTCATAACATCTCAATAATTCTGTATATAAGTCATTGATGCGTCAGTCAACCAGTTCAATGTCATAATAAGGAACGCGAGTGTTATCCGACATAATGTGCATATGGTCTGCACCATTGCACAACCAAGAATTATTTTTACACGTCAACCCAAATACCTGGAAAACTAGCTTTTATGACCACGTGCAGTCGATTTTATTGTTCCTGTAAACGCGTGCAAGTGTTTATGATAACTAAAGTGGAAACACACAATGCGGATGTTGAACTACTGCGAAATCAACAATACGAGATTTATATGATCAGCATAACATCGTCTACAAACTTTATCATCCAAATAACCAACAAATTGTGCACAGTTATTTATACGATTAAAAGGCACTGCTTGAGTTACCATTTTTAAAACCGTATTTATTTTACGTTGATTGTGACATAAGTTCTTACAATTTTGACAAATCACGCTTGAAGTCGTCCGCAGTAGAACCGGTACTAAACATATGCGGATAAAGTGTCTTGCTCAAGGACGCCACACATAGCCGTGGCGGAGGATCTAACCCACGTCCTCCCGATCCTTGGTCCGATGCTTTACCCGCGTACCATGTGCTATCATTAAGCTGGTGAGATACGCGTACGTTACATACAGAGTACATATAAAGGTTGTTGTTAAATGTACAAATATGTAATATTTTGTGAATGAAATATTATTTTAACTAAACAAAAATCAAAACATCGCTCACTCGCGTCATAAGATCGCAAAACGAGATATAGATAACAGTAGTCCTGCCCGACTGGTAAATGCGACAACATGCATAGGTGCATGGTATATAAGATAATATTAGAAAATGCTTCGAGAAAGGCTCAGCTCGGCAGCCAATGGTCCGTTATCGTGAAGATCTTAATGACCCTTGCTGTGAAAGGCGATAGTCTGTTATCCCATTTATCTATTTGCTCAAAATATAAATGCATATGTTTCATGGTATTACTCTGGCTTGGCTATTTTGTCACAGAAACTGATATCTCCCGATACAGGTATGGTATGCCCTTGAGCATGGGACTCCCTGCATGTCCCACACTTCATATCGCTCTAATACGTCACTAAAATGTCATGTAATTTAACTTCCGCCAAAGCAACTGACCAATCAGTGTCCTCGTATGCCACTGCTATGTAACGGTTCCTATTTGGGAATCTTCAGTCTATTTGTTTGATTTAAGCGAGCGCAAAAGACGAATAGAGCAAACTGGAGTAATACACAATCAATAAAACTTTAAAAAAAAAGCTGGTTCGAAAGATCTAGGCTTATCTACAACCGCAATGTTTCTCTAATTGAGCATTTACTACAGTAAAATATCTAAAGTTATTAATATTCAGATCGAATAGTGTTTCAAAATTCGTGAATCATCTCTCGTATTACCATAATTTGTTATTATGTATGTCATTTCTAAACCTAAAGGCTTATAAAAACATTTTAAGAGAGATTGAAACAAACATTTCCGCTAGTTACGTGGTTTGCTACGACATAGAGACTAGTTTTTACCGAGCAGTATTTTTTTTATAATATTGTATGCGATTAAATGTATGACTGTATTACCAAATATATTCATTAACACGTCAACCTTGTTTTCTTGAAAAAACAACCACAGGTGGATAGTATAACCGAACTGAGCTTTAAAATGTTTAGACCATTGGTTGTTTAACAAACAACTTTCATCTCAAATGAAATTAATTAATTTAAACTTTTGTTCTTAATGCCTCTTAGTTTCATATAAGAAGCAAATTTTCTTCAAAGCAATAACCCTATCAGTTTAAACTGAATAGCTTTGAAAACAGATGCAATCAATACACGGTTATCAATGCTGGTTCAATATACGTTATAGCGCACAATGCAATTAATTTGCACGTGCTTATTCTAATGTTTTGTTTGATCTTCAGTTAGCATATATCCGAGATAACACATCAAACAAGAGCTCAACAAAGGCTCTATACAAATCCACTAGTCTTACTGAGCACTGTAAATGACTTATCATTACAACCGATGTATCAATAAATATATATTATATATATATGTATAAAGATTAATAAGATATTTGTAAAGACGAAACGGAGAAAAGTATTAGATACTGAAGCTATTGTGCATGCGCAATGGAACAATATAATGCCATTTATAATCAATAAAACATCTATTGCATTAAACGTTTCATACAAGAATTAATTGTGTACTGTTCTACATATAGAGACATGCACTTCTGGAACACTGGATACATTACCAATGGTTCTAAAAGTGCCTTACTCCCATAGAAAGCTCTGTTGTGGTATACATGCGAAAGACTCTTTATTCGTATATGCTTAGTACTGGTTTTACACAGGAAACGTCGAGAGTGATTGATAGAACAATCGAAGTAAAATAAATCTAAATAACATTTCGTAGACACGTGGTCTGATAACCCCGTCCAGTCACATTATATTGACACCGGGTCGATACGATCTAGAATTATCCTCTAAACGCTGAACGCCAAGTGTAGAAGTTTACAATATCATTTCTGTATACTCTTTTTTTTATTTTCTATAGATTGATTATGTTGCTACTGTTGTGGTGACTGTGTCCTGCTACGTCTAATGTTGGATTTACATTTTCTTTATTTTTATTGCAATTATGCTATAATGGTGACTCAATCTTTTGCATGCTGTATTAGATATAGATATATATTTTCTTAGTTTAGATATACATATTATATTTTTGATAGAGATTTTCTTAGTTTATTTATAGATTTTCATATCTTAGATATATACTTCCTTATTTTAGATATACATTTTCTTTAGAAATAGATTTTCGAATTTTTTATATATAGATTTCATATTTTAGATATTGTTTTCCGTATTTAAGATTTCATATTTTAGATATGTCATTTCAAATTTTAAATCTACATTTTCGTAGTTATATAGATTAGATATATATTTTTATATTTTAGATATATATTTTTATAATTGAGATAAAGATTTTCATATTTAAGATCTATATTTTCATATTTTAGATCTATAATTTCATATTTTAGATCTATATTTTCACAGTTTCGAGATTAATTTTCGCAAATGAGATATAGATTTTCTTAGGTAAGAAAAGATTTTATATTTTAGATATAGATGGTTTTAGTTTAGATATAGAATTTGAAGTTGAGATATAGGTTTTATATTTTAGATATATATCTCCGTATGTTAGATATAGATTAATCTTAGTTTAGATATAGTTTATCTTAGTTATAGATTTTATATATTAGATATAGATTTTGTATTTTAGATATATATTTCACTATTTTTGATATATTTGCTTTAGTTTATATATAGATATTATATTTTAGATATAGATTTTCATAGTATAGATAAAGATTTTCTTAATTTAGCTATAGATTTTATATTTTAAATATAGATTTTAATGTTTAAGATATAGGTTTTAATATTTTAGATGTGGATTTAAGTAGTTTATATATAATATATAGTTTCGTTTTTTGTCTTGCACGACCATTAAAATGACAACATATAAACAGTTACAGTGATACACAGTATCGACACTTTTAAGTAAGTAGCAGCTAGAAAAAGTGACAGAAAACACCTCACGGTCACCGTACTTTCACCACTCCCATTGACTTGTCACCTTACTGGAGTCCCCCATGGCAAGGCGATGATAGGTTACCGTTAGTGATCTTTTAAAACTGCGGTCGTGGGGTTTAAGTTTATCACTTACTTACAGAAGGACGGCGGTTCTACACAGATGCATACAGAGGTTCCCTTCCAACAATACCGCGGAATGCTTTATAAAAAAACTGTAGACTGTTGAAAACGGCGCTAATCTCCATGAGCAAAACGAAGAAATGTAATGAACCATCACGGCTAATGTAAATTCCATATTGCAAGTTTGCCTTCGTTGTACTTAAGCATAATTGTTTCCTCTACGTATTTAAAAGGCAATAAACACATTTGCATAATAATATAATGTTATTCCCGGGTATTGCAGCGATTTATTGAGTATGATTCTTGGCTAGAATGTGATAATCATTAATATGTAAATTGTTTGTTATTCGAGCAGTCACCTGTTTGCACTGCTTGTGAAATTTCTATAGTGGTATTTCGCTGGGTCCAATTAGCAAAGTTGGTAGCGCGTCTTGCTATTAATGCAGGAACCGTGAGTTCGAATCCGCGCCCGGCAGTGGGGTTAATCATACACTTCATCACATGATGTCCACAGGTTACAGTTTTGTAAGACGGAGTTGATTACTTGAGGTTGACACAAATTATATTTTTTCTTTATTTAAAGTTACAGCGACTCTGTTTGACTCACAACCCGTGTTTACACATTTAGATAACACGCATCTGCAGTGCCGTGCAGGCTTGATCGATAGTCATTGCAACTAAGTTCTATATAACAAGTGACTTGTACTGGAGAAGACACGTTATTGATTTATTGATTGAATGTTTGGCCTCAGTTTAATGCTATCGAGGGCTAACAGACGACCAGGTTACCTAACCACTCTTTCCTGGTATCCTGGAACCAGTATTCGAGTACACCCATCTCCAAAATAAACTGATAATTTTCCCACTTGAATCAGAAGTGACAGATGAATGGTCATGAGACACAATGTCGTTTGTCAATCACTGATGATCACGGAGACGGTTACTGCGCGGGAATTCGAACTCACGACCACTGGATTGACAGTCAGATGCGTTACTAAGATAAGTGGGCCAAGCTGGAGAAGACAAATGTCATTACGAATTATTTTTTTCATTATCTTCATTATAATGAAGATGGCTAGGCCTGATATGTTTTATGTATATTATCATCGGTCTCCTCCACAGAAGCTGTAGGACACTGCTGTCTGCGATTATGATACCAGGTATTGGTCCACATTTTTCACATATTTTCTTGGAATTGCTCTCAATTTCGGGTCCCCCGTGAGCGAGTGGTCCAAGGCGCCGTCTCATGATAACTTACCCCTCATTGCTAAGGTCGTAGGTTCAAGTCCCGCCGGCTCCAAAAACTGTATGTAAGAAAGTTTGTCAATTACTTGCGGAAGGATGGTGGTTTTACTCAGATTCCTTCTGAGGTCGCCATCCACTAGCAAAACTGGATATGTCATATATAACCTGAATTGTGTTGAAACTTGTGTTAAACCCTATTCAATCACATTTTTCGAGAAAGGAGATATTTTATTATGCTCTATATTAAGGTTTGCAATATCAAAGAGGATGAGCATTTATTGGTTGTTTATGATCGAACGTATTTAACCCTTTACCTCATATAGAAGCCTTTGGACACCTCTAATATAAATGCCTTTGGACACCTCTAATATACACGCCTTTGGACACCTCTAATATAGACGCCTTTGGACCTATACACAATATATAGGGTTTATCTTTACACCAAAGGGAAGTCCTTTAACTAACAACAAAGCAGATCAAGGACCGTTACATAGCAGATATATACGAGCACGCTGATTGGTCAATTGCTAAAACGGAAAGTGAAACATGTCATAATTTGGTAAACGCAATAAAGTGCTATACTGGGAGGTAACTCTATACTTTTACATTAGGCTGTAACACACTTTTATCGGGAGATGTCGGGTACTAAGATAAACTAACAACAATGTACATAACTGTACCATGTGTTATCAAGATGATAAGATAATGTTCACTGCATATTTGATTTAACCTTCAGTTTTTCTGTTACTTGAATTTGTATGTAAACGTCCTCACGCCATACTATGGTCTTTATAATATAAGGTCTAGAATTTCCACGGTATATCAAAATGTCCAGATAGAAAAGTTTTAAAAGTATTTTTCATGTACTGTCAAACCTGTGTTAACAGTAACCTCTATTAAACAACCACTTGTCTTAAGCAGCCATATTTGCTATTTCCCATGTCTATGCTTTTCGAGCAATTCGGTCTGCATTAAGCAATAACCTGTCTTAAAAGGCCACTTTTCAAAATACACTATTTGAAATTATGTTGATCACTTGTTCAATATTTATTTCATGACTGGAAATGATCATATACTCGTTGCTATTAGAAATTGTCGTACACTCGTTGCTATTGAAAATTTTCATACACTCGTTGTTATTGGAAATTGTCGTACACACGTTGCTATTGGAAATTTTCATACACTCGTTGCTATTGGAAATTGTCGTACACTCGTTGCTATTGGAAATTATCGTACATTCGTTGCTATTGGAAATTGTCATACACTCGTTGCTTTTGGAATTTGTCATTCACTCGTTGCTTTTGGATTTGTTGTACACTCGTTGCTATTGGAAATTTTCGTACATTCGTTGCTATTGGAAATTGTCGTTTAATCGTTAATATTCATTTCTTAATACGCTATTGGAAAGTTCTGAATGCCCAATCGTTTAATATTTAAAATTTTGAAAATACCCATTTAGTATATGTCGTATAATCGATGAACATTTATTGAAAGAAGTATTTTTGTAAAAGGATAATGTCGTACGTTTTAAGAATGCACAGTTACTTGTAATGAGTAGATGTGTAACAAGGTTTTGGAAATGATTAGATTAGTTTAAAACAACATGTTGCGAGCAAGTAAAAACGGCAGACTAACAGCTTTGATTTCAATCTTTTTTTTTATCTTATAACTGGTTAAACATTATTTATCATGTCAATTTTTACATTTCTTGTGATAAACTACATGCCTGATAAACAGGGTCATCACTTCAATGTAAGTATTTCAGGCACATGACGTTATGATGTATACTTATACATTTTAACTGTATCTCCACAAAATGCTGGTTTTCAACGAATAATTCTTATGTTAGTGTCGAATATATCAACTTCATCAGGTTGGGTACTTAAAGAAAAGGACTCGACATAGCCTCGTCTTGCTTTTTTCTAAGCCTCACCTGATAAAGTTGATAATATCAGACACTAACGTGGTATTCTTTATATAACAATTTAACAAATGGACGATTGTCAAATAACCAAGGTAACAAAACTATACTGTTTGTACAACATGCAACATGCAACATCTGCATAATGTATAAAAAACACGATATATGGTTTACTCTGGCAATTAAACATGCCGTTCAATACGTTTATTAATTGTATGCACATATAAACCAATCCAATTACAAAGAACGAAAACACGTGTGCAGACGCAACCGATGACGTCATTTGCATCAAAAACACTCGCACATGAAATATGTTGCACGTGAGAAAAATTAATTGATTTAACTGATATCCAAATTGGTATCCGAGGCACGGAAGTATATCGGTATCTCTTTCATCTGGATACATCGCACGTGTTATAATATACATATGACGTAATACCGATTGAATCCAGACACCGACAGACTCCCCGGCTGATATGGTTTGATTTATATTTGGCATCAGCAACTGCGTTCCCGCTTAGAATAATCAATCTCTATTTGCATATTTGCTAACATCTTTAAGATTGGGATATATGTTTAATTATTAACGATATTAAGTGTAACGTTGGAAATACCTGTCGCTATAGTGTGTTTATTTACCAGTTTTACATGAATATGTTAAGTTATAGAACAGAACAGAACAAATATTTATTTAGATTTGTACAAAATACATCATCAGTTAAACAAACACAATTTACACAATAATTAAACATTTAAGTCACATGCAATTAATCGAACGATGCAGTATCATAACTCCTCCATATATTGAAGCTGAACCAGTTATATCTTAAGATAAACATAATGAAATAGTTCTATATAATGTTGTTTGGAATATCGGATCTGACAGATACAGCTTTTTTAAGGTAAATGGATAATTTACACATGATATTTGACTTTAGAACCAGTGTTTGGTGTAGTTTTAAGAGAGGTATTGGGTCGAACAGGAATTCAAAACGGCAACCTTTGGTGTGAGCGGCCAACACTCTATCCACTACACTACCGCCGCGGATGAATAGGTTAAAAGCAAGTTTCGTCAGTCACTTTTTTTGTCATAAACCTTTATAAATCGTGTAAACTGAAAATGCCTTTTTCTACATGATAAAGATATAACATTAAAAAATTTGCATATCCTTAAACCCTTTCTATTTTGGCGGGGAACATACAACTTGAAATGTTCCTAAACTAGCTTAACATCAATTTTTTTAAGTGTTGTTTATTATTTTTTTGTAATATGGAATCCCAGGAAGTATTGCTTTGAGATAAATATCTCTATATGGTTTGGATTTTGTGTGAGTGAAATATGCGTGAACATGAGTTAAAATCGATTTTAACAAAAAGTATGTGTTGTTCTACATAAGGTGAGTATGGTCAAGTGGTAGAACATCGGAAGTTACTGAATAAAGACTAAAACTACAGTCAAACCCGTGTAAGTGGCCACCTCTATTAAGCAGCCACATTTGCTATTTCCCATGTCTATGTTTTCTGAGCAAAGTAACCTGTATTAAGCAACCACCTGTCTTAAAAGGCCACTTTTGCTTATTCCCTTAACTGGCTGCTTAAGACAGGTTTGACTGAAAAAATTGAAAATATGGCTGTTTAAGACAAGTGGTTTCTTAAAAGAAGCAGCCACTTACACAGGTTTTACTGTATTGACTTTCCAGTCAAACATGTGTAAGTGACCACCTCTATTAAGCAGCCACTTGTTTTAAGCAGCCACATTTGCTATTTCCCATTTCTATGTTTTTGAGCAAAGTTACCTGTATTAAGCAACCACCTGTCTTAACCCTTTACTTCATATAGACGCCTTTGGACACCTCAAATATAGATGCGTTTGGACACCTAATATAGAAGGCTTTTGAATTATTTGGTGAATTATGTTTAAATTAACTGACAGAGTGGAAAACAGTGCAGGAAGTGTTCAGATTGCTCATCATGAGCAATCTGAACTCTTCCTGCACTGTTTTCAAAGGCCTTCTGTGATTGTTGCGGGAAAACGCGTATCTATGGAGTAAAGGGTTAAAAGGCCACTTTTGCTCATTCCCTTATCTGGCTGCTTAAGACAGTATTGACTGAAAAATGAAAATATGGCTGTTTAAGACAAGTGGTTTCTTAATAGAATCAGCCACTAACACAGGTTTTACTGTATTGACTTTTCAGTCAAACCTGTGTAAGTGACCACCTCTATTTAGCAGCCACTTGTCTTAAGCAGCCACATTTGCTATTTCCCATTTCTATGTTTTCTGAGCAAAGTTACCTGTATTAAGCAACCACCTGTCTGAAAAGGCCACTTTTGCTCATTCCCTTAACTGGCTGCTTAAGACAGGTTTGACTGAAAAATTGAAAATATGGCTGTTTAAGACAAGTGGTTTCTTAATAGAAGCAGCCACTAACACAGGTTTTACTGTATTTCCTTTTCAGCTGTACATCATGACGTGATATGCACCAGAAAGTTGAATACTGATAGTCAAGGTCAATATTCATTTTTCAACAGGAGAAAAGTCCATACTTGATTAATATTGACCGGGCCACTGTTTCACAAGCATATACTTAAAACCAAAATATAAGAAAAGCAGCCAGGTGATCATGATTTTAGACTGGTTCCAGTAAAACTGCATACAGTTTATTGATATTGATGGTATCTTAGATAAATAACCAGTCCAAACTTTGTTAAGTTTTTAAGTATTTAAGCAAAATTTTGGTGAAACAGCGTCCGGATCACGTGACATTGAACATTGAAGAAGAACATTTGATGTAGGAGACATAATTACACAAAAATATTAAACTTCTTCTCAATCTTAAATTATTTTTGTCGTATTTAAACAGTTGAGACTGACAATATCGTTACACCAAAATCAACCACAAAGATCAATGAATTAAGTTGCTTTTCAAACGTTTTATATATTGCAATAACCGCACCATAAACAAATCTTGATGCTCACCTAACCAGGGAAATTTCTTGTCCTAACCGCACCAGGAAAATAGCTTGAGGCTATTCGCTTGGTGTTAGCTGCACCGCACCAGATTAACCACTTGACCCTGACTGCACCAGAAAAAATATCTTGAGGCTATACGCTTGATGCTAGCTGCACCTGATAAATCACATACTGTAATCACACTTGGTAAATATCTTGGTGCTAACCGCAACATGAACATATATTGTCGCCACTGCACCAGATAAATTGGTTGGTTCTAACCGCAGCAGGAAAATATCTTGAGACTACTCGCTTGGTGTTAACTGCACCAGACACATCACGTATAATGCTACCACACTAGGTAAATATCTTGGTGCGAACCGCAACATGAACATAATATATTGTTGCCACCGCACCAGGTAAACCGCTTGGTTCTAACCGCACCAGGCAAATATCTTGAGACTACTTGATCATATGCGTCGCTTGCTTTTTTCTGAGTGACAAACGTCTTGACGAGTTCGGCCGAGATAAAAATAAATTTTATTTAGCGAAAATCGAATAACATTTTTGATTGGTTGATTGAAACAATCGGACTATCTCGGAAATTTCCATAGACTTTCAAAAGAGTATCGTTTCTTCTTCTCCTTCTTCTTCTTTCTAAAAAGAGTACATTTTAGAGTATTCTGTGTGTGTATGTGTGTGTATGCGTGCGTGGGGGATATTTTTTTTCTCCAAAGGAAGAGGTTAACGTTCCCCCAAAAGGGCCCTGTATATTGTAATAAAATTTAACCTTATTTTTGTGCAAAATTTGATATTTATATATTTTTACAATACTTTATTTCTTTTAAAAATGTAAATTTAATCTTTCAGTTTTACGTTTTTGACTTAATAGAATATCATTATAGTGCGCCTGTACGGCGAAATATACAATGTATATGCAATTTCCCTACATTTCATGGCAATTTTAGGTCGTTTTAATAGAGAAGACACTCTTGCCACAAGACACATATTAGTCAGAGTGTACCAAATAATTTTCAGAATAAATATATTTTGTGTGGCAACAATGCCTTCATAATGAAAAAAACAAAAAAAAACAAAACTAAATAAATATCTTAAAATAGAACAAAATTGGGGAAATTAGTATTTCCTTAAGTATATTTGATACATATACACGTAGTTTTGCTAAAAATAAGTATTCCAAAGAAATGCATTTTACAGGGCCTTTATTGGGGCTTCGTCAAGTCCTTTTTTCCAAATAAAACTTTAATGAATTAATTTGTTTATGTTATTAAAATTGTATTAGCTTCAGTATCTATCTTGTTTAAGTTTAGAAAATAAAAGAGATTTGGAGGAAAAGTATTATCCAAAAATGGCCTAAAATGTACTAAATATTAGTACCACCGCACTAGAATAAATCGCTCAGTACTACCGCACTAGGTAAACCGCTTGGTGCTATCGCACCAGGCATAGACATGTATACCAGTTATTGTTTAACTATGATGCAAGGAATGTTTCGTGGATAATTGTTGCAGTTTTACCGGCAAGCGGATTTTATTCAGAATAAACTGGGAACACCTATAATAATAATCTCTGTTATTCTCACGTGCAGTAATCCACTCAAAGAGTATCTTCAATCAAATAGATTCTTGCTCTCCGTATTCACAAAACATCTCGACTATTCACGCAAGCTGGTATTTGAAAACTGTTTCTTTAGAAAACTTGAAAGCCACCGTGCATTTAAAATACTGTACACGCAAGACTTATCTATATCAGCAAATATACTGAAACTGTTCTAGAAAATATGTCACCAGAAAATGAATCTGAGACGAGAACATACTTGAGTTGAGATGGTTGGTGCATACAGGGATTGATATACGTTTGTTGTTCATGCCAAATGCACTCACCAGCTCATATCGTCGTGATCAAAATAATCCTACGCGACAGGGACTACTTTTTATTACCCGAATTTCATTTTTTCCATGTATTTTATACACATATCTGCAAGCATCAAGAAACGAAACAAAATATACATGTAGTGTGAGCATTGTTAGGATGCCATTTTATTAAAACTGTTGTATTAAAAAATAAAAGCTACAACAACAGCAGACAAATTAGAAAGGCGTATGAATAGTTATTAAAACCAGTCTTTGAGATCCGATGCATTTTCTATAACTGCTCATATAAAATGACACAGTTTTGATATGTGAACTGTTCAGGTCGACCGTCTGTTGTGACTTTCATTACAATGCATTAACTTATATCAGCAAGTCTGTCGGCAGACTGAAAAATACGACAAGCGGGTTTGCATGATTTTTTTTTAGTGGGAGTGAACACCATTTTCAACACATTTCAGGTTATATGGCGTATCCAGTTTTATTGATGGAGGAACACATCAGATTGAATCTAAGTAGAACCACCGTCCTTCCGCAAGTAACTGGCAAACTTTCTCACATAAAAGTATTGTTTCATTGATATTGGTAATATAATAGATACATAACCAACTTTCTCACATTGTTGGAGCGAACCTGCGACCGCAGCAGTGAGAGGTAAGTGAACTTGAGACGGCGCCTTAGACCACTCGGTCACAGAGGAATCTTGTTTGCATGATAATTATCTACACAATCATTTTTCTTAACGTTTACTTAAATCTTAAACACTTAATTGAATGTTGGCTGGTTAATGACTTGTTCTTTAAAAAATGACAATGAAACCATATGCAGTTATTCTGGAACCAGTCTAAATATGATCAAATGGACGCCTGTCTTAGATTGAAGTTTGTAAGTATACACTTTAATATGTTGGTGAAATGGAAGTCTTGTCAATCATTTATTTTAATCTTAAAATAGAACAAAATATATGTTTAACAGGAGACAACCATAAACAAAACAACCATACCAACATCATTAACAAGTGAACTGCATACAGAAGACGTGACAGCTGCAGTTATATTCTGCCTTTTTACTTAAAATCTGGAACCGGTTTAATGAACCACACACAACGAAGAATGGTTTGACTAAACGCGGTTTGCCTGTATGCCTTTTACAAAGAAAAGCAAATATGAACTCGCATGTTTCCCCATGTTAAAAAAGTCATTAACGAAAGAAGTTGGCGATTAATTTGTAAATAAACAAGTGAACTTATGTTAAAGCTTGTAATTGGAAAAGACTCCACTATTTTGAGTTACATAATTTGTTTTTAATTGGTGTAAATGTTTTATGTTAACAATCCTAGCTGACTTCTGTTACGCCGGGAATTTGGCTGAGTATATTTCTTCATTATCTACTTACTTGACATAAGGCCGATTGAAAGAAAGTATTTGTTTATTTATACCCTAACTCAACTTTGAGATGATGTCTACTCATTTCAAAATTTAAGAGACAGATATATCCTTTTTTATGAATGGGGTTTAACGTAATTCTAAACACATTTCAGGTTATATATGACATATCAAGTTGTATTGATGGAGGTAGACTTAAACATGAATCTGAGTAGAACCACCGTCCTTCTGCAAGTAACTAACAAACTTTCTTACATACAGATTTATGAGCGAGCGTGACTCGAACCTACGGCCTTAGCGGTGAGAGGTAAGTGATCTTGAGACGGCACCTTAGACAACTCGGCAACGGTGTACCCAGGCCCTCTCTATTTGTTTGGATAAATTATGCTTTGCAAATGCCCAGAATATAAACATTTGCATTTCATATTCATTCTAATCAGGCAACTGCAGTAAATACAACTGTTGTGTTTTTTACTATATTTACACCTCATGAACAGTTTCAATAAAACCATGTCTGTTATCTTCTCCTTTTGTTCTTTTGCGTTTTTAATTTCCAGATGATCCTTTCATCAGATATTATTTCAATATAGCAAATACAAGAAAAATATGGTAGGGTGCGTGTTCAAATAGTAGAGCATCGAAACCAGGATCAGGGGTTCGTGGGTCCGATCCTCTGTCACGCAGTCTAGCGTGTTGTGTCCTTGAGCAAGACACTTTATCCACGTGTCCTTGGTTCTACCTAGAAATACGTCAAGCGTGATTTGTCTAAGTTGTAAGAACTTGTTTCACATTCGATGTAAAATAAATAAGTTTAAAACAAACCAATCTGCTCAAATCTTCAGGATTTTCTATTAAACAGTGTGTTGTTTTCTAGACGATTTTAATTACAAAATAATATTAATAGAATACAGTCATATAATAAAAAGAAAATACAAAGACAGAATCCTAACGGTATATAAAAACGAACTAGACAAATCAAGAAAGTGTCTAATGAAAAAACTAGACATATCAAAAAAGTGTCTGATGAAAGGTGCTTTACGTCTCACAACACAGTTGTGCCATTTTTTGCACCAGTAACATTGTTCTTGCGCTTAAAAAAGTCAACTTGTGATTTGGCTTTCACTATTCTCAGAATGGTTCATGGTGGTTGTGATTTTTTGCTGCAGATGAGTAAACGCTGGCATATAATATACTGCAATAAGACGCCACTGGTGTTAAAAAGGTGACTTTTATAGGATTTTAACAGATATAATATATTATGTATTTATGAGCATTTCAGAACTCATTTTTAAAAATAATCTTAAGGTGTCACTGCACTGCCAAATAAATCCAAGCAGGTCAGCCTACCAATTATTGTGCCTTTTTATGAGGAGATACATTCCCGAACCCCTCCCCCCACTCCCCCAACTTTTTGTGGATTTTTTTTTACCGTGTAAATCCTAGACATTATTTTATATAGAACAAAGAACAAAGAATTCAACTGTGTAGTGAGACCTGAAGACAGAAGCACAGAACGCAATTAAAATAATAAAAAGCAGACTTGATTTTCTTGTTCTAGAGGGAGTTATGAAACATTTCACCGGGTTTGACAACAATCGAACCACCTCGACAATTATCCTAGTTGGTTTTTAATAGTGTTTAACGCCATTTTCAACACATTTCAGGTTATATCGGCACATCCAGTATTACTGGTGGAGAAAGACCTCAGACAGAGTCAGACTTAGTAGAACCACCAGCAATTGGCAAACTTTCTCACCTAAAAGTATTGTTTCATTGATATTGATAATATAATAGATAAATAACCAGTCAAAATCAAGTAAAGTTTTAAAGTTTTTAAGTAAAATGTTGGTGAACGCGAAGCCAGGTGACATGTAAACGTGCAAGTGAGGAAAAGCAGCTATACACAGACAAGTTCAATTTAATTCACTCAATATTTAATTTTCGGCCACCTGGCCTTTATCAAAAGTTGAAAATTTAATATTGCAGTTAGGTAACGTCCATTTTCCTATAAAAATTGTTTTTTTTATAGGAAAATGGACGTTACCTAACTGCAATATTAAATTTTCAATTTTTGATAAAGGCCAGGTGGCCGAAAATTAAATATTGAGCGAATAAATTGAACTTGTGTAATATGGTTACTTCCCTGAGGAAGATTTTTGAATAAAAATATTAATAAACACAGATAGGTGGCCCAGAATCTTCTTACTACATGTATCTTAATCTTCATAGAAATAAACATGTTTTATGAAGTATTTAGCTTTTATTGGTTTGCAAACATCCATGTTTTTATATATATAAAATAAAAAAAAACAATAAATGGTGGCGATTTTTTTCCAAAGGCCTTAAACGGACGGAGGCCTTTGGCACTTCTCCTTTTCTCCGTCTTGTCTTACCGTTCATTAGCATGCCGGAATTAGACTGTTTCTATTCCGATTCTTTTTGAGGTTTCCCTTCACAATAAACAAAACAAAACGGGATATGCCATATAAAACCTGCCATATGTTGAAAAAGGCCTCAAACCCCGTAATGTCAAAAAGGGTTGAAGTAAACATGTTTTTTTCATCTGTATTTCTTTCTAAAAATATACTTACTCTCTATAACGTAATATCGCATGTTCAAGTGTGATAACAAAACGACTGCAGTTTGTATATCAAATAAAAAACGAAACTTAAACAAGTTTTTTTTCTTCTAAAATTTTATCCGAAATAATTTTAATTCATGAAACATTAAAAAAAAGTAATATCATTGATAAATTGTTTGTTTTTTTTGTTTTTTTTTCGACAAATTATATTTTCTCGTCTGCTACAGAAGTAACGACCTTGACCTTATTTCTGTTTTCGTCTGCCATAGCCTTGACTTTCTGTCGGCGTTCCTGAAGACTGGGAGTTTCCCTGCGTAAACATAATAAAAAAAACATAGAGCACAGGGCCATGGTGGTATTGGAATAACGCACATAGTGGTAGTGGTAATAGAATATAGCTCAAAATGGCAGTGGTATAACGTTACATATAAAGTTCATTATAACTAAATTGTGTAATTAATGAATCATGTGCATATTGGGAATGGGACTGGTAGAGTATGTACATTGTAGCGCCCACATCCACCAAACACACATACGTACACACACACACACACACACACACACACACACACACACACACACACACACACACACACACACACATACACATGCACGCACGAACGCACGCACAAAATTGAAATCACTCACCAATTTATGGCCATAGACTGGTACTCCCAGTTTTCCAAACGTTTCCACATTAATGTGAATATTGAAATTGTTTATATATTATATCAACATTACAACAATGTTGCTGGCAGCCTGTAAATACAAACGTATGTGCGTTAGCCTAAAGTAATTAGTACGTACTAATGTATCACACTAAAAACACCCGGATTTAAACTATAAAGCTGTAATGACTTTTAAAACTTATCTAAAGCAGACGTGGTCCTGCTCTCGTGTGTCATGTTGAACGCTGCGCGTCGTCTAGCAGCGTCGTACTGCTTAATTTCTCGTCTGGCGTTCACGCGACGCTCCTGAAGAATGTCTTCACGCATCAGTTCCGCCAGGAGCATTTTCTCGTCTGCTGTGTATTCGATCTGCAGGGACATACAATGTATGATATTTTGTTGTTGTTTTAGATCCTTCTGATTTTTGCAACGTTACTTAGAATGTCATTTAACTACTGTAAATGTAATGCATTTTTATTAACTGAAACTTTACATTTCTCATTATTTTTCATATGCTCTATTGCGAAAAATTGAAATTATATTTCTTTCGTTAATACCAATTGTACGTTATCCCTAACATACAAAAAATTGTTATGCACAATTTATTTTACGCTGGACAATCAATACTTTAATTCTCCATTTCGCAGTCTTTACAAGTATTGTTATGTAAACACAATTCAAAATCACATTATCTGTTAATTATTAGCCTTATCCATTAGATCTACACTGACAATTAAAAATCTTACCCCTGTCTTAAGGTTATTTTTGTTCTCAGTTATGATAGCACCGTCCAATCTGTCGGCCAGTCTGGATGGCATCCTTTCTGGATCACCGTCAGCGAAGTCAACGGTGAACGCTACACCACCATTGCTAACTTTGGCATCTTGGTCTGAAACAAAACAATTGCTAAGGTTCAATTATAATGTACAACGCATATCAGCTGTTAGTGGAGATATTTAAACTAAAAAAAAGAATACAAAACAGACGTAAAACATTTTTTTAAAGAATTTGTTACACATAATTACCGTCTTTGAGCTGTGACATCATATCCTGTTGTTGATCAGAACTGGGACGCTGGAATGGCGTCGACCTTCCCAGAATTTCTGAAACATTTTCACCTTCTTTCTGTTTACTTACTGGTGAAGGACATACTATGTTTCGCTTGGATAATTTTGGGAGACAATTTCCCATTTCAAAATTCTGATACCGCGAATATGAAGAAATTCTTGTATTATCTGTGATGTAATACTACCTTAGTGCTCTTGTACCGAGCTTATACTTAACTAAGAGCACTGTGTTGAGATTCGAACAGAGGAGCAAAATGCACGTCTGTTAGTCTTCGATGCTAAGCAGCGAATGAGCGGGCGTTGATAACCACGTGACGTCGTTTCCATGCGGGATGTGACGTCACTGACGTCGAAATAATCAATTGTGCTATTTATATACCGCGATTTTGTCGAAATGTAATACAAAATTAAAACAAATGTCATGTAGATATATCAAATGTAAACAAACTGATTTAAGAACCCCAAATCGAGATAACTTAATTTGTACCGAACACTTGACTTTATTAGAAACTAAGGATAAAGAAACTGCGGTATTGGCTATTAATGAAATACCTTTATTTATACATATTCTAAAACTGTAAATGTCGCTTACAGTAGTTTGAAGATGTGGCTATAAATTTCACCCGTCGTTTCTTTATCCTTTCAGTATTATGGAATATATTTGGTTTCATAATCTGACCTGTATATCACATACTGTTTTTATGCTACTGCGGAATATCCATCACTACGGTGCCCCCCGTTGGGGCCATCGCGGCATATATATTTTTTAATTAAGTCATGTTGAAACAACGAACCAACAAAACTACGATGATGAAAAGTCGAAACAACGAAATTACGATGGTAAAAAAGCCGAAATTACGATGGTGAAAATTCGAAATCATTTCGACTTTTCAACATCGTAGTTTCGTTGTTTCGACTTTTCACAATCGTAGTTTCGACTTTTCACAATCGTTGTTTCGACTTTGAAGAAAGTAACTAATTCACAAATTACTCATCACTTTTATAAACCAGTATCTGAAGAGAACAGGCAAACATTTATCTAATGTTGGCCTAGACGCAGTGGTATTTGGATCTGGATAAGCACTTGCGTCATTGTTAGCAAGAACAAGGCAAGTATCACCTGGTAAAAATCATGAAAGTCAAGTATAAGCTACCTTCTAAATATTATATTTACAAGCAGAGCTATTCTTATTCTTTGACGTATCTTTGATCGCCGGCAGATAAAATGTATTGCGGCATGTTGAAACTGTTATTAGTTTATTGTTATAGCTGAATGGGTTGGATGTGAAAACTTGAGAGGGAATGAGTATATTTATTTTAGGATTTGTCGATTTAGGTTCAATCTGGTATACATAGAAATATGCATATTGCAAGCGTTCTTTTGATTATTTTTATGCTATTAGGAATTTATTTTAGCTCGATTGCGATGAAAAACCAGAACGTATATCTGAAACCGCTCTCGAGTCCGTTTCCTATATATGTAGAAGTAGTACTGAGTTTTGTGTTTTTGAGATACACCACAGTCTTAAGCCTGAACGACCATTACTATATCCACTGCACTACCACTCCGTTATGTGTGGGAGAGGGTTTGGGGGTCTCTCCCCCAAGAAAAGTTCATAGATTAGAAAACAAATTATGTTTTCTTATGTTATATTTCAAAATAGTTGGAATAATTACTTGTTGGTGGAGGGTTTAGGCAAATTGCCACTGGTATATTCGGAAGAAGTTAGAGCATAACCTGCTCAGCGTTGAGTTTTTACGCATATTTATTTATGTTTTAACTTTTTGCTCACGAATTGTACGCATTGACGTACGTGCGAATGCCTGGTTACGCGCATGGCAGCATTCAGCAGATAATGCTGTCACATTAGTACAAATACTGCGCATTTCATAATTTTAATAAGCAAGATAACGTCAATGGAAATGTTATTCTAGGAGATTTATTCCATATACTGACACAACTGCTGTATATTAATCAAGATGAATAACTCTTTTTGGAATCAAGACAGAGTTGTGGAACCTGTATAAGCTCGTATAAGGTCACACGGTTATCTTTGTGAACAGTAACCATATACTGACTTAAACGTATTGACGAACGGACGGACTGACAGGCGTACGGACATCATCAAAGCATATATTTTGATTTTCTTTGCAATCTGATCAAATAAAATAAATCAACAAATGAATATGATGTAGATTGAGCCTAGAGCATTGATACCAGCATATCTGCCAAGAATATATTAACTATTTCATAACCATGTATAAGTAGCATGCCATGTATAATGATAATATCGTCTTTCTCATTACAGTCAAACCTCTATTAAGCAGTCAGGAAGGAACAAAAGTGACATATTAATTCAGGTATATTTGCTCTGAAAGCATAGAAATGGAAAATAGCAACTGTGACTGCTCAAGACAAACGGTTGCTTAATAGGGCTGACCACTTACGCAGGTTTGACTGTATTTACTCAAATCTAAACTGATTTATTGGTAGTGTGTTGAATAACTAAATCTAATTTAGATAATTTTGATGATTATGCATTTGTTTTAGAACAATTATGTTTTGCTTATTTCCGTTCTACAATGACGGATTTATTGCAGAAAGGCAACCAATCAAGATAAGCAACATAAAAAAAAAAAAAAAAAAAACGCGCAGAAAATCGTCATATTTTTTACTTCCTACCTCAGTTATTGCAAATATGAATTGATCAGAACCGACTGTCGCTTACAGACAAAACAGAATGCGCGCGAGTATCCCGGAATAACGATTTATACAATACAAGTTACACGGCGGTTCGTTCCCATTACGCGCCTGTATGTTACATAAGTTCACTGACATTTTGTACAGTGCATGTACCTACGTCATTGGCAGCTGACGGAGAAGTACCTATCACCTTGGTGAAACGCCGAAACTATGCGTTTTGTTTTTAAGGGGTTAAACATCATTTGTAATGCTTACATTATGGGTTTTGATGGCATGTTGTTTTTTTATTGTGTGGAGGGGTGTAGTAAAGAATCTGAGAAGAGGTATTAAAATGAGTAAAAACTAGAATCTTAGTAGTAACACGGATCTAAGTGGGTTTGTGAATATGAGTAAAAGCATAAATGAGAGAAGATATAGGAATCCGAGCAGATACACGGATTTGAGTAGTTACTGAAATCTGAGTAGAAAAATAGATCTTGGTAGATATATGTTTCTGGGTAGATCTATGGTATATATATATATATATAAAGCCAGAAGAAAGAGAGAGAGAGAGAGAGAGAGAGAGAGAGAGAGAGAGAGAGAGAGAGAGAGAGAGAGAGAGAGAGAGAGAGAGAGAGAGAGAGAGAGAGATTTATCGGGGATATACTAGTATTCCATAACATCTCACTACATAGTTGAATTGTTTTCTTTGTTCTATATAAAATTAGGCCTGGGATTTCCAAGATAAAATAAATATTTTTAAAGTATTCTTTTTTTCATAGCAGGAATGTATCCCCACATAAAAAAAACTCACAATAACTGGTATTTGTCCAGCTTGTTTTTTTTAAAGATAAAGAGGGTGCAATGATACTTTAAGGTATTTTTGAAAAAGTCCTCAAATGCTCATAAATACACGCATCTGTTACAATCCTATAAAAGTCACTTTTTTAACACCAGAGATGTCTTATTGCAGTATATGGAATATATATGGATATGCTCTACTCATCTGCAGCAAGAAATCACAACCACTATGAACCATTTTGAAAATATTTCAAACCAAATTACATAGGACTTTTTTAAGCGTAAGAATCATGTTACAATTGGTAAAAAGGGGTGCAACTTTGTAGTGAGACGCAACAGATTGCAACATAGTCCAACATTCGCAAAACGACCAGTTTCCACTAAGCTATCGTACCCAATGGCATATCGAAGAAACACCTTCATGTAAATGATATAGGTGTCTAGTTTGAGAGAGTTGCTGAGTTTGATGGAATTCCCACATGATTACAATGGCAGACATTATTATAAATAAGTACAAATATGTAACGCTGCCTGTTTCAGTACTCAAGGAGTAATAAGGCATTCACAATGTGTTTATTTCTGGAAGTCTACAGTACATATGATCTGGTGCATTTCACCAGATGTTCCGGTACTTAACGTATTGACGAGTGCTGGGGATAAATTTTTATTTGCAGATGATGCGATGCTGATTGGTGAATGAAGTGTATTTATTTAAAAATAAAACCATGAGCTTATTTTAAACGCAATTGTTTACACTTAATTTTGATTACGTAACCAAACTTCTATTTTTCAATTGACGTTTTGTTTAGTGTGAAAAGTATATTAACGAGCCTACTAACAACAAAACTGTAATTTAAATTTCAAGTTTATTTATATAGTTTTTTGAATGGGGTTTAACGGCATTTTCAACGCATTGTATGTTATATTTGCCATATCAAGTTTTATTGGTTTTATCTCAGAATGGATCTGAGTAGAACCACCGTCCTTCCGCCAGTAACTGGCAAACTTTCTCACATTAAGTTTTTGGAGCCGGCTGGTCCCGAACCTACGACCTAGGCGGTGTGATGGTAGTGAGATTGAGACGACGACTCGGCCTCGGAGGACTCTAATTTTAGTATAAAAGTCACGGCATATCTGTATTTAAAATCTTACTAAAGGTTATGAACTTTTCCAAACACACTACATAGCATATGATTGAAGGAAATGAGGACGAAAACAGGGATTTATTTATAGACATACATGTATATGTGGCAGGATTTTACGATTTTCTTTGCTTTCATAAACCACGTCTTTTTATTTTTAAATGATAAGTTTAAGATCACTTAACAAAAATAATACGAAATATTTAAATTCATCTTAAAACAATGTCAAAAAGCACAACAAAAATATGCATTTTAAATTATTTTCGAAATAAAAAAATTCGATAGCACGATGGTGATGTAACGATGGCACAATGGTGATGTAACGATGGCACGATGGTGATGTAACGATGGCACGATGGTGATGTAACGATGGCACGATGTTGATGTAACGATGGCACGATGGTGATGTAACGATGATACAATGGTGATGTAACGATGGCACGATGTTGATGTAACGATGATACGATGTTGATTTAACGATGATACGATGGTGATGTAACGATGGCACGATGGTGATGTAACGATGGCACGATGTTGATATAACGATGGCACGATGATGATGTAACGATTGCACGATGGTGATATAACGATAGCACGATGGTGATGTAACGATGGCACGATGGTGATGTAACGATGGCACGATGTTGATGTAACGATGATACGATGGTGATGTAACGATGATACGATGGTGATGTAACGATGATACGATGGTGATGTAACGATGGAACGATGGTGATGTAACGATGGCACAATGGTGATGTAACGATGGTACGATGGTGATAGAACGATTGCACAATTGTGATGTAACGATGTTTATGTAACGATGGCACGATAGTGAAGATGACACGATGGTGATGTAACGATGGTACGATGGTGATAGAGCGATGGCACGATGGTGATGTAACGATGGTTATGTAACGATGGCACGATGGTGATGTAACGATGGCACGATGGTGATGTAACGATGGTTATGTAACGATGGCACGATGGTGATGGAACGATGGCACGATAGTGATGTAACGATGGCACGATGGCGATAGAGCGATGGCACAGTGGTTATGTAACGATGATACGATGGTGATGTAACGATGGCACGATGGTGATGTAACGATGGTGATGTAACGCTGACACGATAGTGATGTAACGATGGCACGATGGTGATAGAGCGATGGCACGGTGGTTATGTAACGATGATACGATGGTGATGTAACGATGGCACGCTGGTGATGTAACGATGGCACGATGGTGATGGAGCGATGACACGATGGTGATGTAACGAAAGCACGATGGTGATGTAACGATGGTGCGTTGGTGATGTTACGATGGCACGATGGTGATGTAACGATGGTGATGTTACGCTGACACGATGGTGATGTTACGATGGGACGATTTTGATGTAACGATGGTGATGTAACGATGGTACGATGGTGATATAACGATGGTGATGTAACGACGGCACGATGGTGATGGAGCGATGACACGATGGAAATGGCACTAATGTACCTCTTACATTCTACACGGGTGGTTATCCGTGGTCAAGTGGTTTAAGGTGCCAACTTAGAATATGACTTATTTCTCACCGCTAAGGTCGTAGCTTCGGGTCCCGCTCGCTCCAAAATCTTTGTGTGAGAAAGTTTGCAAGATACTTGCAGAGGGACGGTGGTTCTTCTCAGATTCATTCTGAGATCTTCTTCCACCAATAAAATTAGATATGCCATATATACTCTGAAATGTGTTAAAATGGCGTTAAACTCCATTAAAAAAACCAACAACATCCTATTGATCGATGTTTTGACATTTCAAGTTCCTTTTTTGTTTACCAGTTCCACAAGCATATTTTAATGATCATCACTGCAGTTTGATATCATTTGTGAAAATAATGCTGCTAAGAACAACATATGGTTTTGTCATTGCTGATGATTACGATATTTCTTGTGGGCGAACACATTCCCTGTTTTCTCAGTATTATGCTTCACATTTGAACAGCCATGTTGTTTTATTGTTTAGATTTCCGTTACTCTAATTAACTGTTTTAAGATTAATGTAAGGCGAAGGTGCATTCCGTGAACACACTCATTTATTTGAGATAATGGAGACATTTCAGATTTATTGAAACATTGCGTATTGAAAAATAGTTTCATGCTAAATTCAGCTTATTTTATAAATAAAAAACAACAACAACAACAACAACAACAACAACAACAACAACAACAACAACAAGCAAACTACGCAGCCCAGACTAGCCCAACATGATATAAAGCTAGTCTATCCCAGAACCTGATACCTCTTGAGTTATTGACGGTATATTAACCCCTATGAAAAAGAAGGGAATTCTATGCCAGTCAACAATTCATAACAATGAACGCTTAACATACATATTGGATGATTTCTGAGTTTACGGCATACCAAGACAAAAGAAGGCCATGCGGCGCCAACACGATATAATATTTAAGGCGGTATCTCCATTTTCATTAACAAATATACACAATTGTAGTCTATCCCAGAACCGGATATCACCCGAATCAGATCTATTAACCACCAATAGAAAAAGCGGGGAATTCTATGCCTGTCCCACAATTCATAGCAATGAACGCTTACTAAATTATGACGTCATTCAAACCTTCCCTGAAGCAACTGACCAATCAGCGTGCTCGAAACAATTGCTGTTGAACGGACCCAATCGGGAGAGTAGGGTTCATTCTACAGATTACACAAAATGAAACAACAACCCCTCCAAAAACAACACCCACCTACTCACATCATAAATACCGAACAAAAATAATATAATTAGGCAAAAGCAAAAGTTTATCACAAATGAATACTGCAAATTTTAAATTGAATACTCAATTTGTCGCATCAAACGACATCCATACGCCACAATTTATCTATTATTTTACACAGAGAAAATACACCACTGATCGTATTCCTTCCAAAAATACAACAGTAATTTCTAGTAAAATGTCCTAGAATGTATAGGTACATTTAGCTGGATTGACAATATCATAGCGGAAACAAATGTGAACGTCTTGTATATACACTTGTCAAAATAACATTCATTCATTCGTCCGTCCGTCCGTCCGTCCGTCCGTCCGTCAATCCGTCCATCCGTCCATCCGTCCGTCCATCCATCCATCCATCCGTCCGTCCATCCATCCATCCATCCATCCATCCATCCATCCATCCATCCATCCATCCATCCATCCATCCATCCATCCATCCATCCATCCATCCATCCATCCATCCATCCATCCATCCATCCATCCATCCATCCATCCATCCATCCATCCATCCATCCATCCATCCATCCATCCATCCATCCATCCATCCATCCATCCATCAATCAATTAATTCTTTCATTCATTCATTCATTCATTCATTCATTCATTCATTCATTCATTCATTCATTCATTCATTCATTCATTCATTCATTCATTCATTCGTTCGTTCGTTCATTCATTCATTCATTCATTTATTCATTCATTCATTCATTCATTCATTCATATATTCATTCATTAATTCATTAATTCATTCATTCATTCATTCATTCATACATTGCAATTTTAAGTGGGAAATATATTTTTGTCTAACCAGGACGGCTATGCCAAGTTTTCAATCCGTTTTCAATATATTATTTTGGCATGTTTAAATAGACATCTGGCAATACGGGACCAGTTAGTATTTATAGGTCTGATATATGATTAATATATTAAATATTCAATATTGGCGGTGAGCAATATATTAAATATTCAATATTGGCGGTGAGCAATATATTAAATATTCAATATTGGCCGTGAATATTCAATATTGGCGGTGAGCAATATATTAAATATTCAATATTGGCGGTGAGCAATATATTAAATATTCAATATTGGCGGTGAGCAATATATTAAATATTCAATATTGGTGGCGAGCAATATATTAAATATTCAATATTGGGGATGATTAATATATTGAATATTTAATTTTGGGGAATAATAATACATCAACTATTTAATTGGGAGGTGATTAATATATCAAATATTATACATAAAGTTATTTAATGTTGTTATATAACTCAGTGTGGCAGTGCTTATTTATTAAATCGGTTACATTATTTATTGTTAAAATAAATAAATATAACCTGGATATAAAAGCTAATATAAAAACTATATAGGCACTGTCTTAAATATTTAGTTATTGGGATGTTCAATATATTTAATATTTCAATTTTGGGGATTATTAGTCCTTCTTCCGGAGAATAAAACAGTCATGCAGAGAAACGTTGATAAACAACCTGTCAATATTAATATTATAATCCTAATATAACTTTGATACATAAAATATATGTTGAGATGCAACCTTCAGGCATACAGTAATCAGATTAAATAAAAAATCTATTCATTTGTTAACAAGTGAAATGCAATGATGTGCTGCGTTCCCTCTTGAATAAACACGCTGTAATGCAAAATGTGAGGACTTCAAAGCTATTAGATATGTTTTGTGAGATATGGATATATCTTTGGATAATTATCTGCGCTACAAATTGGCAAAATCCGGGAACACGTACCTGTACTGCCGTGATAGGTCTCCTGGTGGATCCGAAAGTGATATTATCGCATCAATTAGAGCAGTGATGCGACGAGGACGTCATAGAATGTACTGAGAATTTTTATTTTTTTCTCAATGTTTTTTTATGCCATTTCTAACACATTTTCAGTTTATGAATATGGCATATCCAGTTTTTTGTTAATGGAGGAAGACCTCAGACTCTGAGGAGAACCGCCGTTCTTTTGCAAGTAACTGGCAAAATGTCTTACATAAAGTTATTTGAGCGAGCGGGACTTGAACCTTCAACCTTGGCGGTGAGTGGTAAGTGAGTTTGAGACGACGCCTTAGACAACTCGACCACGGAAGACCCCTTGAAAAAATAGTTATGGTGTGATGAATACGTCATAGAATATACTTACAAATGTAAGGCCATTATAAATTAATTGCTAGATTATCATCAAAATTTTTTTTTAAAAACGGGGAGTGCGGGAGGATTTTATTTTTTATTTTTTATTTTTTATTTTCATTTTTTTTTTTTTAATTTAATAAATACTTTTTTTTAATGAAAATAAAATGGGTCGGGGCGGCATGAAAATTTGGGGGCAGGCATTATAATCTAACAATTAATTTATTATGGCCTTAAATAATAGTTTTATTTTTTCCCAGCAAACATTAAGTTGTTTAACGGGGCGTTATGCCAATAGGAATGGCAATTTCTAAGTATGTTTTTTTACACCCGGGAATGATTATTATTCATAATGACAAACATAAGTACATATGATGAAAACAGCATTAGTAAACTATTCGTAGATTTATTACAAAAATAATTTCACTACGCAGAAATCCGCTTTTCGTGTAGCAATTTTAAATTCAAATAATAATTTTACCTGAATTTTCCTAAAATGATTTGTATTTCTAAGTTTGATAATTTGGTTACACTGATATTAAAGTCGGTACATCTCATATAGTTTACTTTGAATGTACTTGAATTGTTTGTAAATGTACTTTAATTGTTTGTTTGAATATTTAATGTCGTTTTTTGTATGCTACCGAAGGCTCACAGATGAATGTGCTTGAAGATAGTTCCAGTGTATAAAGATTCTAGGATTTTTGTGGATATTCATTTGTTGAAAGTGGTTCAGTCTGTATATGCATGTTGTCATTCCTTTGTAAACCTGCCTGCCTGCCTGCCTGCCTGCCTGCCTGCCTGCCAGCCTGCCTGCCTGCCTGCCTGCCTGCCTGCCTGCCTGTCTGTCTGTCTGTCTGTCTGTCTACGACCACAAATTTGTTTAATTGGCTTCCTTTCCTTATCATTATATACTTTCAGAAATATTATTAAGAGAAAATGTATCTAAATCGCTAGGTGTTCCTTTAAACACACTTTGTGAAGAAAAGTGTAGAAAACTGATAATGACGCATTGCCGTTCTATTAACATAACTATTTATTCTAATTACGTCATTACACGGCAATAATTTCGTTACCCTGTAACCATGATAAGAATCCGCCGAGGTAATTACGTGATCAATTAAAAAAGGTTGTAAGGCAGTTAGTGCGATATGTGAAGAGCATGGCAGATATGTGTGCCATTATACTACAGGAATAAAAAAGTAATAAAACATGTGTTACAGGGGATTAACACAATTAATCTTACATAGGTTATTACGTATGTAAAAGTCAAGGTTCCCTCAATATTACTGCACATTGACCCCGTAACTTCTTAATTTGAATAAAACTTCAACCCTACTTATAAAAGATAGTTTGAGTCACCTTAATACGAGCATGTTTGATTGGCTATTAATGTCCAACTACTCAGTCAGATTTTGTTTTATAATCTAAATCAAACTTGTCGGCCTGTTTCACTTTAACTTTTATTTTACACATAATTTTTGGTTTCTTTTCAGATAATGATTTTTTTTCTACCTACACATGCACATAAACTGGCATGTTGACCAGCTTGTTTCTTTTAAATGCAGTTTCATGCATGTCACTTCAGTTTTTATTTAAACGCAGTTAATGGTTGTTCCAAATTTCATCCGCCTCAAATACAACTCAGTTCCTGTTGATCCAATGGAGTCTCATCTCTGTATATTTTAGCCAAGACTTTGTTTTTCACATTTGAAAAACACACACACAAAAAAAACCACAAAAAAATCATAATCACCAATTTCATAATTTACCAAACGAACAATACCGTACCTTTTTTTTGGCGTAAAAATCGCTACCAGGGCTCAAAGGGGGCATTACTGTATAGCGAGACTTGGAAAGAAGATTGAAAAGAAAAACAAAACACAAAAACATTTTAAGCTCCTACTGAATCCTTAAACTAGGATTCCAAGCATCTAAATAATTTTTATCATGACCTATTAAATAGATCTGTTTATATATTAACTAGATATTTTCTACAACAAAAACTTATGCATAAAATCCATCCATTTGGGCCATCTGATCAGAAAGGATCCTCCGTGACCGAGTGGTCTAAGGCCCTGTCGTATTACGACCGATTACCTCTCACCACTGAGGTCGTCGGTTCAAACCCAGTCTAGCTCTTCTCCACTTTTAAAACTGTATATGGCATATATAACATGTTTTGTGTTGAACATAGCGTTAAACACAATAATAACCAAAGCAACATTAATTGTGTTAACCCCCATGTTACACATAGTTTATTCTTTTTTATTACATTTTATTACTGTCATTTAATTGTTTGCACAACTTCCGCATTCTTAAATAACCCACTTACTGCCTTATAACATTTTTTAACACATTCTCAATCGTTCTTCTACTTCTTCTTCTTCTTCTTCTTCTTCTTCTTCTTCTTCTCGTAATTTATGTTCATTATTTCTTTCTTTCTTTCTTCTTTCTTTCTTTCTTTCTTTCTTTCTTTCTTTCTTCTTCTTCTTCTTCTTCTTCTTCTTCTGTTACAGACAGCATAAATGAATGATGCGTTACGACCTTTCGATGGGCATGTCTAATTTTAACAAAGTGTGCATTACAGGACTCACAACACTTTTATCTCCCTTGTATACTCCGGATGAAAGAGGTGTTTCACTTTAGTTCTCTTTTTCTTTTTTTCCCCGGACTTTATAGTGCAGTGAGTTATATTTTCCTACCATGTGTTAAATAGTCAGTGTTTTAGAAATCACTACTGAAAATTTGATACCACTAAAAATGTTGATAACAGATTTCTAGGCAAGAATTGATGGTTCGAATTGTTCTTATTATTATTCTGGATATTGATATCACAAAACCTTTGAACTTATAACAAAATCAACCTGGTCAAGGTAGATATTTTCTTATATTGTTACGCTGGCCTTGAACAAGTAAAGAATTTGGGACAAATACATGCAGCTTTTGTCTTTTCACTGTGTTTTGAACATAAATGTTACACAGGTAAATGTAATTGTGGTGTGAGACGTAATGTTACAATGGAGCCCTATTGTAAATATAATAGTGGTGTGACACGTAATGTTACAATGTAGCCCTATGACAAAACTAATAGTGGTGTGACACGTAATGTTACAATGGAGCCCTATGACAAATATAATAGTGGTGTGACACGTAATGTTACAATGTAGCCCTATGATAAATGTAATAGTAGTGTGAGACGTAATGTTACAATTGAGCCCTATGACAAATATAATAGTGGTGTGACACGTAATGTTACAATGGAGCCCTATGATAAATGTAATAGTAGTGTGAGACGTAATGTTACAATGTAGCCCTATGCTAAATGTAATAGTGGTGTGACACGTAATGTTACAATGGAGCCCTATGATAAATGTAATAGTGGTGTGACACGTAATGTTACAATGGAGCCCTATGACAAATGTAATAGTGGTGTGACACGTAATGTTACAATGGAGCCCTATGAAAAATGTGATAGTGGTGTGAGACGTAATGTTACAATGTAGCCCTATGATAAATGTAATAGTGGTGTGAGACGTAATGTTACAATGGAGCCCTATGACAAATATAATAGTGGTGTGACACGTAATGTTACAATGTAGCCCTATGATAAATGTAATAGTGGTGTGACACGTAATGTTACAATGGAGCCCTATGACAAATATAATAGTGGTGTGACACGTAATGTGACACGTAATGTTACAATGGAGCCCTATGAAAAATGTGATAGTGGTGTGAGACGTAATGTTACAATGTAGCCCTATGATAAATGTAATAGTAGTGTGAGACGTAATGTTACAATGTAGCCCTATGATAAATGTAATAGTGGTGTGACACGTAATGTTACAATGGAGCCCTATGACAAATATAATAGTGGTGTGACACGTAATGTGACACGTAATGTTACAATGGAGCCCTATGACAAATATAATAGTGGTGTGACACGTAATGTTATAATGTAGCCCTATGATAAATGTAATTGTGGTGTGAGACGTAATGTTACAATGGAGCCCTATGACAAATATAATAGTGGTGTGACACGTAATGTTACAATGTAGCCCTATGATAAATGTAATAGTGGTGTGAGACGTAATGTTACAATGGAGCCCTATGACAAATATAATAGTGGTGTGACACGTAATGTTACAATGGAGCCCTATGATAAATGTAATAGTAGTGTGAGACGTAATGTTACAATGTAGCCCTATGATAAATGTAATAGTGGTGTGACACGTAATGTTACAATGGAGCCCTATGACAAATATAATAGTGGTGTGACACGTAATGTGACACGTAATGTTACAATGGAGCCCTATGAAAAATGTGATAGTGGTGTGAGACGTAATGTTACAATGTAGCCCTATGATAAATGTAATAGTGGTGTGACACGTAATGTTACAATGTAGCCCTATGATAAATGTAATAGTGGTGTGAGACGTAATGTTACAATGTAGCCCTATGATAAATGTAATAGTGGTGTGACACGTAATGTTACAATGGAGCCCTATGATAAATGTAATAGTGGTGTGACACGTAATGTTACAATGGAGCCCTATGATAAATGTAATAGTGGTGTGACGCGTAATGTTACAATGGAGCCCTATGCTAAATGTAATAGTGGTGTGACACGTAATATTACAATGTTACAATGTTACAATGGAGCCCTATGATAAATGTAATAGTAGTGTGAAACGTAATGTTACAATGGAGCCCTATGCTAAATGTAATAGTGGTGTGAGACGTACAGTATGATTCACATGCGTAAAACTGTTTATGTAAACTGCAATATCGTGTTTGATTGGGACTGGTATTACGACTTAAACATCTCAAATGACGCCGAAAAAAGATACATATCACACGCACCTCCCCTCCAATTAGTAATTACATTGATAAATGGTACACTGCAGAATCACGATTCTATAATTATATACTTATTACACGTATCGTGCTGTATAAGCTAACACGATTTGAAATAGTTCATGCCACACCCGTGAAAGCTGCACGAGAAACTACCAAACAAACGGATAATACGATTGATTAGAGAGTCTGCCGAAACAGCATTGCATTAGACTTTTAGAGGAGTGTTGCATAATTCCTCTCATAATAACGTCTCATGAACGGACTCGAGGGATTCTCGTAACATTTAGTATTGGTCAGCAGTGTGTCGTCTCGTACTACACTATTGTTATTAACGGTGCCGATCAAATCAACGATGACTGAACACCATTCGGAAATTTCTGTGATTTCATTGGTTGGCGCTTTTTAATTTACGGGTATTCAAAACTGCATATACCGTCAAATAACCACGTTTTTGCGTATTATGTATTAATATGTCATTTGTTTACAATGGTGAACGCCAACTTAACCAGTGTAAACAGTGTAAACAGTAGTTTATAACAAAATACTTTTGTCGATATAAATTTAATATAATTAAATTTACTTTTATAGCGCATCATTTGCTGATACGCGTCGTTTGACTAAACTGTTAGTTCAATTTGAACACAAATCACTCAAATAACTTGGTTCAGCGAACGAATTTTAGGATAAAACGTATAAGTGCGTTAGAATAGATTTAGTATATAGTAATTTTAACTATGCGACCGTATATGAGGTTTTTAATGGTCGCATTTTTTAACGGCGGCGCCGAGTGTATATAAGTATTTGTCATGACACTTCACCATTTATTTTTTTGCAGTTCTGGCTTCAGCCAAGCCATAACGTTCATAACTTGTTTCCTGTACGTCAGTCTAGTTGTGTTTTAACCCCGGCGAGGTTAAGTTCAAGTTCCCCGGTGGCATATTTTGCTATTGACAATTCCCATGAGGTGACCCCTGTTTTCGCTTCATCTCTACACGTGTACTGTACTTATTATAACCATTCCGTATATAAATAGTATTCATGCGTCTTTAGTGGCCGTGTACTTTTATTGCTACATCTCCTTTTTAGGCTGAAGAAACGATCTTCACTCTCTCCATAATGGACCGTTACATAGCATTGATATGAAACACTGATTAGTCAGTTGCATCTGCTGTAGTTGAATGACGTCATAGTTTAATAATTTTTTAATCTAGTGCTGTGAATTGTGAGAAAGACACGGAATTCCCCGCTCTTTCATTCGGGTATAACTGACCTTAATCGGAAGTCACCATGGACTGGGATAGACTACTCTTCTATTGATAAATATATTCTTAGTTTTGCTCATAGTTGCTTATACACATCTGCATGTTATCGCATTTGTATGCGGATATTCTGGTGGAGATACTGTAATCTACACCGTCTTGTTTTATGATGTGACGAACGACGGAGGAAGAGCGAGGTTGGGTGCGGCCGTTATCCAAGTTTAAGCTCCTCAGTGCCGATTTTGCTGCTGACAATTCTAAGGCGATGGCACTTTTGGTATTTATTGTGTATGTTTGTAATGTACATGTCATGATAAAATAAATAGTTTTATGTATCAACTGCGTTTTTTTGTTTTATGTAAGTGCTATGTCTCTTGGTGGACATATATGTTCATACAGATTTATACACATGTATATATAAAACTGCTACAAGGGCCGTGGATGGCCATATTAAATAATTGCGTTAACTTGAAGTTCGTCTATTATCTTGGATATATTTTTTATTGTTTATTACAAGAGATACATCCAAATGTGATTCACACAAGCCATTTATATACACAAACTCCCGTAAATCAGTCCATCAATGTTGCTTATTAGAATTAGAAAACTTTATGTAAAACCAAAATTTAATAAATACAGACTATTTTATTTGACTTTAGCATACATGGCAGCTAAACATCAACATATCAAAACAAATAAACACATCCTACGCAGAAAAGCATGCATGTGCAATTATAATATAAACGTACATTTGTACACCTGCAGACTTATATCTATAACATATTAAACATACAATGCATGGATAGATTGAGATAGAAAACAAGAATTAAATAGATATAATTCAAAGAAGAAGAAACTTAAAACAATACATACATACATACATACATACATACTACATACATACATACATACATACATACATACATACATACATACATACATACATACATACATACATACATACATACATACATACATACATACATACATACATACATACATACATACATACATACATACATACATACATACATACATACATACATACATACATACATACATACATACATACATACATACATACATACATACATACATACATACATACATACATACATACATACATACATACATACATACATACATACATACATACATACATACATACATACATACATACATACATACATACATACATACATACATACATACATACATACATACATACATACATACATACATACATACATACATACATACATACATACATACATACATACATACATACATACATACATACATACATACATACATACATACATACATACATACATACATACATACATACATACATACATACATACATACATACATACATACATACATACATACATACATACATACATACATACATACATATATACTAGTACACATATATCTGGGTTTAAACTCAACACTGATTGTCTCTTTTTAAATGTTTTGTTAACATGTACAGCTAGTCTCCTAAGTAACCTCATGTTTCGTGTATTTGAGAGTTCAACAAATTTAAACCTACAGTCCGTGTGTAGTTTTTTAAAACGAAATGAAACTCATTTACTTAAAAACACACAGACATGCTAAATTTCAATCCAAATGCTGCCTTTGCAATAAAAAAAACATGTACATTGAACGTTGTATACATACTGTACGAAACCAATTTTGGTATTCAGTCATGCCACACACACATCAAGTTTTCCAGTGAATTATCTTCTACTGTTATTAAGCTGATAACCGCCTGCTTCAACCTGAAATCAATTGCAATAATTGAACTTCTGGAATACAACTATATATTTGGTAGACAATCTTAATGACGTCGTTAAATAGTCAGACTGATCTTTTGAGCATTCACCCAGAGTAAAATAAAAACACGCACACATC